>CM034361.1:49735296-50154990 GCA_019925275.1 Mytilus edulis | reverse complement strand
TTTTATAAGGAAATATGTCAGAAGTTCATTTCAATATACATTAGGAAAAAATTAGTTTCATTTGGACAACTGTTTTTTTCAGACATGCCTAGCTAGTTCACCTAGCTAGGGAATAAATTTAGCTTCATTCAGTAAATTTTTCATCCGCCATCATAGAATCTGTATTAAAAATTTCGTTTGTTTATTACCAAAAATAATGAAAACATCACAGTATTTGTTGAATTTTCGTTGCTAATAGGACATTGTTAGCCATATTCAACATTATGGTAAATGTTTCTTAAAATATTACCAAGAATGCTTCAGATTCTAAATCTGATAATTATCTCCCCTTGGTCAATAAATAAGGGTCAGAGTTGAAACTTACTTTAGAATTCTTTATTTCCATGGTCATTTCTAGTTCAGGTATTTTATCTATATCATCTGGAATCCAACTGTAAAATGAAAGATAATGTCATCAAATAAGATTCACTTAACTCAGATAGAAGATATTAATATATAATAAGGTGTCATATTAGACCAAAAACTAAATTCAGTACGTCAAAACTACTGCGCTTTGCAAAATAAATTGTTTAATCTATGTATTGAAATAAAACATTGCATTTTTTTGGGTTTAAAATGTTTCCTTTTCAAGGATTATGATAGCTGTGGAGAAAAAGCAAAACCAAATTAATAGTAAAATGACCAATGAAATTACACAAATATTTGACCATCTGACTCTAACATGTTAAGAAATAATATGTCAGTACATTCATATATAATTTTTGACAAAATATTTAATCAGAAATAGGAAGGATATTTTGTGTTTTATATTTTATTGGCAAAATATATTAAGGTCAATTTACCAACTGATCTTTTTTTTGACTAAATCTTTATGAATCTGTCTTGGGTCTACAATCTTTCCTTTCCTTTATTTTATTGGCAAAATATATTAAGGTCAATTTACCAACTGATCTTTTGCTTGACTAAATCTTTATGAATCTGTCTTGGGTCTACAATCTTTCCTTTATTCTCACTGGTAGGTAAATCATCTGGACAATACAGTATAGCTACATCCTTGGCCATGTTTGTACTGATCTCCTGTAGAGCACTAATACTCTGCTGCATCTGTACATCAAACTCTGTATCCCTGTTGTCTGGGAGGATATCTACAATGACAAACAGGAGGGATTTCTTAATATGGTTGAAAATTGTAAAGATTGTCAAATTTTTTGTTTCTTTTTTAGTCAGATATATGACAGTTGTTTGTGTTAGAGATTTTGACTTTGCCATTTGATAAGGGACTTTCAAATTTGAGATTCATTGGAGTTTGTTAACAATGATTTTTGTTATTCTATTTTTTTGTTATTATTGTGAACCCAATGAAACTTTTCCACAGATTCACTTGAACAGACAAATATTGATATTAGATCATTCAAGAGTCAATATGATATAAGATAACCATACAACCCAGAAAAAATAATGCCCCCTCCTTCCATAGGCATAGGCAGGGCATCAATATCAGGTAATTCAACTGCTATTATTCTAATTTGTAAATAAACAGTACATTTGTATGTTTCTACCTTTACAGGCGATAGTGTATTCATTCTGTGCCAATTGGTCTCATGTAGAAATTTGTCTCATTGGCAATCATATCACATCTTCTTTTATATATTGACCATTTAAAACTTACTAATGAGTTCTCCTATGGACACTGTATGAAAGTACTTGGTACACTGCAGGAACGGTGCACTAACACTGTTTGCTCTAGTTATCAAATCTGCTTTGAACAGGAAAGGTTCTCTGGTTCCCTAAATGACAAGAACAAATCATATGTTACTACACTATTTGGAAAGAGGATATTAATGAGCAAAGCACTTTTTTAAGTCGGTTTATTAATCCATTCATTCAAACTGATGAGAGCTGTAGTCAACATGGAAGGGTATTGAAATAAAATTTTAAGAAAGCACAAGTGACAATGGCTATGAGTGAAGTGGAATGCATTTTATATGAAAAGAAAATAACATAAAATCTTTAAAAGTCTGCACTTGGTTCTTGATAAAAGTAATGTTCAAAAAAAAGGAGGCGTCATCAAATTAACTCCATTATATTTGACATACACATGATATAATAATCAAGACTTTTTTAGAGAATAAAATACCATTTACATTATGACTATTAAGAACTATTACCAGTAGATCATGGTAAAATCAAAATCATTTGTCTGTTAGCCAATCATAGCAACATTTGGTAAATTTCATGCATCTGAAGCGCTTTTTCAAAGATGTTCTCAGAGCAGAATATTTGAAAGCCAAGGATGAACATGTATAAGAATCATAAATCCTTTATAAACATGTAATCCATACCTTTTTCTCGACACAGTCAGGACAAGGTATACAATAGTCATAGGCCACACCTGCGAAGTTATCCTTGATTAAAGTACTTATTGTTTCATGGATAAGATCTAGTATGTTCTTAGGTCTAGCTCCCTGGACAATAACGGTCATATCATAATCACTGAAAAATATTATAAAAGAATTATATTTCTGCTTGATATGGCAAATTAATGTTTTCTCAAGTTGGCTTCATGTGCAATAACTTTCATTTTACAACAATTATAAAACCAGAATGTATCCATAGAGCACAGATGCCCCACTGACACTATAAATTTTTATGTTCAGTGGACAACCTACAACCAGAGACCAAATAAAGAAGAAGTAAGCAATGGATGTCTTAAAGTCATTTCTTTAATTCACAACTGAAACCAGGAATAAATAGTGGTAGGATAAAGTATTAAATTACACCAAAAGTTAAATTCACTAGCTCCCTGGACAATAACTGTCATATCATAATCACTGAAAAATAGGATAGAAAAATTTATATTCCTGCTCAATATGGCCAAGTATATTCTCGAGTTTGCTTCATGTTCAATAACTGTCATTCTTAATCACTGTAAAATAACTGATTGTTAACATAGTACATTAAACTTTTATTTGTTTTTAGCACCATGGTAGTAGATGCTTTGTAGTACTGCCTGCCAACTTATATCAGTGAATTACTCAGTGATCTTCTCCTCCCTCTTCTGTTAATACATAAAAGATAATTTATCCATTACATCGAAGTAATAGTTATCTCCCTTATCTAACCAGAGCATTTGAGATCACCCCCCCTTTTTTGGTGGGGTTCATGTTGCTAAGTCTTAGTTTTCTATGTTGTGTTTTGTGTACTGTTGTTTGTCTTTTTCTTTTTTTAGCCACAAGTTTAAATGTCCCTTTGGTATCTTTTGCCCCTCTTGAATAATTTTTAAAACTTTGTCCTATTAAATCTCATTCATATTTAACTGTACATATAAATATTTGATATTTAACATTCACAAAATACCATCTTTTTAACTCTTAGTTTCTACTGTACATGCAATTTCAGAATATATCATGTATTTGAGAATGATTTTATGTAATTGACCTTCTTCAATATATAATTTCACTTCATTGTTTCAATAAGCTATCAAAACTTACTTGGTCTGTTTTACTAAGGCATAATGGTCATTTTTCTTTAATATGGAACCTCTTTTCCACATCAGATCCAGAAACTCCTGGTCCGTTTTAAAACCTTGACTAAACAATCTGGCCTAAAAACAATAACAATTTGATAACTAACTTTCAAATATGTGATCTAATCTCCATTGTTTATTAATTTTACTGCAACAAATGAAAAAAAAACCAACTAGAGGCTCTAAGAGCCTGTGTCGCTCACCTTGGTCTATGTGAATATAAAACAAAGGACACATGAAAAAATTGTGTTTTGGTGATGGTGATGTGTTTGTAGATCTTACTTTACTAAACATTCTTGCTGCTTACAATTATCTCCATCTATAATGAACTTGTCCCAGTAGTTTCAGTGGAAAATGTTAGTGAAAATTTACAAATTTTATGAAAATTATTAAAAATTGATTATAAAGGGCAATAACTCCTTAGGGGTCAATTGACAATTTTGGTCTTGTCGACTTTTATGTCTTTCTTTGCTGTACATTATTGTTGTTTACAGTTTATCTCTAACAATTATAATATTCAAAATAATAACAAAAAAACAGCAAAATTTCCTTAAAATTACCAATTCAGGGGCAGCTACCTAACAATCGGTTATCCGATTCATCTGAAAAATTTAGGGCAAACTGATTTTCACCTAATAAACAAATTCACCTCCTGTCAAATTTGCTCTAAATGCTTTAGTTCTTGAGTTATAAGCCAAAAACTGCATTTTACCCCTATGTTCTATTTTTAGCCATGGTGGCCATCTTGGTTCTATGGTCAAGTCACTGGACACATTTTTTAAACTAGATACCCCAATGATGATTGTGGCCAAGTTTGGTTTAATTTGACCCAGTAGTTTCAGAGGAGAAGATTTTTGTAAAAGAATATAAAAATTTAAGAAAAATTGGTAAAATTGACTATAAAGGGCAATAACTCCTTATGGGGTCAACTGACCATTTTGGTCATGTTGACTTATTTGTAGATCTTACTTCGATGAACATTATTGCTGTTAACAGTTTATCTCTATCTATAATAATATTCAAGATAATAACCAAAAACAGCAAAATTTCCTTAAAATTATCAATTCAGGGGCAGCAACCTAACAACGGGTTGTCCGATTCATCTGAAAATTTCAGGGCATCTTGGTTCTATGGTCGAGTCACTGGACACATTTTTAAAACTAGATACCCCAATGATGATTGTGGCCAAGTTTGGTTAAATTTGGCCCAGTAGTTTCAGAGGAGAAGATTTTTGTAAAAGTTAACGATGCCGGACGCCAAGTGATGAGAACAGCTCACTTGGCCCTTTGGGCCAGGTGAGCTAAACAATCAGACTAAAACATGAATGTGTCCCAATTACACAGATGCAAGATCCGCACTATCATTATCTATGTTCATTGGACCATGAAAATGGGAGAAAATCTCTAATTTGGCATTAAAATTAAAATGATCATATCATAGGGAATGTGTGTACTAAGTTTCAAGTTGATTGGACTTCAGATTCATCAAAAACTACCTTTACTAAAAATTTTATCCTGAAATGGGACAAACGGACGGACAGACCAGAAAGCATAATGCCCATAAATGGGGCATAAAAATATATCTTTTAACTTTTAAAATAGCATTCAAGTCCATTGCTTCTTTCTACTACAGGGTATTTAACAGTATTGAGTATTGTATGAATTCTTAAATTTTATCATGGGCGTTTATATTTTATTGTAAAAACTTGCTAATGTGAATTGTTAATATATATTGTAAAGTGCTTAATAGGGTAATTTTCATATAAATAGTGCTTTTGTAACTATACCTGTGCTCTATTGTAGAGTCCTGTTGGTAGATAAGTAAACTTGTACTCTATCTTGCTTTCTCTTATTCCTTCTTCTTCTGTAAGATATGGCCATGGTAACTATAAAAACAAAAAATGAAACTCTCAAATTGGACTTTTCTTACCCAATTAATATTACAAGTATTTTCAACTTCTTCTTAATGATGCAAAACAAGTTTTTCCAGGAAAATATTGCAAACAATCACATATGTTTGATATAACCTAAGTTTCAAGAAATTTTTTTGACCAGTTACAAGTTTATTTTTTACCTGAATTCTTGTGGGGAGAAGGGGTTATTAGTTTTAAGTACTCTGGTTTCTTACATCAACTGGTTCCTTTTCTGGTAAGAGACAGGGAACAATGTTAATCTTCTCTCCCTCCTCAGAGATTGGGAAAGTCAGATCAAATGCCTCTGTTAATCTCAACATCCAATTATAAAGACTGGAGTCATAATCTTTCCATATCTGTGGTATATTCTTGTGGTAGAGTCTTCCTTTTGTTTCCTGAAATTAGAAAGGAAATTGCTTTCTATGGTATTTTTTTATTGCTATCTATGATTTATTTTATAACTAGCAATCCACCCCAAGAGTTGAGTCTGGGGTATTTATTATCTACCTGGCAATAAAACATATACTTCAGAAGGGTGAACATTTGATCGTGAGGTGTAAGTATATACACAGCAATGAATGGTGTGATTCTAAATCAGATGCCATGTCAAGGAAAAGTGTCATGCTCTTTGCATGTTAAAGACACTTGTAACAACCAATTGATAGGTAAATTGGCATGATTGGTTCACTGAAGCAGGGGTATGTTTTTATCCTGATCCAATATACAATGTATCATCTTTTTCCAGAGTCAAAATTTTACCTCCTTATTCAGAATTGACTCACTTTGCAGACCATATTTAATTTATTCATGTAATAGAAAATTAGAATGTGAGGAATGATATTCAATTAGAGAACTATTCACTAGAGTTCAAATGACACAGATGTAAGCAATTATAAGTCACTGTTCAGCCTTCAACAATGAGAAAAAAAATGTAAATTTCTTCTTAAAAAAATAATAAATATTGCTCCTCTCAATCAATATATCAAGCAAAAAAATAAAATCTACATTATATCTTAAGTTTGGTATGTTGTATAATTATTGTGAATCAAAGCAATAATTTGATTGACTTGCTTAGTATGTATACTGTTTTCAGAAGACATTTTAACATTATCAATGACCTTTTGACCTTACCCTGATAGATGTTTCATTTACAGAGACAACTTTGGCCATCACATCTACAATCCATTGAGGATTTATTACAACTTTGTCATTGAGAACCTCTGTGTCAAAGTACTGGACAATACCAAGGTCGTCTAAAAACTGTACAGCTAGCTTGATCTGGAAAATGAAAATCATTTTGATTTGAAACCCATTATGGAAGTGAAAGAAACTTTTCAAGCAATTGATATTTAAATTCTTTCATATATCATTTTTATTGCAAGTATTAACTATATTAACTTCAGATTTTAAAGATAATAATGGGAACAACACATGTTTTGCTGTTGTTTCATTGGTGTGCAAATGTTCATGAACTGAAATAATTGAATCTGCATAAAATAATTGAATCTGTATAAAATAATTGAATCTGTATAAAATAATTGAATCTGTATAAAATAATTGAATCTGTATAGATAATTGAATCTGTATAAAATAAATGCATCTGGCAATAAGACATCAATTTTTAAGAAAAAATATGAATTGGATTTGAAAGGAGTTTTCAAAGATAATTTTGACAAAGTTTTCAATAGATTTTATGTACATCCTATACAAATATTGAACAGTTTCAGGATTGTCTTCCATAACATTTTTGAACAGTTGAATTGATTCTTTTAAAATTTTCAGTTACAAATCGAATTTATCTTACATCTTTCTCATCGTTGATGCCATTTTCCTGTGAAAATTCTTGAATCTTTTCCCAATCTATAATGTTAATTTTGTGTTTGTTTCTGGCACTACAAATAAAAGTATATAACTTACTAATTTCAAAAACTAAAAGCACACACTAAATACATCTATATGAGAAACAATAATATCAAAGAAGATAAGCAACATGAAGCATTGGAAACTATGTGTAAATCACAAAAAAGTTTAAAACTAGCATGCAGAAATCTAATATCTAAAGATAATACATATGATTCATCATAAACTTTTAAAATTAGAAAGTAATTAAGCAAATTGTAAAATACTATTTAATCTTAATTCCACAGTTTTATATTTGTAAACTATGAGTTTAAATGAGACTAATTGTAGTATGATATCCCTTACTCTGTTTTACTTGCACAAGATAACTAGAGGCTCTTAAGCTTGTTGCTCACCTTGGTCTATATGCATATTAAACAAAGGACACAGAAGGATTCATGACATAATTGTGTTTTGGTGATGGTGATGTGTTTGTAGATCTTACTTTACTGAACATTCTTGCTACTTACAATTTTCTTTATTTATAAAAAACTTGGTCCTTTAGTTACAGAAAATAATACTTTGTAAAAATTTACAAAAATTTACCAAATTAATGAAAATTGTTAAAAATTTACTATAAAGGGCAATAACTCCTTAAGGGGTCAACTGACCATTTTGGTCATGTTGACTTATATGTAGATCTTACTTTGCTGAACATTATTGCTGTTTACAGTTTACCTCTATCTATAATAGCATTAAAGATAATAACCAAAATTGACAAAAAAAAATTTAAAAGTACCAATTCAGGGGCAGTAACCCAACAACCAGTTGTCCGATTCATCTGAAAATTTCAGAGCAGATAGATCTTCACTTGATAAACTATTTAACCCTGTGTTAGATTTATAAGCCAAAATATACATTTTCCCCCTATGTTCTATTTTTAGCCATGGTGGCCATCTTGGTTGGTTGACTGGGTCACGGACACAATTTTTAAACTAGATTTCACAATGGTGATTGTGGCCAAGTTTGGTTAAATTTGGGCCGGTAGTTTCAGAAGAGAAGATTTTTGTAAAAGTTAACAACGCCGGATGCCAAGTGATGAGAAAAGCTCCCTTGGCCCTTTGGGCCAGGTGAGCTAAAAATGTACTGAGATGACACATTTGATAAACATTTATATAATGAAAATGAAAATGTTCTGCATTTATAACCATGGAAGTATGATCCATAGAATAATAATAAGTATGTTTGAAAGTAAACCAGCTTACGTGACTATACTTTCTTCAAGTTTCAGCCATAATAGTGGAATTTTCATTTTCATTTGTGGACAATAATTCATTGTAACATCCACAAGTGATTGTTGTAACTCTGCTATATTCTACAAAACAAAAACAGTATTACAGGTAGAGGAAAATGAAACTAGCTTCTTGAATTAGAAACATTATCAGTTTTCCAATTATAACTGCAAATATTATATAAATATGAGTGTGACTTCAGAAAAATAACTGAACCATATTTATTTTGATTTTTTTCTTAGCTGTCAAACTGTAGAACTCAGGTCCTTATATGTTTTGACAATTTGAAAGGACTTAAAGGCTACAGTTCCACAGCTTATTTCTTGTATATAATTACTTTTCTTTTTAGATTAGTTCTTCAATATATTTGCTGTTTGTACATCTTTGTATTAAACACTAATGAACGATTTAATCTACATTACCTTGTATGAAACCACTATAATCATATTAAAGAGAATGAATGCCTAAATTTTTAGGTATTTCTGTAATTTCTTTCCCCCAATTATGTTTCAATCTATTTACTTTTCTGAACATTTTTTTTTCATGCATTGATCAATAAAATTTGCAGTAGCCAAAGCAGAACCGATTATTTTTATGTGAGGGTATTTCTCTTAACATATACTCTAACTTACAGTGCCCTGTGTAGAACTGACATAACAGAATTTCCTGATTTGTGGGTATTTCTTCCTCAATTCATCTTCTCTAATGTCTGGCATTGGAATCTGCAAATATAAAAAAAGTTGTTGCCCATAGCCACCTTTTTTTTTTAAAACAGACATATTTTATGTCTTTGTTGCTCATAGCCATTTTTTACTGAAAACATTTCATTTTTATGTTGCTCAAAACCATTTTTTACTGAAAACATTTCATTTTTATGTTGCTCAAAACCAGTTTTTAATGAAAAGATTTCATAAATGTGCAGAACATTTTAAATACTATTTTCAGCAAACAGGAAATAACAATACAGAAACTGAAAAGGTCTAATAGTAAGTTAAATCCATATTGGATGTGTACAAGTTTGTTTTTTTTTTTTTTTTTTTTTTTTTTTTAAATTATACATACTTTATTGAAAACTTTCACATTTGTTAGTTTGATACAGAAAGTACCGGTACCTTATCCCGGCCTCGTTAAACATTAGATTGTATATTTAGAAAAATTGTTAGTAATTGTTAGTACTCAAAATTACAAAATATATATACAGTATATTATTGTGTATCAATTATTTCAATATTGATCAATAAAGTGAGAATTTTATTTAAGAGAGAATGTGAGAAGAGAAGAGAAAATAATAAATAATTAAAACACAAATACAAAACAAAAAAAACAAAAAATAAAAACTAGAGAAAAAAAAATAAAAATAAAAAATAGAAAGTCCTTGAAATTTGGAATTTGGCAGCAGTATTTTTTTTTGGCAACAATTAAATAGATTTGGCAAAGTTGGTTTTCCATTGTAAATAATTCATACAAACACAAAATAGATATTAGAGAATGTATATGCATTTTAGGCACAAAACAAGAACAAAAGACAATAAACAATAAACAACATATAACAGTATATTAAATAAAAACATATATGATGGTGTGAAAAGGCTAAAATAAAATGCACAATAACATTACATAGGGTAATGCTAATTAAGTTGCTTAAGTGTAAATTATTCTAATAATGGAAGCCAGGGGTCCCAGTAGAGGTTGGCAATGTGAAGAGGCTTTGTTTTAAAAAATATATTCTTTTCTAGTATTAGATTTTCTTTTAGATAGTTTTTTAGCCCTGCAAAATTTACTTGATTTTCACACAGTTTTGTTCTATAGATAAAGAATTTTGATAAAAGTATTATTAAGTTTTTTATTTTATTATTTTCTGTTTTTCCTAAATTTCCAAATAAAATTATATCCATGTTAAATGGAATAATTATTTGTGTTTGGTTATAAATCCAGTCCATGAGTCTTATCCACAGATCTGCTATTTTATGGCATGTCCAAAATATGTGTTCAATATCTTCAGTAACTTCACTGCAGAAAGTACATTTATCGCTTTGTTTTATTTTTATCTTAAATGTGTACAAGTTACCATAAAGTTATAACTTATACCTTAAATTTGTAACAGAAACATTGTTCACACATATTGTATAATCAATACAAGAGATATACCAGTATATCCCTTCCTTTTAGAATAATCTTTAAGGTATAACTTCTTCTTCTTTTATTTATATAGATATAGGAAGATGTGGTGTGAGTGCCAATAAGACAACTCTCCATCCAAATAACAATTTATAAAAGTAAACCATTATAGGTCAATGTACGGTCTTCAACACAGAGCCTTGGCTCACACCGGACAAAAAACTATTAAGGGCCCCAAAATTACTAGTGTAAAACCATTCAAACGGGAAAACCAACGGTCTAATCTATATAAAAAATGAGAAACGAGAAACACGTATAAATTACATAAACAAACGACAACTACTGTACATCAGATTCCCATAGATGCCAACCCCCTTTTGACACAATCAGTAACAAACTATCAAATTTTCCGTATTTTTGAAAAGTTTTCAGTAATCATTTATAAACGTGCATTTACCAATAAAAATTACTGACGAGTGGTTGCAAAGTGATGTGCCCTAAAATTTGTCGTTTAACATGTTGTCTGTAGTATGTATTCCATTCATTAATTGTTCAGATGTTCTCGACTCGTACATTTTCGTTTTGTCAAGGAGAAGTAGAGAAAGGGGGAAAGCTCCTTCATAAAATGCAAGTTTGCCTCTTCGGAAGTCAGTTAGTTACTCAACAATAGGTTGATAACTCCTGAGGAACCGGAAGCATTACATTGGCGTTTTCTAAATACCGGACCAGGACGGAAAAGTAATGATACAAATCCGCGTTGTACAAAATTAAAGGGCAATGATTGGTAATCCGTAACTATTCGACTTTGACCGTAACAGCGTAGTTTTTATCGCAAAATCGGAAAAACTACGCAAAAATCGTAATGGTTGGCATCTATGGATTCCTGACTTAAGACAGGTGCAAACATTTGCAGCGGGATTAAATGTTTTTAAATGGTACCAAACCTTTTCCCTTTTTCTGAAACAATAGCATAACATCACAACATTATAGAAAACCAATCATTCAAATCTGCAATAAGTTATTCTTTAATCATCATAGTGATCAAATAAATACAAGTTGTATTTCACTCAATTTACCTGATCTAGCTGGGTTCCAACAACAATGACTGGTGAATCGGGACAATGGCAGACAACTGAACTAAGCCAGAAATCTAGTCCAGAATGTTCAAATCCCATCCTCATGTTCCACAGTAACATGTAAACAGCTTGTTTAGACAGGAAAAACTAAAATACAGGAAATATAAAGCATGAACTGTGAATGACTGTCCAATTCCAACATGAACAGTCTGTGAATTCATTATTATTTGTTGGATACCAATTTTGTGTATTTTGTGTATTTCGTGGGTATATAAGAACTACGTTCAACGAATGACAAATTTCCTGTTGCCCATTATGCAGATATTAGGTACCCACGAAAATAAATGAATCCGCAGTACACTAAACTGGTTTTATCTAGAAAAAAAAAATTAAGATTAATTGAATTTTTTTTTATCTGGCTTTCAAATTTTTGTTTTTTTCATAGAGTTATAAATGTAGCTTACTAACCAATGAAAAAGCAAAATAAACAATCGAAAGTATGCATGTAGAAATGAAGACATCGAGTATTGAGTTAGGCATCTGTCATCTGCAGTTGTTGGACTGAAAATTTAAATAACCAGACATGTGTGTAGATAATACAGTACCACAAGCAATATGAACAGCTGTGTAAACTGGCTTATGAAATGTAGAGAAAAAGTTGATTCCAATGAATTTCATTTGTCATCTGGAAACCATACAAAGATCTTTTTATCAAATGTAAGAAAATGTTTGATTTTTTGACATGTCTTGAAAATGTTATCATAATTGTTTATTCTTACCTGATGTGTATTGTAGTATACTGTCTGTCCTGCAAAGTCCCAACAACTAAATCGTATGCTCTTATTGCCTTCCTCATCAATAGGTACCATCCAGTCTTTGATGACAATTCCATCAGTTAATTTAGGAATACTTCCAGTGTATTTTTTGTTTGTAGCTTGTAAGGCCCTAAGTAAACTTTAAACAGAAAATTCTATTTTTGTTAAAAATAAAGAAATGATGATTAATATTTATTTTGGGAGAGTTATGAATTGAAAATTTCAATAATCATGTTTATTACAGCTAAATAAGACAAAAAGAGTGCACACAATGAGATATCACAACTTCTTTGTACTAATAATGGTTTTAGTTTATATTCAAAGTCTTTAATACCAAGATATTACTACAGATATCGCATAAACTTAAGGGCGCTTGTGGGTACAAAAATTTCAGCAAAAAATTAAACATTTGTTTTTTCATTACAAATTTTATTTATTACACTATTAGTTTTTACTTTATGATATGGTACAAAAATCAACCAAAAAAAAATCGATTTGGTTGGGCCCCAGATGACTTTTAAAACGTTTATATCATTGAGAAAGCTCCAAATTATCTCCCTTTGGTGCAAAAATGCCATTTTAAAAAAAAAATTTTTAAATTAAAATATCTTTTTTAACTAATCGGTCCCCTATATTTTTTTTATTGTTGTTTTCAAATAAGCTGTACAATACTAAATAATTGTAAAATTTAAGCGGTTTCTATAATTAAGTTCTTTTTTTATTTCGATATTACCTCTATTTCTCCTATTAGTTCAACAGAAAAAAAGTACCTTACAAAAATGTATGCTTCTTTTGAAGGCAGATTGTGAGCATAAATGAATGGTGAACTCATTTTTTTTATTATATTTTTCTATTAAGTATAAGATTAAGTTCATTTATAGAAAAATATACCAAAATCCTATATTAGGGAAAAAAAATTGATTTAGACCCCATAACATTATAAAGATTCATAAAAAAAAGGTTGTAAAGTCTATACCAGATAGACATGAGCACCTTCCAATAATTCAATAAATCAAATATAGTTGAAATTCTCTCTGAGAAACAGACCCAATCATGAAAACTTCATATTTATCTTAGGCAAAGACAAAAATTCAATGAAATTTCAAATGGAATTCTTCCTAATGACAAGACTACACTAGATACCTTCTTTATCTTGTTTTCAATTTAATTTAATTTAACTTTCACTCAAATTATGAAGAAAATAGCTAGGCACTACAAGTTGTTTTTTCTAAGTATTAGACGAGATTACTGTGTGGTATACATCCTCTACATATTCCTTCCTCTACTTCTGACATGATTCTTTGGTTTTGTAAGTTATTCATGATAGGTGCCACAGGTGGAGAAGTATCTGCTTCCCCTTCCAGAGCACCTTAGATCACCCCCAGTTATTGATTGGTTTCGTATTGCTTATTCTATTTTTTCTTTGTTGTGTTTAATGTTTACAATGTTTCAATCTATTTCAAAGATTTTCCAGAAAAAGTCTGCACCTTCATAAGAATACTAACATTTCAAATTGTCAAAACAAATTGAGTATCAATTGAGCTACTTACAAAAATGTTTATTTTGGCAACTATTTTTGGCTAACCTGCATTGTTAGGTTGCTATAACCCAAACCTCTGCTGATAAATATCATGTAGATTTTTTTTTATACAAAATCAACTTACGTAGTTTTTCCAGCTTGTCCTAAACCAATAAACATCAGTTTTGTTCGTAGGCACTCAGTAAAACCTCCGGCCATCTTCTGTAAGAAGGATTTAACAGAATCAAACCCTCTATTTACTATATCTCGTGGTGGTGTTTCTAACGCTGCACAGCTGTTCAGATTTAAACCTGAAATATATACAAAATTACCTTTATCAAAAGTTTAAAATAACCTTATAGTCTATTTTTAAGCAAATTTCAGTTAAATGTTCATTTTTTAATATATTTATTGTGGGTTTATTCTCATGAACTTTAAGAATAAGAAATCTTTAAGGATGTTTAGGTCCAAACCTGCTTGCTACATTTTATTTTTAATATAAATGTTCCTATCTCGATCTTCCTTAAAAATAAATGTGTATGAAAAATAATTTCTGACTTTAAAGTATTATAGGGTTATTGCATGAATATTGGGGAATATTGTCCCGAGTAGAATTTTATATTGCACGAGCTTGCGAGTGCAATATATGTTCTACGAGGGACAATATTCCCCAATATTCATGCAATAACCATTTTATTGTATAGCAATATAATATTTGAAAGTCAGAAAATTGGTTTAAACTAAGATTTTGTCGTTGATGACGTCATGAATTTTGAAGATTTATTGCACTAGTGCAATATTAGAATTTATTGCACGCTAACTTATGGTTACTTTCTGTGGGAAATATTATATTGCTATGCAATAATAAGTATAATTCATCCGTCCAATATACCTTTTTTTTCTATACTTACTTCTGAGGTTTGGCAAGAGACCTACATCCCCATCTAAACTCTCTAACAGAGGACAATGTTCTAGATTGATGGTCTGTAGGGTTAGAATTTCTCTAATCATCATAGGAAGCTGTGTTACAGCAGTGAAGGACAGGTCTAAAGTTTGTAACAAAGTTAACTTAAAAACTCCAGCTGGTATTCCCCCATTTTCTGTATCACCTGAAATAAATGTCAACAAATTTAAACAAGTGAAACTGCGAAGTACTTCTCACTGATGATACCCATGCCACAACTTGATAATTTTAATATTGTAAAATATGTAAGTGTTTTCGGTAAACAGGAAGTTGTTGAGTGATGAATATTGAAGCACATCACACGGTATAGCTGACTTATATAAACCCTGAAACCCAATTTCAGAAATCCTTCTGATGTAGTTCCTGAGAAAGCTGCCACGAAAATTACCCCCACTTTTTCAATCAAATTATAATTATGAGATTCTTTTTTTAGATACACTGTACATAAAGCTATATAGCTAATCCTAAGTGTCTCCTATGCTGTACAGTAAATTGAAAACAATTGTTGGATTGCTGAAGCAAATTTAAAGCCTGCCTATTAAACCTAATGCTGGCCTCAAATTTAAATACAAAACATTTTTTTATCACAAAATGTTGGAAAAATTACCAATAAACAGCTGCGCCATGAGCGCATGATACTCCCATAGCTTTTTCGATAAAGTTCAATTACTTTTCAATGTTATATCAGAAATTTATAAATAAACTGTTATCACAGAGATACCGTATCGCGGGTTATTTTCGTGGGTGCAATTTTCGCTTATTTTGGTAATGTAGAATGTTATCAGAATTTACCTATTGACTGACATCCTAGTCTTGGAATCTTGTTCATAATCTGTAAATTAAGTCTTGCTAATTCTGACTGCTCTAAAATGTCATTATTATTGACATCACATTCACTGAACAGTCGATCCACTTCCTAAAATATATTATATTTCTTTATCATATACTTAGCATTGATATGATAGCTTTTGCATATGTGTAATGAGCAGAAGTACACAAGCCATAATTTCCCACGCGGGGTGATCACCCATATCAGGTGCATCTCGTGCACAAAACCCATAATAGTGCCTCTCGTGCAAGTTACTTCCGGTGTTTCCGGTATTGGTTGTTTACTTTTCCATTGTGACGTCAGAGGTTTTTATGACGACGTCAAAATTTACGGGAACTTTTGTGGGATAGTTTAATACTTGCTAACAAATGCCATTGACAATTATGAATCATTTTATAGTACAACAAACATGGAGTAGTAATGATCGTAAAACTCTTCCAAATTTTCAATGTTTCAAAATGCCTCTATAAGAAATGTTACCATAAATATATAAGGAGTTAATGATGCTGTTGTTGGACAACTATAGTATATTTGATTCATAATTTTAATTTTCTTTATAAAGTGTTTGACTGTTTTAGTTATTGCATTAGTTTATTTGCCTTACATAAAACTATTGTCGGAAGTATATGATAAAGCGATTAATACATGGCCTTTTCCATATCAGCCTGGGTATCATCCCTCGACCCATATCAGCACCTCGACTCCGTCTCGGGCTGATATGGAAACGGCCATGTATTAATCTCTATGTATAAATAGTTATGCCTTGTATCAGACAGACAATGCTTTAGATCTATCCACACATGGATATTTAAAAAGCCTAGTTCATAACTGTTGACATTAAATTTCATTGTATGAAATCTGCACCCATATCCTAGTGTACTGTATAAGGCTGTGTACTGTATAAGCCCGTGTACAGTATGCATAGATCCAACCAGTCTGTGCCCAGGTAAAGACTACTTGCAACACAAAACACTGGCACAGACATGTTGATCAATACAAGCATGTGTTTACTAATGTAAATCCCTACAGTGTTTAAAAGATCAAAAGCATATTACCCCTCCAAGGTTAATACCTGAAAGAACAGATAGTATATTTTCTCTACTATACTGTTTTGGACTTATAGAATATTTTCTCTATTGTAAATTGTGTTCATACCTTAAAACATTGGCTCGATTCATTTGTGTTTCATTTGTAGCAAAATAAATTAAACCTTCAGTGCCATTGTGGGAAATTGAAAACCAATTAAGAGTCGTTGATTCTTCTTAGAATTTTTTTATTTTTGTTTGAAGTATTGAAAAAGAACATAATTAGATTGGATTTTACAAAGTTTCATCTTCTAGAAAATCAGTAAAAAATCTACAAATGTGAACATGAAATATGTATAAACATTCTCAAAGTTTAAAAGCTGTGAGTTGTTAACTGAAGGAAGTTGATTACACAATTCATAAGTCCTCCTTTTCTTGCCTTGCCTACCTTTATTCACAATAATAAAGGTGAAAATTGAAATTTATACAATCAGCAAATAATGGACAGTTAATCCCACATGGTCTTAAAATAAAGATGGGGAAAAAAAACCTAACACTCCCCCCCCCCCCCCCCCCCCTCCCCCCGTTTTCTCCATGATTATTCTCAAAATAGAAATTTATATCTATAGAAGTTTTTTTTCAAATAAAATTAACTTACATCCTCTCCAATGTTGTTTTTCACATATGGATTTTCAGTGTGCCACGTGGTGTAGACTTGTTTTGGCATTTGCTCAAATTTTCCATCAGAAGCAATCCATGGTATTCCTAAAATATAACTCATTCTTTAAGAATTTCATGCAAACATGGTTTATTTATACTAAATGCCATAAGAACAAGTAGTTAATTTTCAATCTGTCTTTTTACTTTTGATGTTTGATTAGGTATAAGACTAGGTAGATTTAAAGTAATAGTTAAAAATTACTGTAGAAGACTTTCCTATTTCAGTTTTGCGAATGAACAGCTCCAGTTGACCTTGGTTTATTTGAGGAAAAAAGGTTAGTAGGACATTAAGAGGTGAAGATATTTGCTTTATGCATTAATTTGAAGATTGTGTATTCATCACTCTGTACATTTTGGCAGAGGGAAATTTGTTTTCAAAATTAGCCAATAGATAATGCAGCAAATAGTTCTTGGAAATAAGTTAAAAGAAATCAAGTCCCACAACTCTGGAAAGAAGGTAATAGAATTTGTCATCTTCAAAAACTAATATCGTGCAATGTAGATGTTATTTTAAGATTATAATAGATTCTTGATACCTGTTTGATTTCATCAGGAAATAAGATAAAATACATACATCTGCATGGAAACATAAGGCAAACCAGGGGCATAAAAATTCAGATTTTAAATCTCATCACGATTCACCAATTGATTTTTTGGTCAATCATGATTCACAGAAAATAAATTTCCATGATCACGGATCACGAAAAAAAAAAAAAAAAAAAAATCTGTAGAAAACGGATCACGATAGCGAAAATGCTCTGATCATGAAGAACAAAAATAACCCATAAATGGAGGATACATGTGAAACATCATTCTAAACAGCAGATATCAAATTTCACTATAATTCATTGGTTCCTATGACTATAAGCTGAAAGATTCAAAATTATCTATTTACCTTTTACACTTAAAAACTTCAGTTTTGTCAAATTCTCTATTTCTTTTGGCAAGCTGGCAATTGGATTGTAATCTAAGCACAAATCTTCTAGATCTTTTAACCTTCCAATGTTAGGAGGAATATCTTCTATCAATAGTCCTTTCAATGTCAAATTGATCAATTTGTTCTTGACTGGCCAATCAAATTCAATCTTTCTTATGGGGCAGTTGTGAATGAAAAATGTTGACATTACTGGGCCACTGATGATGTCCTTTGGTAGGTCAGTGATGCCTTTCAAGTTGGCAAGAATAAGAACTTCTAAATTGCAACACTTTGATAATCCACTTGGAAATATATGTGTGTTGTCCAAGTCAACATTAACTATTGACATTACTCGTAAATTTCTAAATGTTGTCCAGAGGTTACTGGGAAGTGTTTTCAAATTCTGACTTTGAACTGTTAAAGTTTCTGCAAATTGTTCATATGGTTCATAATATGAAGATTCCAAAGAGTAGTCTGGTATTGGTACATAATCACCACGACTATATGCATGTGCTCTACATGCTAGAATATGGCCATATTCCATAAATAATGGTTCCTCAGCTGTCATTCCTGATCTCACTTGTTTCATTGGGACATCATCTCTAACAAGATCAGCAATCCAGTCAAGGAGATCTTCTGGTGCACCCTGGGAAGATAAACCACCATGTTGGGTAGCAAACAAACCACATAATGAGGCATAAGGTTGTAATAACTGGAACAGTAATGTCTCTATCTGAAATGAAACATTTTCTAAATTATTACAAAAACATATACTTTTTAACCATTCCTTAATGTTTTTTTTTTTATTTCAGTTGATTCACTCATAATCATTAAAAATCATTTTCAGAAATCTTTTTTTAGAGGATACCTTAGTTTGTGACTTTGACAAATTCTGTGTATAAGCCTTAAAAAATAAAGTATTTCATAAAAAAAAAAAAAAAATTTGTTGTTAGCATATAACCACTGGACCCATGAGAATTGTTACCCAGATAATAATGATTTTGAGAATATGGTGTTGATGGCATATTTTAGAGGCTCTGTTAAACTTGTTCAAGATTCAGGGCAATAATTATCTTGACATATAAACCCTGGTTCTTGTTGTTGTTTTTTTTATGTATCACTAGATATTGTCTGGATATTTGTGTTGATTGGCTGCTGTCTCATGGTATCAAAACCAATTAATGATGCATGTTTGGCAGGTTGCACTTCGACTTTTAGAACAATATTGAGTATCAAATATCTATTTCTAACATGTTTTTCATGTGAATATCTATTCAAATTCCAATTCAATTTACAGTGTAACCTGTCTAATCCGACACCTAAGTATTGAAACATCCTGCTTTACTGACACATTTTCATGGTCCCAAAATATACCTATCCTTGCAGAAAAAAACTGAGTATTCCGACACCCTGCTTAATGGAACATTTTTTTCTGGTTCCCCAGTGTGTTTGAAGACAGGTTACACTGTATATAGAAAAACCTCCTAAAATTATACTGGAATAAATCAAATGACATACTTGTTGCTTGCTCCATTTTCCCTTGTTTTCATTCAACATCTTCATCTGAGGCGGAATTTGCAACTGTTAACAATATAAAATGTAAATTGTGATATGAAATGAAAAATAACAATATGACAGGAGAATTGTACATGTCATTCAAATATAGGATTAATAAAATTCGGAACAATTTGCATATATTAATTAAAAAACCTATTTAAATGTGATAAAAATTTCATTAAAGCGTTTTCTTCTTAATGAACGAACAGTGTTTGGCAGCCTCCCACCTGCATGCCATATATCCCCATTCCTTCGGGAATTGGATTAAAAAGAAATTTGATCATGCATTTTACATTGCTATTTTTTAACAACAGACAACAATGCAAAATTTATTATTCAATTTAAGAAAATGTTGCAAATAAATACTGCTATCAAAAATTACAGTAGCTTAGCATACCTTGTGTGTCAGAAGTGCAATATAATTCCATGCCTGGTATAGATTGCCATAACTGTATTCTACAGGGATATCCTTCTTCAAAGGAAAACCTGGCAAGTCCATGAAATGTATAGATGTCTGCTTTGGTTGGTTTAAGTGGTAAAGAATTGGTCTGGTACCATCTACAATGATTACTCTATTCAGTAAATATGTTACACCTAGAACCAGTCAAGTGCTTACCACTTAGTATGGGTTCATTCTATTTATATTGTTACCATGTACATACACAGGGCTTTATATTGGGTGATAACTTATATTTGACATATACATAAACAGGGCTTATAACTTCTACTTACCAGGTATATACAAAAGTTTTTGTATTGGGTGATTACTTCTACTTACCACATACATAAACAGGGCTTTATATTGGGTGATTACTTCACATGTATATAAAAAATTTGTAAGGGTTCCGCGGAACCCAGTGTCTCGCCTACTTTTGCTGTAAATTGCAGGATCAACAAAAATGAGGGAAAAAATCAATAAAAATATTCCGCTTGATACCATGTTTGGATTGTAGGAAGCTTCTGTCCAAGATTGGTAAAAAATCCTGATTAGTTTATGAATCTAATAAATGTTTTAAAAACTTTAACTGCAGACTGGATGTAATGTTAACTGGAAGAAAAACTAAGTCCATTTATAAGTAAAATACAGATACACAGGTACAAAATATTAACAAAATTTCCTTCTAGATACTAGCTTTTGATCTGTCAGGCTTCTGTCTTAAGCTGGGGTCACACATTCACGATTTTTACTGCCGTCCTTGACAGGACCATTCCCGATTAAAATTTGTCAAAAGTCTGATCAAGATCCTGTGAATCGTGGATGGAAATTCGATTTGTATCTTTCACCAGGTAAAATTCGACCGAGTCTGTCACGACTGCGTCCCGATTCTACCGAATGTAATCCGACAGAGATCAGATAGTGACAAGACAGTGAACCGACGCTGACGGAAGTTATCAGTTCGAAAACTGTCGGCATAATCGGGATGATCAGGTACTGTCGGAACGTAATCCTATCACGGTCCGCTCTATCGCATTGCAAACGGCTTTGTCTGGTCTCAGTCGTATTGTATTCTGTTATTGTCGGGACTTCTCCAGATCATTCCCGTTCCACAGGACACCGTCCCGAATACACAGAACATTGTTAGGAACTCGATCCGATACAGCAGAATCTGTCACGACATAGGCACGATTGTAATCCGACTAGACAAAATCGGCTGAGTTTCCCCGAATGTTACGGGACGCACCTAACTGTCGGGGTGCTTTGCCGATCTATTCGGACCCTTCCCGACCAGTAGGAATCTGTTACGAACTAAAACGACTGCGTTCAGACAATAATAGGACATTCCAGATAATTGAGGATACTAATACGACTTTTTCACTTTTCGTGTCGTATCGCTGTCTGATCTCAAACGGGAGCAATAATCGGCAATGTGTGAACCCCGCATTAGTTTGGTACAAATAAAAAATAGTATAAGAAAGTTATCAAAATTTTTAAAAATTTAACCACAAAGTGAATGTGTTGTTTCCTGGCAGAAAAAAGTCCATTTAAAGTAAAATATGGAAAAAAAGGATGTGTCATTTTACAAAATTTACTTCTGGATACTATCTTATGATCATAAACAAGCTTCTGTCCAAGTTTGGTACAAACCCAGGATAGTTTAAGAAAGTTATTTAAATTTTAAAAACTACAACCACAGAGTGATGTAATGTTTTCCCGCAGAAAAACTAAGTCCATTTATAAGTAAAATACGGAAAAAATGGAATTTTATTTTCACAAAATTTACTTCTGGATACTATCTTATGATCATAAATAAGCTTCTGTCCAAGTTTGGTAGAAATCCAGGATAGTTTAAGAAAGTTATTTAAATTTTAAAAACTACAACCACAGAGTGATGTAATGTTTTCCCGCAGAAAAACTAAGTCCATTTATAAGTAAAATACGGAAAAAATGGAATTTTATTTTCACAAAATTTACTTCTGGATACTATCTTATGATCATAAACAAGCTTCTGTCCAAGTTTGGTAGAAATCCAGTATGGTTTACGAAAGTTATTAAAATTTCAAAAACTTTAACCAGAGTGAATATTTGTGGACGCCGCCGCGGATGGAATGTAGGATCGCTTAGTCTCGCTTTTTCGACTAAAGTCGAAGGCTTGACAAAAAGGCTTTATAATGGGTGATTACTTCAACTGACCATGTACATAAACAGGGCTTTATAATGGGTGATTACTTCAACTGACCATGTACATAAACAGGGCTTTATAATGGGCAATTACTTCTACTTACCATGAACATAAACAGGACTTTATAATGGGTGACTACTTCAACTGACCATGTACATAAACAGGGCTTTATAATGGGTGATTACTTCTAATTACCATGTACATACACAAGGCTTTATAATGGGTGATTACTTCTACTTATGATATACATAAACAGGACTTTATAATGGGCGATAACTTCTACTTACCATGTACATATACAGACTGTAAATTATCATTGCTATAATCTATCTTGACTTTAGGATAAGCAACTTTAGGCTGTATGTTGTTAATTCCTAGTTTATTGTCTTCTGTAAGGCAAATATTTAAATATTTTAAATATCATATGAATACATTTTGGACATTCATATTTTCATAGTCATTTTGGTATTTCTTAAAAATCATCAATATTCAACCATGGCTGTATTATCAGATGTATAATATTAGCATATTTTCTAAATGATGTGCAAATGCTAATCGGAGTGATGTTATTTCAATGTTCAAGTCAATGGTTATTCTAGTGGTTGCTAATAGTGACTCCCTATACTGTGTGTGCAGAATTTTCTTATTCCTGTTTATGCTTGTATGACATATAGCATTGATGGGCAGGACATCATTACCTCCCCTGTTGTATGCCCTGATAGCAGTTTATACTTTATAAGTTGGATAATGCCTTGTTGTTGCTTAGTTCAGTGACTTTTTTTTTCACAAATACAAAAGGTAATGTTTCTACGGTACCAAACTTACCATGCATATAACAAAGTCTGTGAACATTAACATCATCAAACATTGTCATGGCAACAGGATATCTCAAGGTCACATCATCCAAGCCAGAAGGAAGGTACACAAGAGAATAAGGCATCTCAAAGTTAGTGCTTCTAATACTTGACCACTCTTGTAAATGTCTAGAATGTAATGTAATGATTTGTTCCTGAACAGAAGGACGTGTAATCACCTGACAACAAGAACTGTGTGCAAATATGGCCTTTATTTTCCATTCATTGTCAGCCAGGTCTAAGGCAGAACTACTTCCCTAAAATAGTATGGATACTCAATTATCAATTAATTCATTTGTTTTATAATAATTACAGTGAACCAATCGCAAAATTCCAAAAGTGGCCTTTCTCATAATTCATTAAACAATTATATAATTGCCGGTGTCATATGTTATTTCAAACCCCATTGAAAAGGAGTAGGTTCAGTAAGACCCCTTTTTGGCCCCAAAATATAGCAGTTTTACAAAATTACGAAATTGTTATCTTTTAGCTATTTATTGGAAAGTAGAATGGTTCTGCTACATAAATATAAGCTGCTTTTGACAACACAATGTACATTTATTGGGTACTATCATCATTAAGTCATGCTAAATTACTGAAATCTTCACAATTTTAGCATTTTAGTTAAATTTTTAGACGGTTTCCGTCTGAAATGAAAGTGGCCGCATTCGTGTTCATTCATAATATTGAAATGCAAGTTGTATTTAATGATAATACATAACATATATAAAGATTGAGGATGAACACGGATGCGGCCACTTTCATTTTTGACAAAAATCATCTGAAAAGTGACGTTTTTTGGCATATTTGCTCGATTTTTCATATTTAAGCTTGAATCGGAGCGTATTTAATGACTAAATCAGTTAAAAACTTTCACAAAAACTAATCAAATCAATTGAAATAGACACTTTAGAGTTTAAAAAGTGTCCAAAATCTTTCGTCAGATGAGCCTGAATTTTGAGGCCAAAATTGGCCCTTACCGGACCTACTCCTTTGCCAACGTGTCTTACAGGGGGGTTCAAATCAACATTGGACACTTGCACCAAAACCTGTTAGAATTTTAGAATTTGATATATATATTTTTTTACCTTTTCAATGAACAGTCATTTTTGTGAATAAAACTAATTAATGTGTTATAAAAGTAGTATCATTATTGTAATACCTTAGTTATCAGGAAAGGAGGTGCTGGTACATAGGTCTTCTCTAAACGGTGTTGTTCTTTAGCTCCTATAAAACATAACATATATAATAAGGGGAGGAAAAAGGAAAGCTGAAATAAGAGAGATAACTCTTTAATAAAAAGTTATTCTTTTAACTATTTTATCTATCATTATTAAATTTTTCAAAGGTATTTGACTCATCCTTTCTGTATTTATGTCACATCAGTTTTATGACTTCATCATATATATTTTAACAAATGAGACACGGCATTCAAACATTTCCTACCATGTCAGAATTTTCTTTCTATCATGGTTAACAAGAAAATAAGAAGATAATATTTGCAATTTACCCACATGTTCTATTTTTAGAAATTTTTAGGATGACTGTGGTAAAGTTCGATTCCAATGGGCCAAGTAGTTTAAAAGTACATGATTTTTTTAAAAGTTTATCTGACAACCAAAGTCAGATGAAATAAAAGCAAATAATTGATGAATACTTAATTACTGCTATATTTCATACCAAGTGCTATTTTGATCAAGGAATAAATGTATACTGTTTCAGCAACTAGCAAAAAGAAAAACCCTTAAATCCTTCTTTTCCATTTATTTTTTTTTAGCTCTTACCAGAATACATAGCAATATTCCCAGCCTCCTTTTTCTCCCTTCTAAGACTATATAAGTCTTTATAAGCTTGGTCTGTAAGAAGCTTACATTCAGGTTCTCCCAAACTGTCCTCATCTTCATCGTCATCTTTACTCGACAGATATTCTATTGTTCCATCCTCTTGTACTCTACTTATAACTTTCTCTTCATATCTCACGGTCTCAGATCTTTGAAAACACAAAAAAAAATATGTGCGACTTGGATTCATTCATTTTCGTGGGTACCAATTTTCGTGGATTAATGAAAACTTACATGTTCGTGAATATTTGATTTCTGTTTTTGCTGAAGTCTGTATACAAGCCTTTAGATAGATAACTTGTCATTCTTTAAACATTTAATTTCGTGGTTAACCTTTAGCAAAGAAATCCATAAAAATTTGTATTCAATGAATGATAATGAATCCACAGTATATGAATCAGATCTTTTTGATTATGTCTCCGTGTTGAAGGCCGTACTTTTTACAACTTGTGACTTGGATGGAGAGTTGTCTCATTGGCACTCATACCACATCTTCTGATATCTGATTAATGTGGATATTTAGACAATTTGGATTAAGTCTGATTCAGTCAGGACTTCAGTTTATACATTGATGTTGGTATAAATATCTTTTAAACCAGTCTAAGTAAGACAGGTTTACATTATTAAGTGGATTTACAGTTTAAACAAGATTAGGTTTAAGACAGGTATTTGCTGTAATTTGTTCACACTATATCACCTTATCATATAGACATACACATACCCCTCATCTTTAGCACAAGTAATAACTTTCAATCCTCTTTTTAATTTTGGTGGGTACATGTAGGACTGAAATGCACAAAGCAAGATGTGTGAATTTATCAATAAGACATATACAAATCCTACTAGAAGAACACAAAATCAAATGTAAATCCCCCCCCCCCCCCAAAAAAAAAATATAAAAAAATTAGAGTCTTAAATGGATATAAAAGAATTGCAACTATAATACAATTATGTTATCAGGTTACAAGATAATGAGTTTTATTTTTAAATCTGATATCATTTTCATAAATACAAGATTATAATGGGAGACTTAATCAGGATCAGAAAAAAATGTCCGCATTAAATATCAACTTATTGGTTTGTCATCAGACCAAAGGTTCTGAACAACGGAACAACGAATCAAAACAAGAGGCTGTCAAATTGACAGTACTCCATATTTTCCGGCATGAAAATGCTTTATATTCATTGACAAATAACCACATCTGAAAAAAATTTCATACCCATCAGTACCTCCAGGCTTTTCAGCATATTATTAATCTTAATCATATAAACAGTTTGCAAGAATAATATAATTGAAAAATGAAAACGACACAAAGAAGTAATACATGGAATTTTTAACCCTTAGACTGCTGCATTCATTTCTATTGTACTTTTGTGTATTGCTGAATAAAATTTTAATCACTGATGAAATACACATGTTCACTTACAATTGCTGTATCTTTGTAAATACAAATGTATAGAATATTCATCAATAAAAGTTATATAAAAAAGTATTGTTATAATCTGCATTTTTTATTTATTTTATTTTTGTGATTCTCTGGTCATTTTTTACCTGTACAGGTGCAAATAGAAGTAAACAAAGGTAAACTTATTTTTTTCATGTTTTATTAACGAATCCATCAATGTAAAAGTATCCATGACTTCAGAATTGAACCAATATAGTTAAAAATCTCTTTTAAGAACTAGTTCCATTGTGATTATCAGAAAAAAAAGTTTCTTCTCGGACCAACAGCCTTTTTTATGCAAATATTTTCCGGTATTTTCCTCCGACTTTCACTGCGCCGACTTTTACTTTCATGTACAAATATATTTATACGACAAGTTCATTGTTATAGCTTTCATAAATAATTAATCTTGACAAACTTAAAGTTCGGATCTATCGATGTCAGTCAATATTGATTCACATTTGAAAGGCGAAATGATAAACATCACAAATCTTGTTTCATGTCATCCATTTTGAACAAGGTCTGGGAATCCCCGCGGTTCTCGCTTTAAAAGTCTTCTGTTTGCAGTTTTGATAGAATGTTTCTATTTCCATCTATTATATCTTCTGTTCTCGTCCAAATCCTTTTAATCAGCTGCCGCTGTTAAATCGTTATTATTGAAATACATCTGAATGTGTTGGCCATTTCTCCAAATAATATCTGCCATTTTGTCACTTTTTTCCATCCAAAAATTTTCACTTTCGGTTTTATCGCTTATACCTGATTTAAAGTCAAGAGACACTCGAAAGAACGCAGATTTTTAACCAATCAGAATCCATACAAGTCAAAACTGCCGCAAATCTCATGAATATTGACTCCGCCCATTCCATGGTAACTGTGTAAACAAACGAGTTACGGAAAACGACTATAGTCGCGCATAGCAGCAGAGGACTGCTTTATCGGAACGACGATAGTCGCGCAAAGCAGTCTAAGGGTTAAGGTGGTACCTAACACTACAGGGAGATAACTCTGTAAAAATCAGCTAAACATTTTAATCTCATTGTAAAGTTACGCAAATGATCAAATGATCAAATTAGGTGTTTGTGAAACTGCTATATAACTATGAATTTTTTCTGATAAAGTGGTTGGTTCTTTGAAATTTTTATATTTTGTCAAATAATCAAAGGAAACGTTAATTGTCAAAATTTTATTTAAAAAAAGAGAGTCAAAAAAATATGAGTGAAGAAGTTGGGTACCACTTAAAAGTTGTCAATGGTAAAATATGCAAGCAATCTTGTACTTACTGGACATTTTGGCCTCTTCATTAAATACTCATCATAACCATCTATCTTTGCAACCTCAATACAGTATCTTCCTTTTTTCAACACATATGAGTTCACTAGTGTATTATTCTTAATCACATCAAGTTTATACCCATCCTAAATAAATAAATACAAAAGTAAGGTAAACAATATTCATCCTAAATAAATAAATACAGAAGTAAGGTGAACAATAACCATCCTAAATAAATACAGAAGTAAGGTGAACAATACCCATCCTAAATAAATACAAAAGTAAGGTGAACAATAACCATCCTAAATAAATACAAAAGTAAGGTGAACAATAACCATCCTAAATAAATACAGAAGTAAGGTGAACAATAACCATCCTAAATAAATACAGAAGTAAGGTGAACAATAACCATCCTAAATAAATACAGAAGTAAGGTGAACAATAACCATCCTAAATAAATACAAAAGTAAGGTGAACAATATTCATCCTAAATAAATAAATACAGAAGTAAGGTGAACAATAACCATCCTAAATAAATACAGAAGTAAGGTGAACAATACCCATCCTAAATAAATACAAAAGTAAGGTGAACAATAACCATCCTAAATAAATACAAAAGTAAGGTGAACAATATTCATCCTAAATAAATAAATACAGAAGTAAGGTGAACAATAACCATCCTAAATAAATACAGAAGTAAGGTGAACAATACCCATCCTAAATAAATACAAAAGTAAGGTGAACAATAACCATCCTAAATAAATACAAAAGTAAGGTGAACAATAACCATCCTAAATAAATACAGAAGTAAGGTGAACAATAACCATCCTAAATAAATACAGAAATAAGGTGAACACTACCCATCCTAAATAAATACAAAAGTAAGGTGAACAATAACCATCCTAAATAAATACAAAAGTAAGGTGAACAATAACCATCCTAAATAAATACAAAAGTAAGGTGAACAATAACCATCCTAAATAAATACAAAAGTAAGGTGAACAATAACCATCCTAAATAAATACAGAAGTAAGGTGAACAATAACCATCCTAAATAAATACAAAAGTAAGGTGAACAAATTATCCCATGTTTGATGCTACTATAGTTTCATGTAATTCTTATCATAATGAACAAATTTAACTTGTAATATTTTTTCTATGTGTTGCAACTATAATGACAATCATCTGTAAAGTTTGATTCTTTAACTGTCTATTTTCCTACACTAATATATTTCATATTTTAACCACATTTAAAATGTACCAAGAATATGTCCAAAGTACACCGATGCCCCACTCCCACTTTAATTTTCAATGTTCAGTGGACTGTGAAATTTGGGAAAAAACTCTAATCTGAAAGATACTATATTACGTAACATGTGTTTTAAGTTTCCAGTTGATTGGACTTCAACTTCATCAAAAACAACTTTGACCAAAATTTTTATGTGAAGCGGGCACTAACATTATATGTTCAGTGGACCTTAAATTGCAGCCAAAACTCTAATTTCAGACTTTAAATTAGGAAGATCATATGATATGGAACAAGTGTTCTAAATTTCAAGTTGATGGAACTTCAACTTTATCAAAAACTACCTTTACCAAGAACTTTAATCTGAAGCAGGACAGATGGATGGACGAACAAACAACGTAAGGAAACAAACGTCAGTGGGGCATAATAAATAGAGGTAAAGTAGGTAAGAAAGCTATTCAAATTATATTAAAACTTGTATAAATAATGAACTTTACTCAGTTTTAACAGTTCCCTGGCAGAAATTTTTCTTATTTTATTAACATTAGTATAATTTCCATAAGTAATGCAATGGATATACTGTTAACCAACTTATTTTTGTGAATTCTACATTTCACCTCTTGCCTACTATACAGCAATTTAATATCACGAATTTCTTATTTACTTGATGAAGCCAGATAAGGAAAATCCAAGTTTTACATATTCATGACTATTTAAATTTTCATTACTTATATATAGCTACATGCAAATGTCACAAAAATAAATAACTCATAAAAATTAGTTGGTTCAAACACCACAACTCACATTGTCTTCAGTCTCATTAAATGTTGGTAAGGTTTCTGTCGTGGAAGCTTTCGCGTCTTTTTTCACTTTTAACCTATACAAAAACAAATTACAACATGTTGAAATAATATTTAACTTTAAATGTCAATTCACTAATCACTTAGTACTTAGATTTACGAAATTATACACAAACATGTACATTTTTATTTGGTATCAAATTTTGTTGTTGGAAAATTAGACAATATACGTATAGTGTCTTGAAATATGAAATTTATTTGTATGAGGCTTAGAAACGGGGGAAATGCGAGGTTATACCGAGCATTTCCCCTGTTTTGTGCCGAATATATATTGTTATTATACTGAAATCGATAAAAAAAAAAATTAAAATATGAAACAAATATTATTAAAAAAAAGTGTTTGGAATTTCCCCCTTGGGGTACCATTTTGGGGTATTTCCCTATGAGCGTAGTCTAGGCGGTAAGACATTGACAATTTAAGGAATTAGAAAGGGAAAATGAATTTAATTAATAACATTTGATAAACATGGTATATAAATTACCAATTTGTAGACATAACAAGTTTAAATTCGTAAAAGTTTGACCATTGTTACTACACGTTGTCATGGTTGTGACGTGACATTGTAAGTAGGCGGGGCTTATAGGTGAGTTGAGGTCATTGACGTATAAAGCTAACCTTTATACGTATAGCTTTACCTGTATAGTAAAATAGCTGATTGCAGTATAATAAATAGTAACCTGCTATTGACAATTATTTTTTGTTTTCATAAGCACCATATAAGTAAAATGACAAATATAATTTGAACTTCGAGGAATATTCAAAATGGAAAGTGCCTAATCTAGTGGCAAAATTTCAAGCTTGAACACATCAAACGAAAGTATAACAACAATAAGAAATAGCTGGATTTGTTTTTGCCATATCAATCAGTAAATTATTAATAGCAGTGACATACTTGTGACTATACTTTTTATTTTCGTGAGCCTCAGTAAATAATTGTTTTATATCATCAGTACTATAATCAATAACTGACATACTTGTGACTATATTTTCTGTTTTCGTGAGCCTCAGTAAATAGTTGTTTTATATCATCAGTATCATACTCTTTGATTTTATTTATTGCAATCCATTCAATCACCACTTCTTCATCTTCTGGAGCTAAAAAAAAAGATAAGGCAATTATATAGATTATGCACTGTGTCCATGAATAATACAAGAAGCCTTGCATATATTTTTATTTTATATGCATTCAGAAATGTTCTGTTCTAATGTGTCTAGCTCTTAGTAGATATAAAAAGATGTGGTATGAGTGCCAATGAGAAAACTCTCTATCCAAGTCACAATAAGTAAAAGTAAACCATTATAGGTCAAAGATTGGTCTTCAACCCGGAGCCTTAGCTCACCCCAAACAGCAAGCTATAAAAATTTGACAGGATTGTAATTAATCGCAATAATTTAAACTTGCATTTGAAATTTTTTATATGAATTAAAAAGAATTTTTCTCAATATCTCAAAAATTTAAATCGCATTTTAGTCTTAAATGAAAAAATTGCAATAATAAAAGCACGCAATAACTTTTGAATTTACAGTAATTGTAATTTTGAAATTGACTGTCAGTATAATGTTAAGAATACTGTTGTGTATGGTATTGACTACAAGAAATAGTAGTCTCAATTGAAGACAAATTGCAATCTGGTAATTTCACTTATAGTCAGTGTAAACATAATATTATTCTCTAATTAATCAAAGCTTTTTCTTATTAATTTGAGGAAAATATGAAAAATACATTGATATAAAAAATATATTGAGTGATTGCCCAATATTTAATGAAAGGGTTAAAGGGAAATTCCGCGATTTTTTACTTATCATCTAATTATGTTCATCTTAACATAAAAAACACATTTGCAAAGTTTTAAATTTATATTCCTTCTAATAACGGAGAAAATCAAGTATTTGTAACTTTTTTGGTTGAATTCTCGAGTGGGTCGTGACGTATTAGCCCGATTTATTGAATTCTGGGAAAAAATAAAATCTGTTTAACTCTTATAGCTTATCGACAATATACGTAATTAAAAGCGCACAGCTGACGAATGGTCGAAGTTATTAACCACAATATAAGAATGAACGAAAATGAATATGCATATACCGTTTTGTATTGATTGAATTAAACTCCTATAAAATTATCTCTAGTAAATGTTTTTGAATAAATTTAATTAATTATTGTTGAGATTTTTTTCATAAAATATTTATTGAACATTTTTACTGATATTGAACTGAAAATATTTCAGTTCTATTTACCGTTATTGTTTTGATAATCATTTCAATGCAACTAATGTGTGAGCAGAGTGTGTATATTATTTTGTAAAGGTCACTGTATATTTCTCGGCTTGAGGTCAATTCGTTTACCTTGTAGCTATTTAGCCGCAGGTGTGAGTTCAAGCGTACACAGGTATAAATGTTGTTATTTGGAAAGGATAAACAGAAAGGATTAGAAAGAGTATGCTGTCACGATGTTAATACACTAAGATTTAATACACGATGAGAATAAAGATACAATAATTAAATTGTGTAAATTAATTGAAAATAAAATTCAGATTCGTAATTCCGAAAGTGTATAAAAATAAAAGGAAACAATTTTTGATTACTTTCTTAGGGGCAATTGGCGTAAAGATTCAAATATGAAGCAAAAAATAGTAGTTTTAATCTTTTATAAAAACTAAATGCAATATTACCCAATTTGATATACCATTGTACATCTGTTTGATATCATTGACTTTACCGGAATTTCTTAACTTGTATTCAAATCTGGCTGTGTTTAAATGCTAATAAAACTATTGCAATTTTAAAGTTTTTAATTGACAAGAAAATACAACATACAACATGCATGATTTTTTTTTAGTTTCTTTTTAACATTTTATTCTTACATAATTAAATTCATTTGACAATCATTTACACGAACTTTTTGTGAAAAGAATATCAATTATCTAAGCTAAGGCATTATTTCTTTTGAGGATTTTTGAGGATTTTTTTAAAAATTCTATGATAATATTTGTGCAATGTTGAACATGATAGCCGTCATTAATCCAAATAAGTAATACAGTAGTTGTAATAAAAGTTATATTTTAGTCATGCATAACTGATATTGACGAATTTATAATAGTTCGTCCATACATCGTTGTTCTTGAAACAATCATTATTAGTATACATGTAAGTTTCCTGACATATAAGAGCCATTGAGGATGAGCTCCAGAGAAATCAGACTAGTGGCGTTTCGTTCGTTTGTTTGTTGGGAAAGGAGAGGAAATGCAACCGCTTGTACAGATAAACGACAGAATTACCATACAAGCATTTATAGTCAACACAATCAGAAAGAGTTCCCATCGTTAGACGGGGAATATGAAGGCTTCCAAGAATGAACAAGTGACATGTCTAACTCTGAACAGTTAGAAAACAGACTATCGACACCGACCGCTTGTTCTTAATATTTGAAACTGTATGCATATATATACGTATACGTTTATGATATATATAGTGATGAGTTCTTGCGTCTGACAAAAACTAAATTCCTTCATGGTTATATCTTGCCATACGTTTATATTGGTTTGTAAGGTAATTACTCACAATCGTTATTTGAAAATCCTGTTTGTGAGATGTAGATTCATTTCAATACAGAAATTTCGTCTATATATTTCACAAGTGTATAACACGGAGAAGCTCTGAAGGTCCATTACTCCCATTTTGTTTGGGTGTGAACCATCGATGTTTACAGCAATATCACAGAATAAGATGATGATGGTAGAAAGAACTATTGGCGTCATGTGGCAAATATTACATGCATATCGGACAATGAGTTGTCAATCTGTATGAAAAGATTTCCAATACAACCATATCATTGAGAAGGAATGTTTACATGCTATACTCTCGTACTAGTATTACAGGGTTCTTGTGGCGTTCACCTTAGACACACATCTTTTTAACGATGTTTAAAAAAAAGACAGAACCAATTTAATGTCATATTTCCCTATTTTTTAAATATAACTAAAAATCTTTTATCTGACAAGATTACCCCTATTTAGCGAACAAGTAATTTATTCTTTTTTCTGTTATTGAATACCAAGAAAGAAAATAAATCCCGAAATTAATTTGAAACTTTAATACTCAAAAGTTTCCCAGCAAAATATTCACATTCCCTGGGGATAATTAGTGTTCGTCCAGTGGCATATATAACAATTGTGATGACGAATTACTTCCTTTGTTCGAGAACAATCTTATTGAAATATAAATCTGTGATTTTACTAGGTCCACAGCTTCAATGAACCAAAGCAAAAGTTATACATCGACCTGTATTGAAATCAAATTGGTTCTCTTCTTCTTCTGGTATACAATAGTCTATCGACATTCGATGATTACATACTGTTGGCATACGTGGACTAGTCTATTTACAACACTTTTACCCCTATTTATTCAAAATATATGTTTTTTTCTTATGTTCAATGTATACATGTATATATTTTAAATTGTGCTATAGTTCCGTAACTTTCTATCCAGTCGTATAAACGAATCGTCGGCAAGTGCGTACATTTTTTTAAATCAATATTTCTGGTCTGTTCCAATCTGTCCTTCACTATTGACAATGACTATATATTACATTTTCCCAAATTCACCCTTGGAAAAAATATTTAAATAGATTTTAATTTCATCAAATCTTATTTTTTGGGTATTATTTATATGTTTATGAATTATATTCTTTACACCAGAAATGTTATTTACTAAGCGTATGAGTTTAGTAATGACAAGTAAGACAGAGTTGTATATTATTCATCTGATAGTTCAAAATGGAAAGTTATAAGTTATAAGTTATCAGCCGTGTACACTGATCAATACCTGCAGAAGTGAAACGATGCATGAACTTGCAAGCCCGACAGGAAATCGCTTGAATACCTGGACGTGTCACCTCACACCCCTCACAATACCTTTGGAAGTAATACCTTTAGCCATGCTGGTGATCAGATGAGGGAAGATCAAAATATATTTGTTTATTACTTTAAAGAATTATGAACAAATTAGATTTTCGAAAACAATTTTCACGGAACACTTATTTATGATTTCAACTTTGACTTTTCACCTAATTCCAATATCAACAGTTTAAAAACAACAGACCATGGTAATTTAAAAAAAGTAAGAATATTTTTCGTATCAAGTTAGTTAGTCGGATAAAACAACCGTACGATTGACAAGATATCGACACGCAATTACGACTACATCGGTTACTGTAGTTTTGTTTCTTTGTGGTTTATAGACATATCGTTTTTATTAATCGGGAAAGAAGACAAAATGGCGGATCGCAGAGAATTGATACTCTAAATTTAAAATCGATGGTGATCGCTTATCTAGCGGAATAAAACTTTAATATCTATGAATTTGAGCATTTTTATACAGAATGAACATAATATCAATTTTTGATTTTTTTGCGAAGTTTCCCTTTAAGTGAACATTATCATTTTTGCGCCTGTCTCAAGTCAGAAGCCTCTCGCTTTTGTTAGTCTTGTTTGATATTTAATTTTAGTTTCTTGTGTATATTTCAGAGTTAAGTATCAAGTATGACATCCATCATCACTGAACTAGTAAAAATATTTGTTGAGGGGCCAGCTGAAGCACGCCTCCAGATGCAGTAGTTTCTCGCTACATTGAAGACGCATTGGTGGCCATCGACTGTTGTTTACTCTTTGGTCGGGTTTGTCGCTTTGACACATTCCCCATTTCCATTCTCAATTTTATCAGTATTGGTCAAATACACATTTTGACCAGCTTTCTCATAATAATACTACATGTTATACATACTATTTCTTTTCATGTGTAAAGGAAGAGATTCATTTGGGCCAAGTGATCCAATTTCTGTAGTTTCTACAAGTACTCCAAGAGTAGAGTGTTGACAGCAAATTTTGATCTGAAATTGGTGGTAATAAGCATTATGTATGAGTTTCATAACATTTGGTAGAGGCAAATTACAGTTAAGAGTGCATAAACTGAAGTACCCAAGTACACCATGAGGCGTAGCCGAAGGGTGTACAGGGTACTGAAGGGTGTAAAAATATCCATATCTACGGATATGAACGTAGATAACAAATTTATCCCCGGTCTTAGTCCGAATTGGGCGAGTTTTATGGAAATTCGGGTACAAAGTGTAACGTGAAAACAACGGTTTTTTCATTATCTAAAAAAGTTTTATTGAAATTTGGAAATTTTACATAGTTTCTACGGGGTGTAAGGTACTACCTTTGGTAGAACCCTACAGGTAGTCAAATATAAGACGTTTTTAATACGGAGACAGAGAAAATGAATTGAGTCAAATTTGGCGCTCAATCTTGTGAGAGTTACGTCGTAGATGGTGTGACGTTAACGTGGGTCATTTGCATAGCTAGTTCAGTAGTCCCATTCCTTGAAAATGTGGCAGTCAAGTGATGCATTTAATGAAATGAGTGTAAATGATCGGCATAATAGGACAAAATCGTTAATGAATTAAATATTTAATTACAAACATCATGGATAATCTACAGAATTCAATATTTCACAAGGAGCAATCATGGAACTAAGGAAAACTTGCGTGAAGTTCCCCGGGATAATGGTAAGCAACGTCTGGGGATATGGGTAAGCAACACACAGGGGCTATGGGTTTTGTAACGACATGCGTTAACCAATCAAAATCCTACATATAGGCTAAGCCGGAGGGCCGATAAAACTCTAGAACAGTTAAAGTGAGACCACCCACATTTACATTGGACCTGTGTTTGGTTGTGAATAAGTTTCATGACATTTGGTTAAGGCAAAACAAAAACCAATTTTGGGATGTATGCACATACAGACAAGGGTAAAACTTTATGTCCCATTCAACTAGAGCTGGGGCATAAAATAAGAAGAACACAAAGATGAAAAAGTCAAATTTGATATTATAAACTAGGTGAGTTTGAAATTATATAGGACATAATTTACAAATGCTAGAAAACGGATATATTGAATCTTCGTGTCTGTTTTTATTATCCTATGCACAAAAATATCAATTTTTTTTTCAAGGTCACTCACAAACGATCAGTTTGAATTTATAGGTGTAAGTCGAGAAATATGATAAGGAAATTACCCTTTTAGATTGTGAAATAGTTTTAATTACCTGATATCCTATAAGTCCTTTGGTAGGATTATGTAGTATAACCCATCCGGTCAGAAAATCTGTTTTGTCTTTTGGTGTCATTAATAAATTCTTTCTTGGACTACAGAAAAGAAACAAAACTACTGACACTAAGATATGTTTGGCTTTTCATAAGTGATTCCCTTTAAATTAAACTAAACTCAAACTTTATATAATGCAATCATGATGATTATAGGGCAGGGCCATAATAATCTTAATGAAAATGAGAATTGCAAATGCTTATCAACTATATATCAAATATTAAAGACTAAAATTATGGTTCATCTCTTACACTAATCTAATCACAACCTTACATCTAAACAATGCAAAATACTCAAAGCCAACAGACCATGACTGAGAGAAATAGCCATATAATCTCTGTGAAAATTAGATATGCCATTAATGCTTATACAACTGCATACCCAATATCACCGACCTTTCTTTAATGTTTCCACTTCAACTGACATAATCACAAACTTATAAACATGTAAATCTGGGACTAATAGATAAATGTATCAGTCCCATATGTCAATTAAGCAAAAGTTAATATACCATGACTGAGGGGGCGGTGTCCACTGAAAAGAGACGTCCCAATGCTAAAATAACTGCATACCAAAACCCAATAATATACCACTAGTGGCTCTCCATAAACTGACCTAATCCCAAACTAACACATGCAAACTAAGTAAAGTTTCAAATTCAATATACCATGACTGAGGGGAGGGGCCAAATAATCTGCAAGGAAATGAGGTTTGCCAATGCATATACAACTGGATACTAAATATCAATGACATTATTGTTCAACTAGTGGTTTTCCATAAACTGACCTAATCACAAACTAATACTTTGTTGACGCTGCTGCTACCAAACTCCATGCTTTTAAAAGTCTTTCTTTTTCAAGTTTGTCAAAGCTGGGCCAAAAAATGTTCCAAAATCAAGTTTTATTTTTCATATATCTTCAAAAACATCAAGAAATCTATGAAAACTACAGATATATATATATACAAGTATAAACATGTTTCAATATTTATAATCTATCTGTTTTAGATAGGACAAGTACATTTATTTTGTATCTGTGATTAAAAAAATTTAGAGAAAAACCATAGAACACTACCCATAGTAAATTAATTTTGATATATCATATATAATGTGATTGGACAACATAATAAACTGCATGAAACATAAATTTGTCTAAGAAATCCATTATACCTTATCCACATGTTTCCATACTTGTATGCGTCGTAGCTCCATTTCCATGAATTACTGAAAGTCTGAAATAGAAATAAGACAAGATAATTTATAAAAAAACAACTTATTTTGCCAATATTGTCTTTCTCAAAGGACATTTGAGGTAAATAAGAAGTTTAATGAATACTTTGTATTAATCACATTCAGTGAAAATAGTGCTATAATATCCATCTTGATCGAAATTTCAGAATTTCAGAACCATTTTTCCCCCTCCATAAAGTTATTCCTTCAGACCTTATAATACAAAAGTTTTGTATTAAAATTAATATCTGTTTACCACTGATATAATTATCAGAATTCGCTTTAAATTTCCTTACTTGTCAGGCATGAAGCCTTTCTATATAACTGTTTTTAAAACTTGTCTGACGAAGCATCTGTCACAAACAGGCATTGAGAAAAAGGGTGACTTGAGATAATAGTCTCATTTTTTAAAACTCTACAAAGATTAATAATGTTTAACAACACATTCAGCACTGTTGTGCTATTTCTTAGCCCTTTTATTGGGTGAGAAGCTGCAGTTTCTGGAGAGAACCACCTACCTTTGGTAGGAAAACTGAACCTAGTCAATCAAGATAAGAGTGGAGTGCGCTTGCAGGTGAGGTATTGGAACTTACAGACTCATCATTGACAGGCTAGTCCCTACCATGTATAATGTTGTCCTCCAAGCTTGCAACTGATCAGGTCAATTTAAATCTCACCATTATTCTTTTCATATACAAGAGTGCACACACTAAAATGTCCCACCTTCTTTACTTATAATTGATATTATGCAGAACTTTGACTACTGAACCATGAAAATGAGGTCAAGGTCAGGTGACACCTGCCAGCTAGACATGTTCACCTTACAATCATTCTATACACCAAATATAGAAGACCTATTGCATACAGTATAAGAAAAACAGACCAAAATGCAAAAACTTATCTATAACCACTGAACCATGAAAATGAGGTCAAGGTCAGATGACACCTGCCAGTTGACATGTACACCTTACAATCATTCCGTACACCGAATATACTGGACTTATTGCTTATAGTATCTGAGATATGGACTTGCCCACCAAAACTTAACCTGGTTCACTGATCCATGAAATAAGGTCGAGGTCAAGTGAAAACTGTCTGACGGGCATCAGGACCTTGCAAGGTACACACATATCAAAAATAGTTATCCAATTACTTAAAATAAGGGAGAATTTAACATTACAAAAAACTTAACTTTTTTTTCAAGTAGCCACTAAACCATGAAAATGAGGTCAAGGACATTGGACATGTGACTGGCATAAACTTCGTGACATGAGGCTTCCATATACAAAGTATGAAGCATCCAGGTCTTCAACCTTCTAAAATATAAAGCTTTTAAGAAGTTAGCTAACGCTGCTGCCGCCGCTGCCGGATCACTATCCCTATGTTGAGCTTTCTGCGACAAAAGTTGCTCAGACTTTTGGCAGACTTTTGATTTCTTTTCTTTTAATTTGAGAACCAAATAATACCAATGCAAATATAAGGTAACAGTCAGCCAACCTTTTCCCACCATTTTTTTACATTAAATATCTCGAAAAGGAGCTCCATAACCTTTCAATTATTTGGTAAAACTTTTCTTAACCAAATTTTGATCTCATCACACTGTTAAACTTTATGGCACTTACACGATTGGATCGAAGTGTCCACGGTTCTTTCTCCAATAGCTTTACACATTCTCCGGCTGAATGGAGAGACACCATGGGGTAAAATCCATTTGGTGGTACAGTGATCATTTCTTCTGGTACTTTGTATATCTATAGAAAATAAGTTTACAGATATTAAGTTGAAAATATCTAATTTCTGGAACTGATAAATTTTATGATAACCACTGACAGTTTCTTAAAAAAAAAAAATATTGACTTGAAATTAAAACTAAATCCTTTAATTGTTCTGTTTTTGATAAATTGGCATTAAGGATCTAATGAAATACAATAGGGAGATCAAATCTTGTGAATTAGGTTCACAAACTTTAGTCTAAAATAATTAAACTGAAAGGTTATGTTGTGAAATTTGAAAGCATCATCATATTTAAGAGATTTATATTATAGAAAATCCAGGTACAGTGGATTAATTATTTTTGTGAGTAACCAATTTGTGTGGCATTGATGGGTATACACATCAACAAATTTAAGTGTTTAGAAAAAAAACACCAAAAAACTATACAGTTGTAAGTCGACCTTGACAAAACCACATAATCAAGTATCCGACAAATTAAAGTATACTTTCCTATTAATCTAGGAAAATTTAGTTTTTCACAGTATTACTTCTAAACCTAAATCTAGAAAAGAAAATATTTCAATTGCTATCAGAAATAGGCTTAACTTTGAATCTCAATACTTAAGTGTCTTTAGGATCCTTCCATAAATTATCATATCATGTTGTATTGTTTCAGAAAGAAAATTGTTCATGCAAAATATTCAATGCAACACATACTAAAAAAGAAAAGTGTTGCGCTTGTTCTAACAAGTATGCAGAAAATTAAAGTTACCATTTTATCATTCTTGTAAAATTTGATATCTTTGGCTTCAGTATCACAATACACAGACATTATGTCACCTTTGTAACACCTGGCAAATTTTGTATTGGAGGAACTTTTCCCTGTATAGATTCTGTAAAAAAGTAATTTAAGATTTCATATTATAAATCTTGGGGTATTCCATAATCCACTATTCCATATATAACAAAAGTTAACATATCAAAGTTGAGAATGGAAATGGGGAAAGTGTCAAAGAGACAACAATCCAACCATACAGGTGAGGTCTTTCACACAGCAAGAAAATCCTTCACCTGGAGGTGTGCTTCAGCTGGCCTCTAAACAAAAATGTGTTCTAGTTCAGGGATAGAAATACACTTTAGTTAAGAAAGTCGTACTGCTTTCTCCAAAATATCACAATATTAAATGTTCTTTTTTTTAAAGCCATCAGTATCAGTAAACCTGAAGAGGACAGACTGAGAATTGAGAATGAAGAACTGAAGAAGGACATAGAAACTTTAAAGGTCCAAAGAGTAGAAAACAGCTGAAGGCCACCAATGGGTCTTCAACACAGCGAGAAAATCCCTCACCGGTGATGTGTTTCAACTGGCCCAATAAACAAAAATGTTTACTAGTTCAGTGATAATGGACGTCATACTAAACTCGAAAATATATATTAATGAACTAAAATTAAAAATCCTACAAGACTAACAAAGGCCAAATTTTTTTTTGGCTTCTGCAATAATATAGGAATCAATATTTTTACTATGAAGTACATGCGAAAAGTGTAATGAAAATTTATGGATGAATTCAAGGAATGAAAGGATAAACTGAAGAATGGTGAGACCAGATAAATGCTACTTTAATTAACATACAGTCATATGTACAAAGGGATAAACTGACAAAGGGATTGCAGTATGCCATCCATTTAGGGAGTAGAGGTTTAAAATCATTTAGTTTAAATCAGGTGGCATCAAATGCATTAATTATGACCTATATCTTGTCCTTTCAAGGAAACTAATTCCCTCGTAAATTTTATGGACGCCATCACGAGTTGGTTGAACGTTATAGATCGTTATAGAATAACCGTTTCACAGATGATATCTGTTTTGTTTCTTATGTTGTAACTACAATCCCCTTCCCTTTTCATGAATATGACCTACCGAATTAAGACTATTTACAGGGTTTGTGATAACATAAGCAACACGACGGGTGCCACATGTGGAGTGGAGCAGGATCTGCTTACCCTTCCGAAGCACCTGAGATCAACCCTATTTTTGGTGGGGTCGTGTTGCTTATTCTTTAGTTTTCTATGTTGTGTCATGTGTACTTTTATTTGTCTGTTTGTCTTTTTCATGTTCAGCCATGGCGTTGTCAGTTTATTTTCGATTCATGAGTTTGACTGTTCCTCTGGTATATTTGCCCCTCTTTTGATTGACACCCATACAATAAATGTTTACCCTCCATCATCAGCATGGTATCCGTATGAGGTTGGGTTCCATCCTGGCATTCTGTTGGGAGCATAATCCCTGGGAGCAACTCCTATACCAATAAACCTACTTTTACCTTCATGAATTATTTCTGAAATAAAATATTTAAAAATTTATGATCCTTTATCAAACTTTAAAAAAAAACCACAAGAATGTATCCATAGTATTTTCTATGTTCAGTGGACTGTGAAATTGGGATAACAAGAATGTGTCCAAAGTACACGGATGCCCCACTCGCACTATCCTTTTCCATGTTCCATGGACCGTGAAATTGGGTAATAATCTAATTTGGCATTAAAATTAGAAAGATTATACTATAGGGAACATATGTACTAAGTTTAAAGTTGATTGGACTTCAATTTCATCAAAAACTACCTTGACCAAAAAACTTTAACCTGATTGGACTTCAATTTCATCAAAAACTACCTTGACCAAAAAACTTTAACCTGAAACTCCCACTTTCATTTTCTATGTTCAGTGGACCGTGAAATTGGGGTCAAAAGTCTAATTTGGCTTTAAAATTAGAAAGATCATATCATAAGCCACAAGTGTAATAAGTTTCAAGTTGATTGGACTTCAGCTTCATCAAAAACTACCTTGACCAAAAACTTTAACCTGAATGGACGCACAGACGAACGGACGGACGAACGAACAGAGTCACAGACCAGAAAACATAATGCCCCTCTACTATCGTAGGTGGGGCATAAAAACTATGATTTTGCATTAAAATTAGAAAGTTCATATCATAAGAAAGATGTGTACTAAGTTTCAAGTTGATAGCACTTCAACTTCATTAAAAACTACCTGGACCAAAACCTTTAACCTGAAGCGTGACAGACAAACGGTACAACCGACGGACCAACGGTCCAACAGATGGACGGACAAACGGCCGCACACACCAGAAAACATAATGCCCATAAATGGGGCATAAAAAAACAAGAATATGTCCATAGTACATGGATAGTCCAATTGCACTATTATTTTCTATGTTCAGTGAACTGTGAAATTGTGGTAAAAACTATAAACTCAAAATAACTTGACAACTGTTGTTAGAAAGTTTACTTAAGAAATGAGATCACAGGGAAACTATAAATAATCAATATAATAAACATTGCTGAATTACACCACTTATTTTTCACATGCTCCACATGATTCTGTCTTGATTGCTAAACCTTGACATAAAATACTTGCTTTTATTTTTATATCAACATTATAGCCATAGTTCACAAAACAGCACAAGACAATAAATTATAAAAGCAGTATATATATCCAACACTAGAAATCAATTTTTTTGGGGTTAGTGATTTTTGGTGTTGGTCAGTGACTTTGATTGAAGTGCAATAAAACAAACATTCTGTGAGCATTGCATGTCAATACATAGTCCTCTACCAGTTAAAAATTCATTGAATTGGAACAAAATTCTAGCCCAATCAATAACTTGTCATATTGTAAACTATATAACACTTGATTTGATTTTTGATGTTTTAACGCCACTTTTAAGCACAACATTTTGGCTATTTTGTGGCGGCCAGTTTTTATTGGTGGAGGAAGCCAAAGTACCTGGAAAAAAAACCCAACCTTCGATAGGAAATAAACTATATAACAAATATCAAATCAATACCAATACTCACTATAACTAAACTTTTTTATGTTTTCTGAGAAGCATTCTACTCCAATAAACTGTGCAACTGGTGAAGAAGTGGATCTTGGTTCATAGCTGTAATAAAAAGATATAAATTACAAAAAATGTTCAAAACCTACAGCAACTAAATGTTGAAGGTAAAACATAAAAAAAAACCCAACAACAATAGACAATAAATGTAAATAAAAAAAATCCCACCTGCGCTTTCTCAATAACATTTTTACAGTGTGTTGTACTACTTTTGGGACAAATTATATCAAAATTATAGAAAACTTCATCAGCTCTAACTAAAAAATTGGACAATTTTGTGTTAAGGGGGTCTTGAAATCTTTTGACAGCTTCCGAAGTGCTAATTTTTGACCTTTTTCAGCTGGACCTAATCACTACTTTACCTAAATATTTATGACCCAAATTTTTTTACAGTGTCATTTCACCCCCCAACTTGCTATATGAGGCATAAAACATGGATAATTAAATTTGGAAGGGGTATAACATAAATTGGCAAGTAACACACTGTCCACATTAAGGACTATATTAGCGGACAACGAAAATCAAAGGACGATAACTGTGTACTCGGACCTAATAGGATAGAAAAAGTTGACCATCTTTATAATACTTGGTATGACAAAAGCTTAATATATTATAAGACTGCTTACAAAGTTTCATAGCAATAGGATATATATTATAGACACTATGATTAATTCTATATTCAACTTTACATGTTAAATTTGGACGTTAAATTGAGAAATTTCAACTATCAACATTTGGGGCTTTTAAAATTAAAATATTGCAAAAAAATACTTTTAAAATGCCTTTATATATAATACATCATGTATTTAAAGCAATTGAGTACTCATTTTATATATCAGACTTAGCATAATTTTTCAGAAGTCAAATTTATATGAGCCTGTGCCTAAAAATGGAGGTTTTCCAATGAAGGGGAGCCTTACATGAAGATGTAATATTTTCCAGCAATTTTAAATTTGTGAAGCTTTTTGATTATAAATAATCCTTACATATGTACTTAATGTACTTTAAATGGAAATAAAACTTACAAATAACATATCATATTAGTTTAAAAGGGTCTTAGGCCAAGTATGACTAAAAATAATTTAGGGTCAATTTAGGCCGTAGCACATATTTACATTTAAAAATGCATATTGAAGCTATAGGAAATAAAAAAATGTGTCTTTTTTATCATTTCTATACTCAGGTGACATGATACAATAAATCTGAGCACAAAAAGCCTCTTACATTCAACTTTTTGAGCAGACAGTATGGTCTGATACAAAGATTTTTCACTTTTTAGTGAAATACTTGCATGCAATTTTAGTCTCAACAGGCTTTATATTTGAACCACATGGTATTCTACAGAGGTAAAGAAAGATATTATGTGAAATAAAACAGGTACAAAAGAAATTCTTAAATGCTTTATACAAATTTAGTGAGGTCTTTATTATGGACTTCAACTTTTATGTACCATGCTCCTCACATTTAACTTGATCCATACAGGGCGTTAGATGAGGGTCATTTATACAATACACTTTGCTCATATTGTCTAAGATAATCTTCTTTTCTGTAGATTCAGAGTTCACAAATGAGTAATACAACTGGATTAAAGCATAGAAACACAAAAATTGACACATGAAAACATGTCAGATAGAAAGTCAAATTGCCACTTATGCATCAAAATTGAAAAAGCTATGAAATGCTTATTTTGACTATATAATGCCAAAATTGGTCATTTTTGCAGAAATTCTATCAAATAAAAGTTTAAATCCTTTACTTTTATGCTATTTGACAAATTGACACCATCAAATCATTCAGGGAAGTTGCCAAAGTACAGATTCTATATTTCCTGATTTCACCTCTTAGGTCCGAGTACACAGTTATTTCGTAGTGCATTTCTTTTAGACAATAAATGTAAATAAAAAAAATCCCACCTGCGCTTTCTCAATAACATTTTTACAGTGTGTTGTACTACTTTTGGGACAAATTATATCAAAATTATAGAAAACTTCATCAGCTCTAACTAAAAAATTGGACAATTTTGTGTTAAGGGGGTCTTGAAATCTTTTGACAGCTTCCGAAGTGCTAATTTTTGACCTTTTTCAGCTGGACCTAATCACTACTTTACCTAAATATTTATGACCCAAATTTTTTTACAGTGTCATTTCACCCCCCAACTTGCTATATGAGGCATAAAACATGGATAATTAAATTTGGAAGGGGTATAACAAAAATTGGCAAGTAACACACTGTCCACATTAAGGACTATATTCGTGGACAATGAAAATCAAAGGACGATAACTGTGTACTCGGACCATATCTCTAAGACCGTAAATGATTCACTATCCAAATTCAAACAGGTTTTGGGTGTTGTAGTACTTAGCATTATGTATGAGTTTCACGAAATTTGCATGAGGCAAACTTAAGTAAGAGTGCGAAAACAAAATGGCACAGGCAGATAAATGGTAAGACAAAATGAAATGCTTCACTGAGCGCAGCTGGATACGACCGCAAAGGTCCAACCCTAAACAGTTGGGGCAAAAACGGACAATATTCGCGCTTGATCCAGGTCTAAATTTTTTACTTATTTTGCCATACACTATGCTGTTAGAAATTGCCCCCCCCCCCCCAAAAAAAAATTAAAAAAATTGATGACCCCTTTTTTTAATTTTATGTGAAACACTAAACTGTTTGCATATTGACCACACCATTTATATATCATGTCACAAATATTTCCAACTTTGTATGGTTTCAGAGAAGTTGCGGCTCAATGAAATCTGTCTCTTCCTTTAGTAGTATAGATACATTATAAAATGAATATAATTCACCTATTCCTTATAAGAAATTAAAAACATCATTGTATCTAGAAAACTTAGTTCTCAGGTTAAAGAACGATGACAAATATGTCAAAAGTTATGTTTTCTCTGTTCATAGATATAGAAAGATGTGGTATGAGTGCCAAAAAGACAACTCTCCATCCAAATATATAAAAGTAAACCATAATAGACCAAGGTACATTCTTCAACACTGAGCCTTGGCTCACCCTAAACAACAAGCCATAAAGGGCCCCAAAAAATACTAGTGTAAAACCATTAAAACTGGAAAACCAACAGTCTAATCTATATAAAAAACAAGAAACACTTATCAACCACATAAACAAACTACAACTACTGAACATCAGATTCCTGACGTAGGACAGGTGCAAATAATTGCAGCAGGATTAAATGTTTTAATGGTATCAAACCTCTCCCTTTTCTGAAACATGACATCCCAATTATAGAAAGACACACTATAAAATATCAATTGAAATAAAGAATAAAAGACAACATATTTGATGTAGAATTACCATAACAGTCCAGTTTCATGGCTGGTTTTAAGATCTCTGCTTATGATTGGCTGATAAACAACTTTGGATTCTTTGATGGCTGTCATGTCCAGTTCACCACCTTTACCAATTCTTCTCTAAAAAAAGAAGTTTGTTATAAAGTCAAGAACATCTTTTTTCATTCAATTTAGAAAAATCCAGCATGAAAATTCACTTGAATACTTAAATTCATTTTTAACTTTATGACATAAGAAGACAAAACGTAATGAAGGGCAGTATGAGAGGTAGTAAATAGTTATCAATAAGCTAAACTTTAACATTTCAATTTGTACTGGCATAGATCTTTTCGAAGCTATAAACATAGATTCTACCACTGCATCAAGTGTAATACAACATTTTTCTACTTGAGACGGTAAATTTCATGAATGTTTTTTTAACTGTCAAGAGCGGATAAGTATCATATTGCATGAGATATATTGGTGGAATCTGTTTCTCAAATGATTTTAAGACAGTATGTAGATAACTTTAATCCTTCTATTTGTACCAACTGGAAACAGATGTTGTCCTTTCTACATGACGTCATCGTGAATGATTGCTTTTATTTATGACGTCACAATAGCAATTTCAAAGGAAAGCAAAAAAATTTGATGCCATAATTTAATTTTGACCAAAAGAACCACATGTTGAATAAATAAAAGTTATCAACAGGTCAGGAAAAAGATAAATCCAGTAAAAATTAGAGATTAAATTGTAATATGAACTAGGTGCAATTGGCAACCTAGGCAAACTAGGGTAGTCATTTGATATAGGGGAGATAACTTTCAGTCTTTGACAAGTTTATTTGTTCTTGCTGAGAGTAACCACCTGTGTTCTCGAAATACAAAATCATAAGTATATTGATTGTATGATTTCTGAATCTGAGTACGAAAATCGTGCTCAAAAGTTTTATGATCTCAAGGTCCCTCATGGTTCAAAATTTGTACTTACACCCGGATCTGATATTCTGATTTTAACACAGTCACCATGTTTACAATCGTATAACGGGTCTTCCACTTCCTTTATCAAAGTTTTAAACTTCTCAACAATTTTGCTAGTGGACACAATATCAGCTGATGACAAAGCAGTGGCCTTCCCTGGGAAAACGCTTACAATAGCACCATCTTCTGCGCTAAAATAGAAATTATTGCAATTTTTTTAATTATTACTTAAAATGTGACAGGGTTATTATTGCAATAATGTTAAATCTCATTTTGAATTTTTGTATGTGAATTAAACAGGATTTTTTTCAATTTCACAAAAATATAAATCTCATTTTAGTTTTAAATGACAAAATTGCAATAATAAATGCACACAATAATTGCTGAATTTAGATTATCACTTTTGAATTTACTTTAATCAGATACTGAATAAGATGCATATGAATTTTGTCTGTGTTTATGTAATTTGTATAATACACATTCTAACTAAGAAAACAGTCATGTAAAGATCAACTCTGAGGATGTATATGAAATTTTGGAAATGAATTAGAACTTCTAAAAAATATATGATATACTTGGTATGCTTGAAAAATGAGTTTGTACAAATAAATCCCATTTATAATGTCTGATTGGCCTATGTGCCTCCAATTGACTGTTCAATAGAAAAAATAAATTCAAATGAATATTTTCTGTCCTTATTTTAAAAGGCACTGGCATGCATGATACAGAACTTACTCTCTTAGTAATAAACCCTTCTTCCCTTCTGTGTTATAAACCAGCTCTACTTCATTGTAAGCTAAAGGATCTAGTGGAACCTTGTTTAATACACTTTCCATATACGTGGATGGACTTGACACAACTCTTTTATTGTTGCAATAAACCTGTGGTCGTAAATAACTTCTAAGTTCCTAGAAAATACAATTTCAACAATATTATTTATGATTTTTTTTAGCAATATATTAGCTATTTTTATATCAGAACAAACATGCATACTTAAGGTATTTACTTTATCATGTTGAATATTCATGAGGCATTGATTTATTCTGGTCTTTAAAGGTCAACATTAGCTGTCAAATCATCATTTTGCCAGTTTTCAAGTATTTTCAGCATTAAAATTGTTCTAAGTATCAACACTGTAGAATTCAGTGGAAATCTCTAAAGATCTTTTTAAATTTTGCCTTTAAGAGAAATATCTTATGCCATACATAACTTACAACTATCATTATCAGTGACGATTCTAAATTTATAAATTGTTCTGCTCTATTAAACAGATATATCATGTTAAGAAGGGGTATTTGCCAAAAATACCAGTCGAGAGAATGTTAAATTTCTCAAGCCGTAAGGCGAGGGAAATTCATTCTCAAGACTGGTATTTTTCGCAAATACCCTTCAAGAACATGCTATATCTGTTCAATTACACCAAATGTTAATGTTCAAAAACGCATTGATGATCCTGACATTACAAGTGTCCAGTCAGATAGAGTATTTTTTGGCAAATATCACTGCAGAGAGGGTATAAAAGACATATCTTTTTTGCAAATACCCCGGCGGCGTTAAAAAATAAACAATATTTATTTGATAACAGTAAATTGGTGAAAAATACACTGGCTATCAACCAATCAAAACCCAGGATTCTTACATAAGGTGTAATTATACATGAAATTCATAATAACTTGTTTTTCTAATTGCTACATTTACCCATAAGTCAGCAGCACAATCTGTACAAATCCCACAATCCACACATCCTGGTAGAGAAGTTTTGCACAGGCACTCTCTAAAATTATCTCCCATAATGCCATTGTATTTACACTTCCTGCCTAGCCCACAACATCTGTTACACATGGAACAAACAGACTGGTTGAACATACTGTCAACTTTCTTCCAAAGATGTTTGCAACCAAAAGAGTTGTGAACTGAAAAATGAAAACAATTAAATTCAAATGTTCAACAAATAACATATTTTCAATTGCCAATGTATACAGAGATTGGCAAAACCACGAAATCAAATATCAAATAAGTTTTCATCAATCCACGAAAAATTAATACCCACAAAAATAAAAGAATCCACAGTACTGTATATGTATATGTTTCAGATTTTAGTGTGACATCCGTTTTCACTGAACTAGTACACATTTTTGTTTAGGAGCTAGCTGAAGCCCACCTCTGAGTGCAGAATTTTCTATCTGTATTGAAGACCCAGGCTGTTTTTTGCTCGTTAGTCAGGTTGTTGTCTCTTTGACATATTCCCCATTTCCATTCTCAATTTTATTTCAGAACTTGAATGTATCCATTGTAATGAATATAATAGATTTAGCATTTGAAGACTTTGAATCAAAGAAATATACTTTGATGCTTAACAATCCATTCTATTGATACTGTTGTTGAATTAGCCTTTTCAGAAACCAGAGGATTATGGGTAATCTCATTGTTCATACACCAAAATGAAAATTACATTACGTCATTGTTTGAATTTATATTGTTTAGATTGTTTTTAACCAATCACAATGTTTTGGTGTACGCTTTTCAATATATTACCTAGAATGCATTAGCGTCTGAAAAGGCGAATTATTTCAGTGGATATCATTTTCATGGTTTGTGAGAAAATTGTTTAATTTTTGAATCTTGATTTCAAGATTTAAAAAAATTCTATACTTTATATAAAAAAATTATAAAACTATTCTTTTATTGAGAACAAGTGAGCTTAAAATGAAATACATGGAAATTCATTGACATGTTTTATAGATACAAGATTTATTAAGCAAAAAAATATTTATAACATCCTCAGCCTATGGCCTCAATCAATATGTTCACGGCTAATCACTTGAGAAATAAAATTTAAAATACAAGTATATAGCCACTTACCAAAACCATTTGGAACTTCTCCTGATTCCAGATATATGATATCACGTTGTTTTAGAACTTTTTCAATCATGTCTGTGTACAAGCAAAAGATGTTCCAAGTGTATTCTTTAGCATAAAACTCTGTTTCTTCATTGACAGGCTTTGCTTTTAAATCAGGAAGGTAACATTTCGTCTGAACTACAATCTCTCTGTTGTCTAAAAGTACAGAATGCCATAGTTTCTAATGTGGTTTAAATAAAAAATAAACAGCTGCACAATAAGCACATGAAATGCGTGACACTTTTTCAAGAAAAAGTTCAATAACTTCTAAATTTCATATAAGAAATTCATGAAAAACTAAAGGGAGGTTATCTTAATATATACAACCAGTCACTCACCAAAGTTTCATAAAGACTGCTCAGAGCACTTTAAAGATATTGTTGGAAAACCAGGAAAATCCCTCCTTTTTATGAATAAAAAAACTATGACTCAGAAAATTAAAATCTAAAATGTATGTGTTCTGCATAATACAAATGTATCCTATTATGACAACATTACAATAATTTTCAGAAGTCTTAATGAAAATCATTCACTTACCACCTGCCCAATTCAAAGTTTTTATAGCAGTTTGAACACAACCTATCTGAAAGACAGCACCATCTGAAGTTACCAGTAGAGGTCTGCCATATTTAGCAGCAGACGACACAACACCTGGCAACACTTCCTTGGCAACAGGGTAGATAAATTTATAAGATTTTTCCATTACAACAAAGTTTGATGGCTTCTTTTCACTGTAAAATGTATCCTGTAAGTGAAAACAGATAAGTAAATAAAATTGCATTTTCATTTTTTTTTTATAAACTACAATCATAAGTAAATAAACAGTCTTACAATGTTTTGATTGTAAAAAACTTCTGTTTAAGTTTGGTAAAAATCTTGGATGTTTAATGAAGTAAATAAATGTTTTCAAAACTGCAGACTGTATGTGATGCTAACTGGAAGAAAAAGTAAGTCCATTAATAAGTAATATACAGAAAAAAGTAAATAATTTTTACAAAAATTTCTTTTAGATACTAGATTTTGATCCTTAACAAGTTTCTGTCTAAATTTGGTAGAAATCCAGCATATTTTAATGAATGTATCAAAATTTCCAAAACTTTAAACCACAGAGGGAATATTGTGGACACCCTCAATTACAAAAAGGGAGATGGTGCATTCACTTATCAAATGAGGAAACTTCTGTTTCTGATCAGAAATATCTACGACTTTTTAAAACCAATTTCCAGACTATAAGTTAGAGAAGCCTTGCATCAACTCTAATGGTTGTCCAAAGGTGTGCTATTCCAGACTATAAGTTAGAGAAGCCTTGCATCAACTCTATTGGTTGTCCGAAGGTGTGCTATTCCAGACTATAAGTAAGAAAAGCCTTGCATCAACTCTTTTGGTTGTCCGAAGGTGTGCTAATCCAGACTATTATTTAGAGAAGCCTTGCATCAACTCTATTGGTTGTCTGAAGCTGTGCTATTCCAGACTATTAGTTAGAGAAGCCTTGCATCATCTCTATTGGTTGTCTGAAGGTGTGCTATTCAAGACTATAAGTTAGAGAAGCCTTGCATCAACTCTATTAATTGTGTCAAGTTGTGCTATTCCAGACTATAAATTAGAGAAGCCTTGCATCAACTCTATTGGTTGTCCAAAGGTTTGCTATTCCAGACTATAAGTTAGAGAAGCCTTACATCAACTCTATTGGTTGTTCCAAGTTGTGCTATTCCAGACTATAAGTTAGAGAAGCCTTGCATCAACTCTATTGGTTGTCTGAAGGTGTGCTATTCCAGACTATAAGTTAGAGAAGCATTGCACAAAATCTATTGGTTGTCTGAAGGTGCGCTATTCCAGACTATAAGTTAGAGAAGCCTTACATCAACTTTATTGGTTGTCTGAAGATGTGCTATTCCAGACTATTAGTTAGAGAAGCCTTGCATCAACTCTATTGGTTGTCCCAAGTTGTGCTATTCCAGACTATAAGTTAGAGAAGCCTTGCATCAACTCTATTGGTTGTCTGAAGGTGTGCTATTCCAGACTATAGGTTAGAGAAGCATTGCATCAAATCTATTGGTTGTCTGAAGGTGTGCTATTCCAGACTATAAGTTAGAGAAGCCTTACATCAACTCTATTGGTTGTCTGAAGATGTGCTATTCCAGACTATTAGTTAGAGAAGCATTGCATCAAATGTATTGGTTGTCTGAAGGTGTGCTATTCCAGACTATAAGTTAGAGAAGCCTTACATCAACTCTATTGGTTGTCCCAAGTTGTGCTATTCCAGACTATAAGTTAGAGAAGCCTTGCATCAACTCTATTGGTTATCTGAAGGTGTGCTATTCCAGACTATAAGTTAGAGAAGCCTTGTATCAACTCTATTGATTGTCTGAAGGTGTGCTATTCCAGACTATAAGTTAGAGAAGCCTTGCATCAACTCTATTGATTGTCTGAAGTTGTGCTATTCCAGACTATTAGTTAGAGAAGCCTTGCATCAACTCTATTGGTTGTCTTAAGGTGAGCTATTCCAGACTATTAGTTGGAGAAGTCTCACATCAACTCTATTGCTTGTCCCGAGTTGTGTTATTCCAAACTATAAGTTAGAGAAGCATTGCATCAATTCTATTCGTTGTTCGAAGATGTGCTATTCCAGACTTTTAGTTAGAGAAGCCTTGCATCAACTCTATTGGTTGTCCCAAGTTGTGCTATTCCAAAATATAAGTTAGAGAAGTCTTGCATCAACTCTATTGGTTGTCCGAAGGTGTGCTATGTCAGACTATAAGTTAGAGAAGCCTTGCATCATCTCTATTGGTTGTCCCAAGTTGCGCTATTTCAAACTATAAGTTAGAGAAGCATTGCATCAACTCTATTGGTTGTCCAAAGGTGTGCTATGTCAGACTATAAGTTAGAGAAGCCTTGCATCAACTCTATTGGTTGTCTGAAGGTGTGCTATTCCAAACTATAAGTTAGAGAAGCATTGCATCAACTCTATTGGTTGTCCGAAGGTGTGCTTTGTCAGACAATAAGTTGGAGAAGCCTTGCATCAACTCTATTGGTTGTCTGAAGGTATGCTATTCCAGACTATAAGTTAGACAAGCCTTGCATCAACTATATTCGTTGTCCCAAGTTGTGCTATTCCAGACTATAAGTTAGGGAAGTCTTGCATCATCTCTATTGGTTGTCCGAAGGTGTGCTATGTCAGACTATAAGTTAGAGAAGTCTTGCATCAACTCTATTGGTTGTCTGAAGGTGTGCTATTCCAGACTATTAGTTAGAGAAGCCTTGCATCAACTCTATTGGTTGTCCCAAGTTGTGCTTTTCCAAACTATCAATTAGAGAAGCCTTGCATCAATTCTATTGGTTGTCTGAAGTTGTGCTATTCCAGACTATAAGTTAGAGAAGCCTTGCATCAACTCTATTGGTTGTTTTAAGGTGTGCTATTCCAGACTATTAGTTGGAGAAGCCTTGCATCAACTCTATTGGTTGTCCCAAGTTGTGCTATTCCAAACTAAAAGTTAGAGAAGCCTTGCATTAACTCTATTGGTTGTCCGAAGATGTGCTATTCCAGACTATTAGTTAGAGAAGCCTTGCATCAACTCTATTGGTTGTCCCAAGTTGTGCTATTCCAAACTACAAGTTACAGAAGCATTGCATCAACTCTATTGGTTGTCCGAAGGTGTGCTATGTCAGACTATAAGTAGGAGAAGCCTTGCATCAACTCTATTGGTTGTCCGAAGCTGTGCTATGTCAGACTATCAGTTAGAGAAGCCTTGCATCAACTCTATTGGTTGTCTGAAGGTGTGCTATTCCAGACTATAAGTTAGAGAAGCATTGCATCAACTCTATTGGTTGTTTGAAGGTGTGCTATTCCAGACTATAAGTAATGGAAGCCTTGCATCAACTCTATTGGTTGTCTGAAGGTGTGCTATTCCAGACTATTAGTTAGAGAAGCCTTGCATCAACTCTATTGGTTGTCCCAAGTTGTGCTATTCCAAACTATCAATTAGAGAAGCCTTGCATCAACTTTATTGGTTGTCCGAAGGTGTGCTATGTCAGACTATAAGTTAGAGAAGCAATGCATCAACTCTATTGGTTGTTTGAAGGTGTGTTATTCCAGACTATAAGTTAGACAAGCCTTGCATCAACTCTATTGGTTGTCCTAAGGTGTGCTATGTCAGACTATAAGTTAGAGAAGCCTTGCATCAACTCTATTGGTTGTCTGAAGGTGTGTTATTCCAGACTATAAGTTAGAGAAGCATTGCATTAACTCTATTGGTTGTTTGAAGGTGTGTTATTCCAGACTATAAGTAAGGGAAGCCTTGCATCAACTCTATTGGTTGTCTGAAGGTGTGCTATTCCAGACTATTAGTTAGAGAATCCTTGCATCAACTCTATTGGTTATCTGAAGGTGTGCTATTCCAGACTATTAGTTAGAGAAGCCTTGCATCAACTCTATTGGTTGTCCCAAGTTGTGCTATTCCAAACTATCAATTAGAGAAGCCTTGCATCAACTCTATTGGTTGTCTGAAGGTGTGCTATTCCAGACTATAAGTTAGAGAAGCCTTGCATCAACTCTATTGGTTGTCTGAAGCTGTGCTATTCCAGACTATTTGTTAGAGAAGCCTTGCATCAACTCTATTGGTTGTCCCAAGTTGTGCTATTCCAAACTGTAAGTTAGAGAAGCATTGCATCAACTCTTTTGGTTGTCCGAAGGTGTGCCATGTCAGACTATAAGTTAGAGAAGCCTTGCATCAATTCTATTGGTTGTCCGAAGGTGTGCTATTCCAAACTTTAAGTTAGAGAAGCCTTGCATCAACTCTATTGGTTGTCTGAATGTGTGCTATTCCAGACTATAAGTTAGGGAAGCCTTGCATCATTTCTATTGGTTGTCCGAAGTTGTGCTATTCCAGACTATAAGTTAGAGAAGCCTTGCATCAACTCTAATGGTTGTCTGAAGGTGTGCTTTTCCAGACTATAAGTTAGACAAGCATTGCATCAACTCTATTGGTTGTCCCATGTTGTGCTATTCCAGACTATAAGTTAGAGAAGCCTTGCATCAACTCTTTTGGTTGTCCGAAGTTGTGCTATTCCAGACTATAAGTTAGAGAAGCCTTGCATCAACTCTTTTGGTTGTCCGAAGGTGTGCTTTTCCAGACCATAAGTTAGAGAAGCCTTGAATCAACTCTATTGGTTGTATGAAGGTGTGCTTTTCCAAACTATAAGTTAGAGAAGCCTTGCATCAACTTTATTGGTTGTCTGAAGGTGTGCTATACCAGACTATAAGTTAGAGAAGCCTTGAATTAATTCTATTGGTTGTATGAAGGTATGCTATTCCAAACTATAAGTTAGAGAAGCCTTGCATCAACTTTATTGGTTGTCTGAAGGTGTGCTATTCCAGACTATAAGTTAGAGAAGCCTTGCATGAACTCTATTGGTTGTCCGAAGTTGTGCTATTCCAGACTATAAGTTAGAGAAGCCTTGCATCAACTCTTTTGGTTGTCCGAAGGTGTGCTATACCAGACTATAAGTTAGAGAAGCCTTGAATTAATTCTATTGGTTGTATGAAGGTGTGCTTTTCCAAACTATAAGTTAGAGAAGCCTTGCATCAACTTTATTGGTTGTCTGAAGGTGTGCTATACCAGACTATAAGTTAGAGAAGCCTTGAATTAATTCTATTGGTTGTATGAAGGTATGCTATTCCAAACTATAAGTTAGAGAAGCCTTGCATCAACTTTATTGGTTGTCTGAAGGTGTGCTATTCCAGACTATAAGTTAGAGAAGCCTTGCATGAACTCTATTGGTTGTCCGAAGGTGTGCTATTCCAGACTATAAGTTAGAGAAGTCTTGCATCAACTCTATTGGTTGTCCAAAGGTGTGCTATTCCAGACTTCAAGTTAGAGAAGCCTTGCATCAACTCTATTGGTTGTCCAAAGGTGTGCTATTCCAGACTTCAAGTTAGAGAAGCCTTGCATCAACTCTATTGTTTGTCCAAAGATGTGCTATGTCAGACTATAAGTTAGAGAAGCCTTGCATCAACTTTATTTGTTGTCCGAAGATGTGCTATTCCAGACTATAAGTTAGAGAAGCATTGCATCAACTCTATTGGTTGTCTGAAGGTGTGCTATTCCAAACTATAAGTTAGAGAACCCTTGCATCAACTCTATTGGTTGTCTGAAGGTTTTGCTATTCCAGACTATAAGTTAGAGAAGCATTGCATCAACTCTTTTAGTTGTCCCAAGTTATGCTATTCCGGACTATAAGTTAGAGAAACCTTGCATCAACTCTATTGGTTGTCCGAAGGTGTGCTATTCAAGACTGTAAGTTAGAGAAGCATTGCATCAACTTTATTGGTTATCCTAAGGTATGCTATTCCAACTTTAAGTTAGAGAAGCATTGCGTCAACTCTATTGGTTGTCTGATGGTGTGCTATTCCAGACTATAAGTTAGAGAAGCCTTGCATCAACTCTATTGGTTGTCTGAAGGTGTGCTATTCCAGACTATAAGTTAGAGAAGCCTTGCATCAATCTATTGGTTGTCCAAAGATGTCCTATTCCAAACTATAAGTTAGAGAAGCATTGCATCAACTCTATTGGTTGTCTGAAGGTGTGCTATTCCAGACTATAAGTTAGATAAGCCTTGCATCAACTCTATTGGTTATCCGAAGATGTGCTATTCCAGACTATAAGTTAGAGAAGCCTTGCATCAACTCTATTGGTTGTCCGCAGATGTGCTATTCCAGACTATAAGTTAGAGAAGCATTGCATCAACTCTATTGGTTGTCTGAAGGTTTACTATTCCAGACTATAAGTTAGTGAAGCCTTGCATCAACTCTATTGGTTTTCCCAAGTTGTTGCTATTCCAGACTATAAGTTAGAGAAGCCTTGTATCAACTCTATTAGTTGTCCCAAGGTGTGCTATTCCAGACTATAAGTTAGAGAAGCCTTGCATCAACTCTATTGGTTGTCCAAAGATGTGCTATGTCAGACTATAAGTTAGAGAAGCCTTGCATCAACTCTATTGGTTGTCCGAAGATGTGCTATTCCAGACTATAAGTTAGAGAAGCATTGCATCAACTCTATTGGTTGTCCCAAGATATGCTATTCCAGACTATAAGTTAGAGATGCCTTGCATCAACTCTATTGGTTGTCCAAAAGTGTGCTATTCAAGACTATAAGTTAGAGAGCATTGCATCATCTATTGGTTATCCTAAGGTGTGCTATTCCAGACTTGAAGTTAAAGAAGTCTTGCATCAACTCTATTGGTTGTCTGAAGGTGTGCTATTCCAGACTTTAAGTTTGAGAAGCCTTGCATCAACTCTATTGGTTGTCTGAAGTTGTGCTATTCCAGACTATAAGTTAGAGAAGCCTTGCATCAACTCTAATGGTTGTCTGAAGGTGTGCTTTTCCAGACTATAAGTTAGACAAGCATTGCATCAACTCTATTGGTTGTCCCAAGTTGTGCTATTCCAGACTATAAGTTAGAGAAGCCTTGCATCAACTCTTTTGGTTGTCCGAAGTTGTGCTATTCCAGACTATAAGTTAGAGAAGCCTTGCATCAACTCTTTTGGTTGTCAGAAGGTGTGCTTTTCCAGACCATAAGTTAGGGAAGCCTTGCATCATTTCTATTGGTTGTCCGAAGTTGTGCTATTCCAGACTATAAGTTAGAGAAGCCTTGAATTAATTCTATTGGTTGTATGAAGGTGTGCTTTTCCAAACTATAAGTTAGAGAAGCATTGCATCAACTTTATTGGTTGTTTGAAGGTGTGCTATACCAGACTACAAGTTAGAGAAGCCTTGAATTAATTCTATTGGTTGTATGAAGGTATGCTATTCCAAACTATAAGTTAGAGAAGCCTTGCATCAACTTTATTGGTTGTCCTAAGGTGTGCTATTCCAGACTTTAAGTTAGAGAAGTCTTGCATCAACTCTATTGGTTGTCTGAAGGTGTTATATTCCAGACTATAAGTTTGAGAAGCCTTGCATCAACTCTATTGGTTGTCCCAAGTTGTGCTATTCAAGACTATAAGTTAGAGAAGCCTTGCATCAACTCTATTGGTTGTCTGAAGGTGTGCTATTCCAGACTATAAGTTAGAGTAGCCTTGCATCAACTCTATTGGTTGTCTGAAGGTGTGCTATCCCAGGTGAAATTTCTGTTCCTATCAAATCTATCCTCGTTTTTCAATGGTATTTTAATTTTCTCGCCCAGCATTCTGGTCAACACATAAAGCAGGATTTACTGATTGTTTACATTGTTCATTTGTCCTTACCCCAAACACACATGAAATATTTGCCACTGGACATTAAGCAAACATCAACCAATCATATCTTACTGATTAAATCTGGTTTTTAAAAAAAACAATGCTATCTTAAATGATGTTTCAATGAGATGTTCGAGAAATGAAGCATATATAGAAAATCCTTTGTCAGAATTGAATCTTTTTTTTAGTATGAATTAACATATTATTACCATGATCTGTGTATTGGACTTCTGATACATGTTATTATTGGTCTAAAATTTCTCCTAAAGCCAAATGAGAAGGCTTCAGAATAACACCTTCAGACAACCAATAGAGTTGATGCAAGGCTTCTAAACAGAAATAATAATTTAGTAATGACATAAAATATTGTGATATTTACCAACGAGACTACATGTTTTTCCAATTTTTCTTGACCAACATATATAAATTGTTCATCTTCTGGTTTTAATCTCCATCTAGGTAACTCAATTAATCCACAGTAATCCTGTAAAATCTTCAGCAACAATGTCGACTGAAATTATAAATATATATGTATTAACATAGAAAATAGCTTTTAATTTAAAACAAGAACTTTGAGGACACTTACAACAGGTCATTCTAAGAGTCTCTGGAATCCAGTTATGCAAATTTGATTATCTCCCCTTTATAATGTTGAACTGCAATTATATTTCTTTTTGCTTACATTGTTCGAGCTCTGGCGGAGAGCTGTCTCATTGGCAATAATACCATGTGTCTAAGTGTTATCTGTATTCACATCCTTAGGTAGACTCATCAATATCTATCAAGCTGTTTAAAGGGGCATTAGCTACAAGATATATATAAAAAATATATAATGAAAGTGAAAAAGTGAAATAATAATTTGCTTATAGTATCCAGTTTGGTTCAAAGTTGTCAAAGTAAGCTAATAAACATTGCTGATGAATTTTCAAAATGATGATTTGGTGAACATTAATTTAATAGCTAATGCCTCTTTAATAGGAGTTGTGCTTACAAGAAACTTATTACCACATATTTCAATATTGAAGTAAGAAAGTTAATTAATCTTTCCTTTAACATGCAGCACTGTTAGTTTAAAAAAAAATGTTAAATGCTTCATCAACACCAGTATAGAGTGGGGTGCTCATTTTCGCCACATCTTTCCATGTTTTCTACAGTTTATGGGCAGGTCTAAATGTTTTTGAAGTATACTGATATTTCTATATGAAGATGACTTCAAATGCAAAACATTCTTAAGCTTTTGTTTGAAAAAAATCATCTGAAAAGTTAGATTAAAGGGTGTATGAAATTCCCGGATGTTTTGTCAATGGGGGACACATATTCGCCGTTTTTACACAACTATTTAAAACCAAATAACCGCAGCTTTTAACATTTTTTATCAAATCAATTGCATTATAGATGAATAGCAGACATTTCAAAGGTGTAAAGAATTCAAAATTAGGGCATTCAGTCAAATATTTACTTAGCAATACTTCTTTGAAATCGTGTTTTTTATTCAGGAAATTGTCCGAAAATCGTTGTCCGTTTTTCAGTCATTTTCGGTAGAAGCCGCAATTTTGTATCAGTTTTAAAAAATATCATATTTGTTATAAAAATATAATTTATTGGTACATTTCTTCCATTTCAGCCATCCTTTGATTGAAGTTTTTACACCTCAAAATCCTAAAACAGCGAAATTGTGTCCCCAGCGAAAATGAGCACCCCACTCTACCTGTTTCAATAGTGATGCACTAAAAAGTAAAATTGAGAATGGAAATCGGGAATGTGTCAAAGAGACAACAATTTGATTAGAGAGCAGACAACAGTCTGAGGCCACCTATGGGTCCTCAATGCACATACACAGGTGGTTAATTTTCTGTACCTAGTAATAAAAGACATGAATTCTGTAAAAAAAAATCGGATATACTGTGGATTCATCATTATTCCTTGGCTACCAATTTTTCATGGATTTCGTGGGTACAAGTGAACCTCAAAATTAAATGTTCAAGAAGAACAAAGGAGTAGGTCCGTTAAGGGCCGATTTTGGCCTCAAATTTTAGGTTCATCTAACGAAAGTTTTTGGACACTTTTAAACACTTAAGTGTCTATTTCAATTAATTTGTTTAGTTTATGTGAAAGATTTTAACTGATTTAGTCATTAAAAACACTCTGATTCAAGCTAAAATATAAAAAATCTATCAAATATGCAAAAAAAATCACTTTTCAGATGGTTTTTGCCAAGAATGAAAGTGGCCGCATCCGTGTTCATCATCAACCTTTATATATGTTTTGTATTATCATCAAAAACAACTTACATTTCAATATTATGAATGAAAAGGAATGTGGCCGCATTCATTTTAGACAGAAACCGTCTAAAAATTAACCAAAATGCTAAAATTTTGAAGATTTCAGTAATTTAGCATGACTTAATGATGCTAGAATGCGATATTTGTGCATTGTGTCGGCAAAAAAACAGCTCATTTTTATGTAGCAGAAGCATTTTACTTTCCAAAATATAGCTTAAAGATTACATTTTCACAATTTTCTAAAACTGCTATATTTTGTGGCCAAAAAGGGGTCTTACTGAACCTACTCCTTTTCCATAGGCTTGTGTGGAGACTTCCGCAAAACCATGAAATTCAATATCCACGAGCATGAAAGTTTTTCTAAATCCACGAAAGTTGGTACCCACGAAAACAAATGAATCCACAGTACATTATAATATTATTTATGTTTTTTACCTTTGCATCATCTTCATTCAATTTAAAACCAATTTGTATTGAAACTTTGTGAAGTGTAAGTGCTCTAGTTTGGTTTTTAATAGCCGTTGAATAAGATTCGCTTGTTGTATAAGCACAAAATTTTCCAACTTCATCAGCCATTTTTCTTAAGAATTCTAGATCTACTATGAGAGTCTTGGAGCAGAGTTGCAGGATAACAACTTTCCCCTGTAATAAATCAAAATATTTAAATCGAGTTACATGTACTTGTAAAATATATTTGAAAAATCTTATCTTTTGTATATAAAGTATAATGAGAAAGACTGAAATATTTGAATTTATTTATCCTTATTAAATATGCAACAGAGACATTTATAATCACGTTGTGATTTAATTAAATCAAATTGATAAAAATCGTATTGTCTTTCCAATACGAAAATCTATTTGTATCTTATGATTTACCACTGTAAAAAAAAATGAAGAAAACTTTAATTTGGAGGGGTAAGAATATAGTGGTTTTTTTTAACATTGGAGGGGTTGGAATACAGTTGTTTTTCTTTACTTTGGAGGGGTGAGAATATTGGTATTTTTCTTTCCTTTGAAGTGGTTGGAATTTAGTTAATTTTGTTTATTTTGAACAGGTTCAAATATAAGTATATTTCTATACTTTGGAAGGGTGGGAAAAGAGGTATTTTTCTTTACTTTAAAGGGGTAGGAATATAGGTATTTTCTTTTCTTTGGACAGGAAGGCATTAAGGTATTCTTCTTTTTTTCACTGTTCATGTATCTGCCTCACATAACAGAAAGTACGAGCCAAAAAGTAACCTGAAGAATTTTGGTGTTTTTTTCTTTTTAAGGTGGTACCTAACACTACAGGGAGACAACTCTGTAAAGTCAGCTAAACGTTTTAATTACGTTGTGTTGTAAAGGGAATATTAAGCTTCTCAATGATCAAAATTGATGTTTGTCAAATTGCTATATGACCAGTGTAATTTTTCTGACAAAACGGTTGGTTCAAATTTTTTATATTTTTGTGAAGGGTCAAAGTAAATACTTTAACAAAGTTTTATAAAAATTAAAGGAGCCAAATTAATTTTAGTGAAAGCGTTGGGTACCACCTTAAAAAATAAGGAAAACTACAGAAATTGCCTACCTGTTCCTGTAAAAGTTTTGCAATTGAGAGGAACTCAGCTCCTGAAATATCCAAACTTTCTGTAAGTCCAGAACTTATATCAATGATTTCATTTTTCTTCACAGTTTCTAAGACAACACTTAGGTATTTCTCAAACTTTTCTGCTATCTTGTATCTCATTTCCTGATGGTGTTTCCGACAATCCAAAACTTCTGCCATCTTTTCATAAACACTATTTAGACACTACAAATAAAGGAAAATGAGTATATAATGTTTAACATTAGCTCTCAACCAAATTACTGAAAATCAACTTATTTTCATAGTTTATTTTGAGCTAAGCTCTTTCTAGGTGACTTCACATGAATTATTTTCATGATTTTCTGGAAGTATTTACATAAGTAAGATTTGTGTTTCATTAATTCATGACAATTTACATTCACATTATTTTTCTACAGTAAATGGCTTTCAAAAATCACTTGTTTACCGGTACTGTATATCAACAATTTTATGCTAAACCAATCTTAAACTAAGTTAAGTTCTTTATCACAGCCCCAAATGTTTGAATTGCTCATGCAAGTGACAATGTGATACAAAATTATAACCATTCAAAAAGTATCAAGTATAGTATGAGTGATTATACATGTAACATGTATCATAAATACTGCACAAAAACAAGATGATGAAAATTTGACATAAAATGAATTTTATTGGCTATTTTTGTTTTATGTCCTTTAAGGTTATATAGCTCTTCAAAAGTTTTGGTTCTCAAACATCCTTGGCTTTCAAATATTTGGTTTTAAGCGTTCCTGATGAGTGGAAATCTAGGGATAGCACTTCAAAAGCATAAAATTTACATTGAGGAAAACTTGCATTTTGTGGTTTTGACAGAGAATGCATAAGTTCCCCGACTCCATGAAATCCATGAAAATTGGTACCCAACAAATACTAATGAATCCACAGTTGTTATCCCTCTGTGTATACTAAACTGTTTTTTACCTCTTCAGATTCCATTTCTATGGACATGAAATGAATTCGGTCATTTTTCTGTGTATTGAAAGTTTCTAATTTTTCCTTAGCTGCACACAATGATGCATATGCATTCTGTCCTACCATATCCATATCAGAGAAATGTCTGGAAATAATTTAATATATGCAGTATATCAAATGTTTATAGTTCATAGATACTTACTTTCCTTAATGCAAAAATAAATCTATTTCTGGATATTAAACAAAAATAAGTAATTTACTAAATATTTCCACAGATTCAATGAGAAGTTGTGATGGGTATCAATTTACTTAAGGAATGACTGTAATATTTTTTCTGTCTTTGAAGAAATAGCATAAAAAGTTTGGTGCACACTGAATAACGCGCATAGCCAATCAGAAGACGTGTTACATCCAAAATTAAATTATATCTTTATCAAATTTCAAATAATTGTTTTTTTTCAAAATAGAAAGGAAATGTATTCCAGGAGCAGATGCATGAATGGGGAGAAAGCACTTTTGGGAATACATTTTCTCTGTGTACATTATTCTGATCCATGTAGATGGACATGCTATATAAACAAGAGGCTCTCAAGAGCCTGAATCGCTCACCTGGTAAACAATGCCTTATTAACTAAATTAATAAATTAATGTTTGTTGTAAATTAAACAGAGTAACAAAGGCCATGTACTATCCTGGAAATACCTTTTAAAGCCTCTTAGTAACCTCTGGAAAGAAATGGGCACGAGTTCGCCCTACACTTGATTAAGATACAGTCTAGGTCAATCTGATGATTCACAATACAAACAGATGAGTGTGGATAGTACTATGCATTACGAGAGTTTTGAATAAAACTGTGCGTCATCTCACTAAGGATACTCCCCATTTCATTATGGCATATTTACTACACTACATTCAAGCTTTATACATCTCTGAATTTGGATTATGATTAACTATTTAACACAGAATGAATGTGTTACCACTATTTATGACTTAAACCAAATATCAATGAAATCCAAGCAAATGTAAAAATTGGTGGGAAAATGGCAGCTATTTTAAAAATGGCAACCCCAAACAAATTTTCATCATCACCATTAAACTCAGGATAACATGTTTACCTTCAAAGTAGCTTTCATCTTCATTTTCTTTCTATTATTCAGGAAAAAATAGCAAAAACCAGCATTTTGCCCCCTATGTTCTTTTTTTAGTAATGGCGGACAAGTTTTTCAACCACTCAAAAATCCAAGCATAAACCTTTTGCAGGATACCCTAAGGTACAATCTTCCCAAGTTTCATTTGATTTTGAATAGTCGTTTCAGAGAAGAAGATTTTTGAAATAATAACATAAAAAATAGCCAAAAATGTCAAAAAAGGGCATTAACTCATAAAACAGTGGACAGATTTTCACAAAAATCTGCACACAGGCAGCTCTCATCATGCTTAACACTTTCAACCTACCAGAATGTGCCTAAACCTAATGGTATTTGAAATATTCGCAAAAAAATGTTGTTTGACCCCTATGTTCTATTTTTAAGTAATGGCAGCCATGTTTTTTTACGGATCAAAAATCGAAGCACAAACTTTGTGCAGGATAATCTAAGGAACAATCATGCTAAGTTTCATCCAAATCCATGCAGTAGTTTCAGACGAGAAGATGTTTGAAAAATTGTTAACAACGACAACAACGACAGACGACGACGACGACGACAAGTGATGAGAAAAGCTCACATTTCCTTTTAGGAAAGGTGAGCTAAAAAGAAGATGTGGTATGATTGCCAATGAGACAACTATCAAAAAAAGACCAAAATGACACAAACATTAACAATTATAGGTCACCGTACGGCCACTGTACTGTTTGAGAAAATGTTTCTGATTTTTAAGTACTTGCTAAAACCAGTCCCCCTTTTATTTCTGCAGATTAAATCCTGGATCAACTTCTATAACCCAATGATTTAGTAAAAGAATCCATATACATTTTACTTACTGTTCATGGTATTCTATTGACTTGTCCAGAACTTCTAATTTTGTTGTCAAAAATTCTCCTGATATAAACTGTTGTACCTCCTCAATCAGTTTAGATGGTTTTCCTACTTGTATCAATATAAATTCACATTCTCTGAATGGTCTAACATCTTCTGGTTTTTCATCTTCTTTCACTTCTTCAGTCTTCTCTTCAGGCTTCTTCTTTTCTGGAATCTTTACTTCTACTTTCACTTCTTCTTTATTCTCTGTTTCTTCTCCCTCAACTTTCTAATTAAAATAAATCTAAATAGTTATCATACTTTCACTAACTGGGAGCATTCTTTTATGTGATATATTGAGCTTTCACTAACTGGGAGCATTCTTTTATGTGATATATTGAGCTTTCACTAACTGGGAGCATTCTTTCATGTGATATATTGAGCTTTCACTAACTGGGAGCATTCTTTTATGTGATATATTGAGCTTTCACTAACTGGGAGCATTCTTTTATGTGATATATTGAGCTTTCACTAACTGGGAGCATTCTTTTATGTGATATATTTTGCTTCCAGTAAATGGGAGCTTTCTTTTATGTGATATCTTATTTAAGCGCAAGTATTGCTGTGTGTTTGTTTTTCTTCATTGCTGTGTTGTTAATTGCTGTGTTTATTTTTCTACATTGGCTTGAAGTATAGGGGAAGGGTTAATACCACACAAAACCTGTTTAACCTCAACACATTTTTGAACCTGTCCAAGTCAGGAGCCTCTGGCCTTTGTTAGTCTTGTATGTTTGTTTAACTTTAGTTCATTTATATATTTCTGAGTTAAGTATGACATCCATTATTACTGAACCAGTACACATTTTGTTCAGGGTTTGGCAGAAGGTGCAGGATTTTCTCATTGTGTTGAAGACACATTGGTGGCCTTCAGCACAATAAAGCATAAATATATACAAACATGGGTTTTATGGCTCTTCTAGCTAATATTATACATGTATAAAGCATCATACCAGATATTTACTAGACTAGAATACTTCTGTCTTGTATTCAGCATATTACACCATGAACAAATATGTCCAGTGATAAAACTCTCTACATTTTTAGGGCTTACTGTATTACATCCTTAAATTACCTTCATGTTAAATTAGACTTCTTAAAAAAAGTGGTTTACTGTGGAAATCATTCATTTTTTCGTGGATACCAATTTTGAAAAAAAATGAATTTTGTGAATTTTTATTTTATATGAATAGCCAAAGTCTGCATACAAGTCAATGAATAATTGCAGTTTCTTAAATATTTCAATTCATGGTTCAACTTTACCCAACAAAAATCACAGAAATTGGTATCCAACGAAAAATAACTTAAATCTACAATATTGTGTTGTGAGGATGCTGTCTAATTGATGATATCTCATTTCTCTATTATCATACAAACCTTTGTCTCATCATTTTCCACTTCTTCTTTTTTGACCTCTGGTTCCTTATTTTTGGGGTAAACTGTGGTGAAATTAGCCTGAAATTTGAGTTTTAAAAATATTTAATATCTCTTTATCTCAAATGTTTCCTTCAATGAAAAAGTTCTTAATTTCAAATTCATGGATTCTAAATATGTAATTTAAAGTAAATGACATTTTTTCATTAAGGAGAAAAGTGCACACTATATTTACAGCAAATGTAAACGTGTTGTTAAATAAATGCTTACTTAGTTATCTTTTAAAAGTATACATATAAAGTGAATATCATATATCTTTTTTAATATCCAATCCGTATCAACCTGAGACGCAAATATCTACTCCAGGGATTATGTTGGTTGAGGGTGGCTACAGTGTGCGATGCTGAAAAATCCATATCATATACACTTTATCATATACCTGAAGTATGTGACATATGATGTTAAACAGATAAGGGATTTAATAAAACATTTGCAACTATGACTGATATCAACTACATTTGCAGCTTTGACTGACATAGATATCATCACGGATGGCTGATGCAGCACGATTGCTGTTGACAATATAACACATACAATTTATATGTATTATTACTACATCTAACATAAAAATACTTATTTGCATTATAAGCATCAACTCCAAATTATCCATTCAAGAATTCTAAACTTTCAACCTCAACTTACAACCTTGTTGTTATCAAACCAACAGCCATATTTTTTCATATCTGTAATGAATCCTGTTATCCCAATAGGAACCCTAAATTTCTAGCTTTGAGGTTGAACAATATAACCCTTAACTCAAGTCATACTTTAGTGACTACCCTTTTTAGACAAGAATCGGAATTCTTAATAATTAAGTGACTGTCCTTGTTTACACAAACAACCACCCTATACTCTCAACTTTAAGAGACTTGGTAACCAAGCATCAACCCTGAATTCTTATTTTTGTGACTCTGTATTGTGTTTTAATGACCTGTGTTTGTCTATAGCTAGATAATTGGAGACAGACATAAGAAATTCTACTCAAAATCCTGAATTGATCCTCATTTTCCTGCAATGAACCCTGATTTTTTTGTCTGTGATGACCAATTTGATTTTACCACAATCCTGAAGTGATCCTTATTTCCCAACATTTGACCCAAAATTGTAACCTTTGAGATGACCTTGTAGTTTTACCATCATCCTGAATTGATCCTTATTTCCCAACATTTGACCCGAAATTATAACCTTTGAGATGACCCTTATAGTTTTACAACAATCCTGAATTGATCCTTATTTCCCAACATTTGACCCGAAATTATGACCTTTGAGATGACCCTTGTAGTTTTACAACAATCCTGAATTGATCCTTATTTCCCAACATTTGACCCTAAATTATAACCTTGGAGATGACCCTTGTAGTCATACAACAATCCTGAATTGATCCTTTTTTTCTAAAACAAACTCTGAATACTTACTTTTGTCACAACTCGTGTTATTGTATCAACAATATGTTTCTTAACTCCCTCCAAATTTCCTTTTGTTGTATTGAAGGTGATAATAACTTGAACAGGATGGCTACTGATCACCACATCAAACATTGGCTGCAAAGATACATCATTATAAAATACGGTAAATTCAGAAATTATTGTGTTTTACAATTACAAAAATCTGCATAAAAACTATAATTCAGTTATCAAAATGCAAATTCTAATTATTGCGATTATCATCCTGTAGCAATATTTTAGATACTAAAATCTTTTTTTTTTCAAATGAAACAGATTGATTGAGTTACCAGCTGACTTTTGATAACTTTTGTACACCTTACCAATCTTGGTTTATCTGATATTATAATAAAATTGAAAATAGAACTGATGACTTTTGATTTGAAAAGCATTGTTATCAAAAAGTTCTAATTCATTCCTTCAAGGTGAATTCAATTTTACTCACTGGATTTTAGTTTTGGAATTTTAAAAACTTTCAACAAAATAATTTTTTTTATCAGCTTCTTTGCAGAATTTGTCAAAAAAGTAATTTTCCTCAATACAGAGGATTCATTTATTTCATGCATGTTTAGGACAAAGGTCATACAGTGATCATGATAAATTACCTTGATATTCATTGCAGAGGACAATTATGCCTCATTGATTTTAAAACTATTTATCTGGTTTTTTTTTTATTCCTTTGCAGTTAAAAAGTAATACTATATAACCTCATTATAGCTTTTTTACAAACTTTTCCTTTGATCTTATTGACTGATAATTGCCTTTCTTAGCAAAGTAGAGTGATATGAAAAATTGTCACAGAAAACTGAGGGATTTATTAAAATGTGCTGTTGTCTATGAATAAAATGTGCTGTTGTCAATGAATGTAGTCATAGCTAAAACAGCGATAAACAGATTAGAATTGGTCATCTCAACTCGATTGCTTTTCTCAAATTCACAGTACCGACACAAGCAAGACAAGTAATAAGACATAATGAACCCCAAGGATTCAATTTTTGTTAAAATCAAACAAAATTTAATTTTGGACCCTTTGGACCTTAATGTAGACCAATTTGAAAACGGGACCAAAACTTAGGAATCCACATACACAGTTAGATTCGGCATATCAAAGAACCCCAATTATTCAATTTTTGATGAAATCAAACAAAGTTTAGTTTTGGACCCGTTGGGCCCCTTATTCCCAATCTGTTGGGACTAAAACTCCCAAAATCAATCCCAACCTTCCTTTCATGGTCATAAACCTTGTGTTTAAATTTTATAGATTTCTATTAATTTATACTAAAGTTATGGTGCGTAAACCAAGAAAAATGCTTATTTGGGCCCCTTTTGGCCCCTTATTCCTAAACTGTTGGGATCTCAACTCCCAAAATCAATCCCAACCTTTCTTTTGTGTTCATAAACCTTGTGTTTAAATTTCATTCATTTCTATTCACTTTTACTAAAGTTATTGTGCAAAAACCAAGAATAATGCTTAATTGGGCCCTTTTTAGGCCCCTAATTCTTAAACAGTTACAACTAAAACTCCCAAAATCAATCCCAACCTTCCTTTTATGGTCATAAACCTTGTGTTTAAATTTCATAGATTTCTATTTACTTAAACTAAAGTTATAGTGCGAAAACCAAAAGTATTCGGACGACGACGCAGATGACGACGACGCCAACGTGATACCAATATACGACCAAAAAATTAAAATTTTTGCGGTCATATAAAAATCAATCTCAGTGAGATGACCAAAAATAATCTTTCGCTATTGATACATGTACTTACATGATCTAAAAGGACTTCAGATAATGTTACTTTCCAGTCTTTCATGGGTAAATCAGTTACTTGATTGAAGCCAATGTAGGGTTGTAGAGCAGCAAGCTTCTCCAGAGTTTTCTTAGTCTTAATAAACTCAACAAAATAACCAGCTAAGTGTTTTTGTGGTACTACTATTGTATGACCATGGTTCAGATCAACTATAAAAAGAGAAAAGCAATTATTATTTTTAAAGTTCGTTCTTATGTTATACTGTTATACCACTGTCCCAGGTTAGGGGTTGGTTGGGATCCCGCTAACATGTTTAACCCCGCCACATTATTTATGTGTGTGTCTGTCCCAAGTCAGGAGCCTGTAAATTAAGTGGTTGTCGTTTGTTTATGTGTTGCAAATTTGTTTTTCGTTCATTTTTTTACATAAATAAGGCCATTAATTTTGTTGTTTGAATTGTTTTACATTGTCTTATCGGGGCCTTTTATAGCTGACTATGCGGTATGTGCTTTGCTCATTATTGAAGGTCATACGGTGACCTATAGTTGTTAATGTCTGTGTCATTTTGGTCTTTTGTGGATAGTTGTCTCTTTGGCAATCATACCACATCTTCTTTTTTATATTTTAAAATACATACAAAATTCAAATGCATTTTAAAAGACTATGTTTCAATGGCAACAATATTATTCGAACTGAATAAATTATCTTTTCTATAAAAATTTCAGCACATATAAGTAATTTGAGTAAAATCTAATAAAAGTGGACATCTTGCTTATTCATTAGTGCATATGGATATATAAATATACTGAAATCTAGCAATACAAGAACACAGTTTCATAAATATTTCATTCATTTAGTTTTCTTTACTACAGAGTTATTCACAATTTTATGAATTTGACACTAATATTCTATTAAATTAATATAAATCCAGAAATTGTTGCATGCAATTAGTATTGCGATTTGGTCATTTTAAATATAAATAAATTTTAAAATTTGCAATATTGAGCAAATTCCTGTTTTATTAATATAAATATTTCATAATGAGAGTTTAAATTATTGCAATTATAACCCTGTTGCATTTCTTGCAATAACAAAAAACATTGCAATAATTTCTCTAATTACAGTATAGTACCAGTTGCAACGATCGCTGAGTGCACTTAATTTTACCAATTTCATTCAAATTCCTTTGGCACAGCAAACCATAATAACATACTACAATTAACAGCTCAAAATACTGTAAACCAACTATTTTTTTGTGACTTTTGGGTGAAGAAAACTAACGTGAACTAACAAATTGAATATAAATTGTTACAAAAATTCAAATTTGGGTCTTTCCTTCTCTAATTATACCAAGTTAATTTGAAAATCACAGTATTAAATTGCCGCAAATTGGGCTTGAAGGGCTAAACCTGAAATCAAAGAGCTGATAGCTCTGAAGTGGAAGAAGGTGAATAAAAGGTAACTTGAATTACCATAAAAGCAGCCCCACTTACCCAGGCTGCTTTGTTCCATTATCGTTAAAATGTATTTTTTTTCTTCAAACAAGAAAAGGTCATAAGTACATGGATTTCCCATCCGTACAATCATTTTCTATGTTCAGTTGACTATGAAAATTAGGTAAAATCTTAAATTTGGCAGTAATTAAGAAGATCATATCAAGAGGAACACATGTGTACTAAGTTTCAAGTTGATTGGATTTCAACTTAATCAAAAACTACCTCGACCATAAACTTTATAACCAGAAGCAGGACGGACGGACAGACTAGAAAACATATTGCCCATAAATGGAGCATAAAAATAGTAAGACTTGTTACTTACCCGCCAACTTTTGAAAGTTCCAATATGGGTTTTTACTGCACAACAACAATTTTAAAGGTTACAATTTTTAGCGACGTATTTTGCAAGATCTGGATTGTCTAGAAAAAGTGTCATATTTGTATGATTCTAGTTATATATTAAATCGGTAGAAAAAATATACATGAAGCTAGCAGACCAGGGTTTATTTTCCAGATTAAGAATATTAGATGCTTGTTGAAATTTCCAATTTTGAATTATGCACAAAGATGGACCTTTAACAGGTTGGGAACAACACTCCAAATGAGGGTAACCTAACTGGAAGATCATCACAACTCACTGTAAAAAATGAGCACAAAAAAAGTCATTTATATTCATATTATTTGATGAAACTTTTCCCCAAGAACTATGCATTTATTAAGTGCTGAATGGTCAAAACATCATGTTTTTTTATCGACATAAATTTTGTCGTAAATGTAACCAAATGATGTAGAAATTGTGTTTTTTCTTCAAATTTCCATCAAATTGTAATGTTTATAGTTCCCTTATTGCCTCTCTATTTGAATAAAATAAAATAATAAGAAGAATCTGTTTCTTGTTTTGTTTTGTTTTGTTTTTGACAAATGATTGTTCACTGCTTGCAAATGAATCATTATATTTATATATTTTATCTGTATATATTTTTGTTCATGTCTCCATCTCCTTATCATTTGTAAATGTATAGACAAATAAGAAAGAAATAAGCTCCACATGTATATTTGCAACATCATAAATTAATTAAAAAAATAACATGTACTGCATGGATTTTAAGCAGAATGAAAGTCATATTTGTAGAAAGCTTAAAAAGACTTAAAACAGTGTAAAATGTCTTGCTATTTCTTAGCTTACACAATAAAATCTAATATATTCTAACATTTACAAATTTAAATTTGAAGATTTTACTAGGAATTAATCTAGACCTTTTAGGTTACAAGGAAGTAATTATTTACGTAGGCGACAATGGTAGCATTATTTGGTCCTGCCTTTTCACTATCAAAGATCCATTCAAAAAAATTTCGAATTCTGAAGTATCGACACCTTTGGGTGTAATTGCAATGGTCAAACACATATGGTGCCGCAGCTTTTTTGATAGAAAAATGGCATTTTTTAAGGGTACTCAACGGTTCCGGAATTTTCGAAATAGTATGAATGAAGAACACCCCTTGCTTAATTTGGCACAGAAAATCTTGCTAGTCTTAGAGAGTTTTCTCTAAATTTCTCGCTATTTCTACACCAATGGCCAACACTCATTTCTCACTATTTCAATTTTAATTTCTAATTACCAAGGCAGCAGAAAATAAATTTACTTCTACCTATTATCTTGGATGTAAAATCTAGGTGGCGCCAGCGATCTATATTTACTTCCTTTTAACCTATATTAGTCTTGTTGCACAAATTGTATGTTGACTACTAATCAGTAATAAACAAATTTATTATATAAACTTCAATTTAATCCTTGAAAGGAGGGGTAGATTGCTAAAATAATTTATAAATTTTAATTTTTTTATTTGTCCAAAATCATTTAAATTCATTTAATCAACATTCTTTTATGATTATTTGATTAAAATATTAATCATTTATAGTCTTTTTACAATTTACATTTTTAAAAGCAAAATAACTGAAAACAGGATAAAACAAAGGGAAGTAACAAAAAAGTATTTCAATACTATGTTCGATCATGGCAGCGTCAGCTTCTAAATGTAGCCGTTCTAAACGCTCAAAATGTAAAAGGTTAAAGAAAAAGCCCTGGACTCCAGAATTGGAAAATATGGCTAAGATAAATAGAGATCATTTTGCAAAGTGGAAAGCCGCTGGCCGACCTACTGATAAAAGTAACATTTTATTCCAAAATATTCAGTTTTACAAAAAGAAGCTTAGATCAATGCAAAGGCAACTTGAGGCAAGTTTAAGAATTAACAAATATCAGAAAATTATGGAACTTCACGAGGGAAATGATGCTGGTTTTTATTCTTTAGTAAGGAAACAAAGAGATCCAGCAAATACCACAACTTCTTCGCTTACTTTTAATGATATCTCTTTAAATAACGATAACTTGATTCGTGATGCATGGATGGATTACTTTCAAGATTTGGCATCTCCTATGGATTCTGAAAATTTTGATAAAGAACACTTTAGTCTAGTTGAAAATGATATAAAACATTTAACAAAAACTTTTACTGAAAATAAGATAGAAAATATTTCACCTGTAACAGAAGTTGAAATGAAAAGTATTTTAGCATCTATGAAAAATAATAAATCTGCTGATGAAGAAAACATAGCAGCTGAACATTTGAAATATGGTGGACCTATTATGATAACTATAATGACTTTTCTTATAAATGCTATTTTTAAACATTTACATATTCCAACTTTATTAAAAGGTGGGATAGCCTGTCCTGTTTTGAAAAATGGAAAACCAAAAATTGATCCGAACTCATATCGGAAAATAACTATCACAAGTACAGTAGGAAAAGTTGTTGAGAAAGCTCATTTATCTCAAAATAAAAACTCTGTAATTAAAAACCAAAATAAATTACAAAAAGGATTTACCTCTGGAGAAATGCCTATTATTGCTGCTTTAATTTTAACTGAACTTATAATTCAAGCAATTAAGACAAAATCACCACTTTATGTGGCTTTAATGGATGCAAGGAAAGCTTTTGACATTGTGTGGCATCTTGGCCTGATGAGAGAAATGCACAAGTTTGGATTAACGGGGGACAATTGGTTATTCTTTAAAAGATGGTATGAAAATCTTAAATCAAAAATTAAATGGAATTAGGGTTGCTTTCAAACTCAATAGAGGAACAACAAGGTGTACGACAAGGCGGTATCTGGTCACCGACAGCCTATAAAATATTTATAAATTCACTTTTACAAACTTTTGAAAGAAATCAATTAGGAGCATGTATTGGACCCATTTATAATTTGTGGTATCCCAACAGTAGCTGACGATGTTGCTTTAATCTCAACAGATCCATATGAATTACAAACAATGTTAAATGTACAGGCAGATCATGCAAACAAATTGAGATATCTACTCAGTGAGCAAAAATCTACTATATTAGTATATAACGATAAATTGCCAAAATCTTGGTCTTTGAATGGAAAATCGGTAACACTTTCTGAATCTGCAGTTCACCTTGGAATAGATAGAAATATAACAAAAATGCTGGGGTTAAAGAAGTTGTGAACAAGCGTATTACTACTGCAAGGAAAACTGTATACTCTCTTATGGGTGCTGGGTTACACGGTTTGAATGGAGTAAATCCAAAAGTTTCTGTACACTTGATTCAAATATATGTTATACCTAGACTACTATATGGTTTAGATGTCATATCGCTCTCAAATACAGATATACAAAAGATGGAACTATTCTTTAGACAATTATTAAAGCAAATTCAGCACTTGCCTAAACGCACATCAATAGCTGCAACTTTTCTATTATTAGGGCGTATTCCTATAGAGGGAGAAATTCATAAGAAAATTCTGAAAGTATTTGGAAATATAATTAGAAATGATAAGTCTGTTGAAAGAGAAATCGCTTTTAGACAATTGGCTATGAAAGATGAAAAATCTGGAAGTTGGTTTACAAAACTACACAATTTAACTGTAATTTATGGATTGCCATCGCCTTATGATATCATTGAGAATCCACCATCAAAAATAAGCTGGCCTAGACTTGTGAATAACTGTATAAATAATCATTTTTTACAAAATTTAAAGAAGGAAGCTAAAGAAAAGTCATCCTTGAAATATATTAATTTTAATGATTCCAACATAGGAACTGTGCATAATATTTGGAAAAGCAGTGGGACTGACCCGTACTCTGTTAATATGGCTGCAATTAAAGTTAAAATTGCCACCGGAATAATGATTCTTCAGTATCAGAGGTCTAGATTTTCAAAAAACTGTATCTCAGCAATCTGTCCATTATGTAACATTGAACCAGAAGATATGACTCACTTTATACTTAAATGTGAAAAACTGTCAAGCATAAGAAATCGCTTTATGCAAGAGTTGAAATCTCTTCTCGTAGATTGTAATAAGCCACCTTTGCTAATTCAAGAACTATTTGATGACAAGGAGAATCTTTTACATCTAATTATAGACTGTACATCATATCATTTTCTTACCTACAAGGAACAGGTCCGTATAGAGACATTAACCAGAGGTCTGTGTTACAAACTATATCACAAACGTTTACTTTTAATGTCTGAGTAAATTTGATTCGCATTTACTGGATTGTGTCAGGATTTATTCTGCAATATTGAGAGATGGATAGTGTTTGAACTGAAAACTCGTATCCAAGGCTTGTAAAATATCAAGTGGTTTTAGATTTTAAATATTTTATTAGCGTGTTTTATATGGAATAATTGCTTACCAAATGAACAGTGAAACGATTTTTTAGATTTTAAAGATAACAAGGACAGTGTTTGAACAGTAAATGCTATTGCGAGGGCAGGAGTGTTTTAATTATAGACTATTTAACACTATGTTATATGGAGATATAATAGTGATCTGGCTATAAACGATTGGACTGTGTAATATATATAGTTAAATACGTTTACATGGTGATGGATTGGTCCGCATGCTGTATATATGTTACTGTTATAAATCATTATAATAACTATGTATACTGTTTCTATGAGTGCCCCGTGTGTAAGGGTTAGGGTGCAAATTTGAATTACGCTATAGAAGCGAAGCTCCTGCTAGAGGAGGAAGATAAAGACTAGGTAACAGGTAACAGGTATTCCCAATACACATCGTTTTGATAACACAACAGCAGTTAGCCGGAGGTAAACATCGTTGATTACCAGCATGTTTGACACCCAAGCTGTCAAGTGAAGCCATATAATTATACATCTTCTTTGATGTTCAGGTAAAATTTAACACAGGTGTCAATTACACCCGTACAGTAGTTAGAAATGATCAAATATGGCGTCTGAAAATTTTCATTCATGAAATATTTCATACACGGGAGTTTTTTCTCCTAAACGGGAGGACGGGAAGAGACCCCTGAAAACAGGAGTTTGTACTCCCGTCGGGAGGTTCACATGTATGTTACAAAGGGCATCTAATTCACATGACAAAGGAAACCCATGAATAAAGACAACACTTTATATATCCTTTTTATTTATATAAAAACAAAATCTTCTTGTCTGCAGGATTGCAAATTCGTAACTTCAAGGGCGAGTTGTCCCGATACCAAATTCACGCATGCGTGATACAAATATTTCAATATTCAGCCCCATTCTACTATTTAGTCAGCCATCAGTCCTGCCCTGATATACCCTATCTTTTTCGGGTAATTAATACTGATGGCGTTTGACATTTTTAGCCGAACAAATTTATCCATTTTATATAACTTCAATTATTGTATGCTGGTTCATATTCTGGACGCCAATCTTTGCTCCTTTATTATATAATTCACTAACAAAACAATTATGAAGCTTAGAAATGGAAAATTACTAAATACTAAACTTGTTCAAAGGGTATCTACACGTCTCAATCTTCAAAATCGGTTATCTAAAAATACTACCATCGCTAACATTTTTAACAATAAAAATCGTGGTTACCCTTCTATCGATAAGTGTCATGCCAAAAAATGACTTACATGTCCCCGTCTTTCCACCAACAATACGGTAAGGTCCACGTTTAATGGTCGCACATTTTCTTTAAATTTTGAAACTGATATAACTTGAAAAACAAACAGTATTATTTATTTACTCACATGAAACAAACCGGGGTGTGGTATTCAGTACGTAGGAGAAACTGGACGATATTTATCTAAACGCACTCAAGAACATCTGTATCGTTTTAAAAGACCCAATAAATTCAAAAGTATCATTTATCAACACCTTAAGAAGCACAACCATCCTTTTAAATATTTAGCAGTTCAACCTTTAGAAGTAGTAAATAAGCAGCCTGGTGAATCGCATTCAAAGTTTGTACGATCACGGAAAATAATTGAATTAAATTGGATTAAAAAATTACAGACAGTTTACCCTCTCGGTCTAAATGATAATATCATGGGAATTGGTAATATATCTAGAACCAATTCCGTAAACATTTTGGATATAGTTTCTAAAACTGTTCGTAAAAAATGTTCTCACGGTCGTAGAACAAATCGCAATCAAAGAAAATTTTGGGCCAATCATACCAATATTTCGGACCTAATTTCTATTTCAAAAAACAACAGCAGACATTATCTGTTAACAAAACTCTGTTCGTTACCGGTTAATAAGTTAAATAAAATTTTGGAGGATTGCAACACAATTTCATATAGCAGTCCTAAGTATGAAATTGTTCAAATTATTATGGCATATTGTTATTCTAAATTATTTCCCAAAATTGATCGCCCTGAAGATCATAAAAAACATTTTATTAAAATTAAGTATGTCAATAAAGGCTTTGATTTTGTAAATATTGCCGGTATATTTAACGACCATTCTGTTAAAGAACAAATTCCTGGATATTTTGACAATACTGAGCTACCTCTTATTTGTTATATTTACAAGAAATCTACCCGGAAATTTGTGTTTAATTATAGTCAATTGTGTAAAGATGTTAATATCAGTGAAAATACACCTACTTCCTGTAATTGCAGTAATTCCGAATATATTTATGGACCCATTTCCCATGTTATAACAGGAGATCTTAACATCGTTCAAGACCGAGAGTTAAAATCATTCCTCAGTAAAGGACCTAAATATCGTCCCCCGTCAATTATTAATTGGAATGAGTGTCGTAATATCATCCACGACTCACTCCATACTTACTGTATGAAATGGATAAAACAGGAAAAAGCTGACAAAAAATCTTTGGACTCTTTTTTTAATTCAGTAATGAAGATAGTTGATATACGTATTCAACATTTTAAAGAACATTTTACTGTTAACAATAACCACAATAAACCTATTTCTCGTATCAAACATAAACTAAAAGAACTAGCCAAGGAATTTGTTTTTGTCCCGGCCGATAAAGCTGCTAATAATATTATTATTGTTTGACGTAAATTTTACATTGAGGTTCTGAAAAAGGAAATCACCAATTCACCAACATTCCAACTGACTCCACTTTCAGAAAACGAAATCTGTAACAAACATAAACTTTTAGCCACCGCTTTACAAGCAGAGCCAAATACAATGAAAGTCCCAACTATGTATTGGCTTCCGAAGCTACACAAAAACCCTTACAAATACAGATTTATTTCGTCTTCAAGCCATTGTTCAACTACTAAATTGTCTATTCTTCTTACCAGCACACTTGGTACAATTAAAAACCTGATAATAAATTGTTCAAATAAGGCCTTCGAAAATAGTGGAATAAATTACTTTTGGAGTGTCAAGAACTCGTTGGAAGTACTTGATAAATTGCATGCTTATGTTGGTGATTTTAAATCTGTTCAAAGTTTTGATTTTTCTACCCTGTATACCACATTGCCTCACATTCTCATTAAGAAAAAATTCACACACCTAATTAAATGGGCATTCAAAAAATCAGAATGTGAATATATATGTTCAAACTCTTTTAGGTCATTTTTTAGTAGCAATAAACAAAAAAACTATGTTAATTGGACATGCTTTGATACTATATATGCCCTTGAATTTTTACTAGATAACATTTTTGTTCGCTTTGGGGATTCCGTATATCGTCAGATTATCGGAATTCCAATGGGAACTAACTGTGCACCACTTATTGCGGACCTGTTTTTGTATTGTTATGAGTTACAATTTATGACAAAAATAAGCAAAGACCCATCGAAACAACATCTGATAAACAAATTTAATAATACTTTTAGATATTTGGATGATATTTTGGCTCTCAATAATGACGACTTCAGTATGTATATTAATGAAATTTATCCTGTTGAACTTACTTTAAATAAAGCTAATACTAACAATGACCACTGCCCTTTTCTCGATCTTGATATCTATATCACTAATGGAAAGCTGAATACTAAAATTTATGATAAAAGGGATGATTTTTCATTTCCTATCGTTAATTATCCGTTTTTAGATGGTGACGTTCCCTTGTCACCATCTTACGGTGTTTATATATCTCAACTTGTACGATTCGCTCGTGTATGTAACAATGTTTTAGATTTTAACGAGAGAAATTTATGTATTACTGGAAAATTATTACACCAGGGTTTTCGATATCACAAACTAGTCAAAACATTTACTAAATTTTATCATCGGTATAAAGACATCATTCGTAAATATAGCTCAACATGCAGACTTCTAATACGTTCAGGTATTTCACATCCAATTTTTTTTGGAAATATTCTTTATAAAGCACAAAGGTGTCAGTATTCACCTCAGAAACTTACAAAACCTTTGAATAGTCTTATTAAGAAGGGATATAATTACGATACTGTTGTCAAGTCATTAAAGATTGCATATTTTGGCGTTAATATTGAGTCACTGATAAGGTCTTTGCATCGGAACTAAACACATTTATTCTAAAAACAGTTGTTGGCATGACACGGGTTATGTTCTTCTCATATATGTTATGATGGTATGATACTAAACCCCTTACGGGAAGGATTGTGCCTGATGTTCATATGATGAAATCATAATCTTTCAGTCAGTTTAATTGAAGTCTGGAGCTGGCATGTCAGTTAACTGCTAGTAGTCTGTTGTTATTTATGTATTATTGTCATTTTGTTTATTTTCTTTGGTTACATCTTCTGACATCAGACTCGGACGTCTCTTGAACTGAATTTTAATGTGCGTATTGTTATACGTTTACTTTTCTACATTGGTCAGAGGTATAGGGGGAGGGTTGAGATCTCACAAACATGTTTAACCCCGCCGCATTTTTGCGCCTGTCCCAAGTCAGGAGCCTCTGGCCTTTGTTAGTCTTGTATTATTTTAATTTTAGTTTCTTGTGTACAATTTGGAAATTAGTATGGCGTTCATTATCACTGGACTAGTATATATTTGTTTAGGGGCCAGCTGAAGGACGCCTCCGGGTGCGGGAATTTCTCGCTACATTGAAGACCTGTTGGTGACCCTCTGCTGTTGTTTTTTATTTGGTCGGGTTGTTGTCTCTTTGACACATTCCCCATTTCTATTCTCAATTTTATCTACAGTTAAAACATCCTGCTACAAGTAAACAAATAACGTTCATGTGGATGAGATGAAATCTAATAATTTACATAAATAAAAGGGTCATATTTACGATAGTGATTGTTTTACAATCATAATTTACAAATTAAATTATTCAGATGCCTAATCATGTGTAAAAATCTGTGTCAGGAATCTTAAGTTGTTTTGAAATTGTAATACACGAAATGAATGCGGCATACAGAGACTCAATGCCAATGGTCAGCCCCTTAAGTCTTCAGAAGACTTGACGTCTTCTTCCACTAAAAAAGTATCTGTGAAATTAAGATGGTTTACAGTAGTTGAACTCTATTTTGGAGATGACCAAAATTATAACACAATCATCCTCTAAAACAGGTGCTTTTTCACCAATACTTGCTTTTTTGAATAAAATGTGTTTAATAATCAGTTCCATCTGCTAGCTAGCTTATATTTGATGATAATGTTGTTATACCAATTCAAGTTTATACAAAATTAGGGTAGGAATGGGGGGTATCACATTACTAGTACAGTGAAACCTGACTAAACCCAATCCTGTATAAACCGAAAACCTATATAAACCAAACATGTTCGTAAGCACCGTCATATCAAATTATGTGCGTTGTGAACCTGATAAAACCAAACATCGGCCAAAAGAGAACAAATTCCCAAGTCCCAATGAGTTTCGGTTTAAACAGTTTTCACTGTAATAGTTAATATGTGGTTGAATTTAAGTTACAGTGACAAATGCAATAAAATATTTATAATGACTAGTTTTATTATTTAGCACATGATCATAAAGACTATTCCTACCATCATCACTTAAACATTATAAAAAAGAAGATGTGGTATGATTGCCAATGAGATAACTGTCCACAAGACATTAACAACTACATGTCACCGGGACAGCCTCAACAATGAGCAAAGCCCGTAATGCATAGTCAGCTATAAAAGGTCAATTCAAACGAGAAACTAACAACCTAATTTGTATACATAAAATGAACAAAAAACAAAAATGTTACATATAAACGAACGACAACTACTGAATTACAGATTGTTTAATAGTTATACTATATGTGTTATAAGATTAATCTTAGTTTTCCTCTTTCTTGTTCAAAAATTTAACTAACAAAAAGTACTGTAATATTGCATTTAATACAAGGCTTATACTCAATTCTTGCAAACCATGCATTTCACAGACAAGGCATGCAAATACTAGCAAAATATCAAACAACTACACACACTATCTTACATGTTGTAATACATGTGTAATATTATGTTAATTCATGAAAAATAACTCACACCTATGAAAAAATTTTCTGAAATGTAAGTTTTTAACTAAACTAAACGACATTTAAGGAGATATGGCTATTCTTTTAATGCTCTTTTAGTATTGAAGTATTAATGTCTGTGTCATTTTGGTCTTTTATGGATAGTTGTCCATGTTGTCTCATTAGCAATCATACCACATCTTCTTTTTTATATTAATACATTGAGATAATCATGGTTATAATCAAATACAGATTATCTCAACTATAATTATTATACAGAAAGAGGCTATCTCTTGGGGTATAAGAATAAATGAACTTTTGTAGCTTTCAGAAATGGAGAGGTCTAAATCAATCTTATTATCACTTTGACTGTTGCCAACTCAACCTCGATAAAAGCTAAAATTAAAAAAAATAACTGGACTTACATTTATTCAAAGCTAATCAATTATTTTGCTCAGTACTTGCCTTTTTTAGAATTGTTATTTATGGTTATCTCATATATAATTTTTGCCAAACCTTTGCAAGGTTTTATACAAGCAATTATAACAAATAATTCTAAATTCCTGTCATTCGACATTGCTGTCCTTCAGGATGGTAAATATGTAACTATCCGTCATATATTGTATTGATATTCATTCTAAAATTATTCTTACCAAGATTTTCTTCTCCAGTTAGTATAGGACATCCATTGATCAGAAAAGTTTTGACTTCAGGATGACCTATATGTCTGATGGAGACTCCTGTCAGTGAGACCAATGTCACCTTAGGTACAGCTGCAAGAAGTAAAGCCACATCATCGTCTGTCAGCTGATGACACCCATCTAAATATATCTGTTTGTAAAAATAAAAGAACAGCTAAAGAATATAAGGAAAAACCAGCAGGGATTTTTGAAAAAAACATCTTCATAATGCCTTAAAATTCCTGTACAAATAAATACGTTCCAACTACTTTACCAATAGGTGTATTTTTAAGTAATATTTGAGTACTTATCAATGAACTTATCTTTGAAATTTTAGTGTTATCAAAATTATTGAACCAATGTACATGTATGCATACATACTAAACTTATACTTGCATGCACATTTTAATTTTTTTTATTACACATCCATAGAGTATTATAAGTAAATCTGTAAGTTTTTATGTTGAATAACATGAGTATGGCTATGGTAAGGTTGAATAACATGAGTATTGCTATAGTAATGTTGAATAACATGAGTTTTGCTATGGTAATGTTGAATAACATGAATATTGCTATGGCAATGTTGAATAACATGAGTATTGTTATGGTAATGTTGAATAACATGAGTATTGCTATGGTAATATTGAATAACATGAGTTTTGCTATCTTAAATTTAAATAACATGAGTATTGCTATCTCAACATTGAATAACATGAGTATTGCTATCTTAATACTGAATAACAAGAGTATTGCTATCTTAACATTGAGTAACATGAGTATTGCTATTCAGGTTGTTGAACAACATGAGTATTGCTATCTTAATGTTGAATAACATAATATTGCTATGGTAATGTTGAATAGCATGAGTATTCTTATTGTTATGTTGAATAACATGAGTATTGCTGTCTTAATGTTGAATAACATAAGTATTGCTTTGGACATGTTGAATAACAAGAGTATTGCAATGGAGATGTTAAATAACATGTCAGAGTATTGCTATGGTAATGTTGAATAACATGAGTATTGAGATCTTAATGTTGAATAACATGAGTATTGAGATCTTAATGTTGAATAGCATGAGTATTGAGATCTTAATGTTGAATAACATGAGTATTGAGATCTTAATGTTGAATAACATAAGTATTGAGATCTTAATGTTGAATAACATAAGTATTGAGATCTTAATTAAGAAATAATTCATGGCAGCTGTAGATTTGTTTTCATTTTACCATAGTTTGGGCATTTATATTCGATTATTTTACCCTGAGTGTTAGCAAGGGGTCAAATATGCATATAAATGCCCAACCCATGGTTAAATGAAATCAAATTTACGGCTGCCATGAATTATTTCGATTCTTATAGGAAAAATTTGGAAATTTTGTTAACCGTGAAAGCCCTTTACATACGATACTGTTTTGGCTGTTCGGTTTTTACACCCAATTTTTATAATATTAGTATTATTATACAATTCAATGATTTTTTTTTTTATCACATTTTTCACTTATATGTTTTCTTCCAATGTTATTTTATTTGTTCTGAGGCGTACAAGAAGCTTTAAATCTCCCAGTATTTACCTTTGATTATTTGTTTACGGAAAAAAATTGTGACGTCACCTTGATTCCTTGCAATGCCAAATGGCATTTTCATGGAATTTTTGTTTAATGAAATTTTACCATGAAAATAAACTGAAATGGACTGATTTCTTTTTTTGCTGCAGAATAGAGATAAATATATTGTATCTGAATCTTGGCCTACGTAAACTGAGGATTTTGATGTCAAAACTTGAGAATAACTGGCAGTACAAATAATTTGGTCTTTGGAACAGCTGTTTTTGTGTATAAATGTGTTTGCGCTAAAGGTAGATATACTGTAATTATACTGGTTGAAAAACATGAGTATTGCTATCTTAATATTGAATAGCATAAGTATTGCTATGGGAATGTTCAATAATATGAGTATTGCTATCTAACTCTTGAATAACATGAGTATTGCTATCTAACTATTGAATAACATGAATATTGCTATGGTAATGTTGAAAACATAAGCATTGCTATGGGAATGTTCAATAACATGAGTATTTCAATCTGACTATCATGACTAATGAATAACATGAGTATTGCTATCTAACTATTGAATAACATGAGTATTGCTATCTAACTATTGAATAACATGAATATTGCTATGGTAATGTTGAAAACATAAGTATTGCTATGGGAATGTTCAATAACATGAGTTTTGCTATCTGACTATCATGACTAATGAATAACATGATTATTGCTATCTAACTACTGAATAACATGAGTATTGCTATCTAACTATTGAATAACATGAATATTGCTATCTAACTATTTAATAACATGAATATTGCTATGGTAATGTTGAATAACATAAGTATTGCTATGGGAATGTTAAATAACATGAGTATTGCTATCTAACTATCATGACTATTGAATAACATGAGTATTGCTATCTAACTATTGAATAACATGAGTATTGCTATCTAACTATTGAATAACATGAGTATTGCTATCTAACTATTGAATAACATGAATATTGCTATGGTAATGTTGAAAACATAAGCATTGCTATGGGAATGTTCAATAATATGAGTATTGCTATCTAACTCTTGAATAACATGAGTATTGCTATCTAACTATTGAATAACATGAATATTGCTATGGTAATGTTGAAAACATAAGCATTGCTATGGGAATGTTCAATAACATGAGTATTTCAATCTGACTATCATGACTAATGAATAACATGAGTATTGCTATCTAACTATTGAATAACATGAGTATTGCTATCTAACTATTGAATAACATGAATATTGCTATGGTAATGTTGAAAACATAAGTATTGCTATGGGAATGTTCAATAACATGAGTTTTGCTATCTGACTATCATGACTAATGAATAACATGATTATTGCTATCTAACTACTGAATAACATGAGTATTGCTATCTAACTATTGAATAACATGAATATTGCTATCTAACTATTTAATAACATGAATATTGCTATGGTAATGTTGAATAACATAAGTATTGCTATGGGAATGTTAAATAACATGAGTATTGCTATCTAACTATCATGACTATTGAATAACATGAGTATTGCTATCTAACTATTGAATAACATGAGTATTGCTATCTAACTATTTAATAACATGAATATTGCTATGGTAATGTTGAATAACATAAGTGTTGCTATGGGAATGTTCAATAACATGAGTATTGCTATCTAACTATCATGACTATTGAATAACATGAGTATTGCTATCTAACTATTGAATAACATGAGTATTGCTATCTAACTATTTAATAACATGAATATTGCTATGGTAATGTTGAATAACATAAGTGTTGCTATGGGAATGTTCAATAACATGAGTATTGCTATCTAACTATCATGACTATTGAATAACATGAGTATTGCTATCTAACTATTGAAAAACATGAATATTGCTATGGTAATGTTGAATAACATGAGTCACAATGTCCAAAGATGAAGGGACACAATGAGAAAAGATGAATTGTCGCAATGACCAAAGATGAGGCATCACAATGATCAAAATCTATAACAAATAAAATTGAGAAAGAAAATGGGGAATGTGTCAAAGAAACAACAACCCAATAGACTGTTAATAGTAACAGTGTAATTTTGGTTACAAATTCATAACAAATGTGGAAAAATCGTAACTGTTGGCATCTATTGAAGGAATGACTGTAATATTTTTTCTGTCTATGAAGAAATAAAATAAAAATTGTGGTGCACACTGAATAACGCGTGTAGTGGGTTATTTGACTGTGTGCACCACATTTTTTAAGTTATTTCAAATAGACAGAAAAAATATTACAGTCATTTCTTATAATTTAATTCTAAATTCCATTTAAACCGTAGAAAACCATGAAAAAAACATTGATGACCTCAATATCACATGACTAAATTACGTCTATGGGCTCATAACAAAATAACGTCAGCCAATTAGAAGACGTGTTACATCCAAAATTAAATTATATATATATGGCATTAATTTGTCTAAACTAAACCATTTTTTTTTTAACTTAGATACCAATTACTTAGATGAGAGTGTACAAATATTTTATAAACCCACTTACTGATTTGCAATTTTTTGCCTCTGCCAATAACTTTGTCAGCCATTTAATACCAGCATTTGTAATCTGAGTGCATCCTTGTAGATGTAAGTCTGTGAGATTCACAAATTTCTGAAATAAACAAGAATGTGTCCATATATAGTACACGAATGCCTCACTCACACTTTCATTTTCTATGTTCAGTGGACAGTGGAATTGGGGTCATAAATATAATTTTGCATTTTTTTTTTATAACAAATATTTTATTCAATCATTTCCTGCTATATAAATACCTCAGTATCCCAGGTCGCATACTTAGGGACCCTTGTATTTTGGCAATTGAAATTAGAAAGATCATACATATCATAGGGAATATGCATGCATATGTGTATTAAGTTTCAAGTTGATTAGACTTCAATCTAATCTTCCATCAAAATCTACCTTGACCAAAAAGTTTAACCTGAAGTGGGATGAAAGGAAGTAGGCACAGATCAGAAAACATAAAGCCAATAAATGGGGCATTCAAATATAAGTCTTATTCCTGATTTTAAATATTTAAAAGATCTAGAGGAAATTACAAAATAGAACATAGACCGTGGCTGAATGATTTTTGTGGGATAAGATATTTTGTTAATTTCATGGCTATATAAGAATAATACATGAATTTAAAGTTCAATAAAGTACTTATTCTACATGCTTGTATGCAGACTTTTATAAATTGTTATTTGGATGGAGAATTGTCTCATCGTCACTCACACCACATCTTCCTAAATCTATTTGGCAAAATTATAAAATCAAATATCTACAAAAAAATAAATTGCAAAACAACATACCCTGTAATATAAATAATACATGTACTTTTTATTAATTATCAATTCAAGCAGTATTAGCTTGTAAACTTTCTTTAAGAAAGATTTGTACACCTATATAAACAGGAAAATGTTAGTTTATCACATGACTAAAACCAGATGCTCTGCTGAGCAGCTTTATACAACCGCAGAGGTCGAACCCTGAACAGTTGGGGCAAGTATGGACACTACATTCAAGCTTGAAATAGATCGGAATTTGGATTGTGATTAAATAGTTGACACAGCATAGGTTTCTGACACAGAATGATGTGGTCTAATAAACTTAACAATTTTTTTTGCTATTGAGCAATTCACTATATGCTGTTGAATATTAATCGTCTGAAAACAAATATTTGAAGAAATTTTCTTTTCAATTTCTGAAATCTGAAAAATTGTACCCCCCCCCCCCTTTCCCCTTTTTTTTTTATTCACCTACCCCTTTCCCTTATTTCAAAAATAATCTCAATTTAAATTTCTAATGGAGTTTGCAACAATAACTACTCATATAAATTCATCATAAAATATTAAAATATAAAATGACATAGTCATGGTTAAAATTAATATTAATTAATTGTAACTTCTAAAAATAAATTTTCAACTAATGATCTCAAGACAATAATAATTTTCTAGAAACAGTTTTAAAAATTTCATACTAGAACTAGCAAAAAATAGCAAAGAGTAACAACATTAAGAATCAAAGCTAAAGTAATTGTCCATTTAGCATGAAACCCTTTTTCCCCTAACAGATTGAGTCAAGAAGAATGCTTATTTGTGCCCCTTTTACACCTATTATTCGTAAACCAAAGGCACCATAACCCCCAAATCAATGCAAATCTTCCTTTTCGTGTTTTCAAACTTAGTGTTTATCAGAAATTTATATTTACTAATACGTACCTAAGTTATTGGCAAATTTCAAATTATGCTAAAATTATGGGCAAATTTCCAATTATGCTGTCATTATTAGCAATTTTCCAATTATACTTAAGTTATTGGCAAATTTCCAATGAAGTTTATTATACTGAAGTTTTTGTCAAATTTCCAATGGAGTTTATAAATACTGAAGTTATATTTATTGGCAAATTTCAAAAACACATATTTAAAAGTAGTGTGAAGTAGTTCAAATATTACTTTTGGATTACCTCCCTTACACTGCTTTCAAATTGTCTTAACTATCCTTTAACCAAAAAAAAACCTTGTTTTCCTCTTTTTTGCCCCTAATTCAAAAAGGCTTTGAGCAATAACCCCCTAAAATCAATCCTAACCATCCCTTAGTAGTATGGAATCTTGTGGTATAATATTAGAAAGATACATAAACTTTTACAGACTTGAAACTACAAAAATGCTTGTTTTTGGCCCCTTTTTTACCCTTTATTCCATGACTGTTTGCCCCATAACCCTTAAAATAAATCTCAACCTTCTACTTATATCATTAAACATTTTGGTACAATTTTAGAGCAATTGAAATACTTATGTATACACGTCTTATTGTCCTAAAACTAAAGCCTTTGGGCCCCTTATTCCTAAACCTTAAGACCATAACCCCTAAAATCAATCCCAAGCTTCCTTTTGTGGTAATAAACATTGTGTTAAAATTTTGTTCATTTCTATTCACTTATACTAAAGATATTATCCAAGAACCATCCGTCTTCAGACGACGACAACGTGATACCAATATATGACCGCAAAAATTTTGCGGTCATATAAAAACCATCAAAATGCACAAGGTTCTGTTTTTCTCTGACTTTTTATGAAGTCTTTACAGTAAATCAATTGGATGTTGGATTTGTACTGACTGATAGTTTATTCTTATGATTTTATTATTAGTTGTTACTAGCTTTGAACTAGCTGTCAATAACTGTCAGTACTCTCAGATCTGTACTTAGTGTATCTTTGAACTAGCTGTCAATAACTGTCAGTACTCTCAGATCTGTACTTAGTGTATCTTTGAACTAGCTGTCAATAACTGTCAGTACTCTCAGATCTGTACTTAGTGTATCTTTGAACTAGCTGTCAATAACTGTCAGTACTCTCAGATCTGTACTTAGTGTATCTTTGAACTAGCTGTCAATAACTGTCAGTACTCTCAGATCTGTACTTAGTGTATCTTTGAACTAGCTGTCAATAACTGTCAGTACTCTCAGATCTGTACTTAGTGTATCTTTGAACTGGCTGTCAATAACTGTCAGTACTCTCAGATCTGTACTTAGTGTATCTTTGAACTAGCTGTCAATAACTGTCAGTACTCTCAGATCTGTACTTAGTGTATCTTTGAACTAGCTGTCAATAACTGTCAGTACTCTCAGATCTGTACTTAGTGTATCTTTGAACTAGCTGTCAATAACTGTCAGTACTCTCAGATCTGTACTTAGTGTATTTTTGTCGTTGGGATGTACAAGTACCTGGCCATGTCCAGTTGTATTTGCAAAATTTGTATTTTTATCAGTCTGATTTGTTATCTTTTTTCAACGGATTTTTAAAGTTCGTTCTTATGAAGTTCCGTTACACCACTATCCCAGGTTAGGAGAGGATTAGGATCCCGCTAAAATGTTTAACCCCACCACATTCTATATGTATTTGCCTGTCCCAAGTCAGGAGCCTGTCATTTAGTGGTTGTAGAATGTTTATGTATTACAAATTTGTATTTTGTATTAGGCTGTTAGTTTTCTTGTTTTAATTGTATTTGTCATGTCAGGACCTTTTATAGCTGACTATGCAGGATGGGCTTTGCTCATTGTGGAAGGCCGTACAGTGACCTATAATTGTTAATTTCTGTGTAATTTGGTCTCTTGTGAAGAGTTGTCTCCTTGGCAATCATACTATTTTGTCTTTTTTATATCAATAGTTTCCATGCAGTGTTGAAATTGTCCTTTTTTTTTTAATTACCTAATAATTGTATCATATTTACCCTCTTTCCTGACTGGTGGAGATAAAGAACAGCATCATTACTATAGGCATTTTTGCAAAATTCTAATTTTGATGGTACATAGGTTACTTTCTCTAAATATTTCTGTAAATGAAATTATTTCAAACAATGAATATGTATAACATATGTTTATACTTGGTGAACGATTTGAAATGAAGGGGGGTGTAATTACATTGTAATTAAATCAAACTTGGAGGCTGTCTACACATGCTACATGTACATACATACAATATCCTGAAAAAGCTTATGTGGAAGAACTAATAAATGTACTTCAATAACTGCCAGTGATATTTTTGGCTTTTTTCAAAACTACCTCTACCCTTTTTTATTGGGAAAATATGCGTCATTTTTATCAAATTGGGAAATTTAAAATTATTAACCATGAATTTGACTGAAACTTCAATTTACAGAGCCATTTTCAAGAGTCAAACCCTGCTTTAAAATAAGACCTCATTTTGTCAGTGATGATAGTATATAAATAAACCCTCAAGTCTGCAAATATAGTCATATTAGGCATGAAAAATGTTTAAATGAGTGTTTTTCAGTTTGAATCTATGCACAATTTCTACTGAGACAGCATTGTTTGGGAAAAAAATGTCTTTTTGGGAATAATTTTAAGCCATTTTTTTTTCAAATTGGGATCTTTCTCCAGGGAAAAAAGCCTTTATTCTCCACTAATTTAAGGCAAACAATATCACTGACTGCAAACATTGTTTAAACTGGAAAGATTACAAGAAAGGATACCATAGTTCAGGAAGTGTTTCTAAACTTGTCCAAGAATAGAAAAGAGATGTCCAAATTGCCAAAGATGACATTTAGAAAATTATTTCTTTCAAATCAAATAATTTCTGCAATGTTAGTAATTAAAACTGTGAACTGTGTACATAATGCTTAAAGTGTAAATATATTGTCAGAATAATATTCTATCCTATTGCGGTGGTGGAACTATTTTCATTGTTTTACTCCAAATGAGGAGGTGTGCCTATTTTACATAGGGGGTGGGAGCTACTTTAATACTTAACTGATAGGGGGAATCCCTGGGGTTCTGTATCCCCACCCTTTTCATACAATTTAGATTTTGAAAAATATGCCTCTCCATATATTGCATAGCTAAAAAATGTTAACTTTCCCATATGATATTGGTTGGTTTTGCTAAATTGAGAAAATATCACCTTCACTATAAGAGTTCAGATTCAGGTGAGACTGTCGGCTATACAAAGGCACTTTCTATCACCTTGTATTTAGGAAGTGTATTGTCAATCAAGATAAGATTATAAGCAGTCTCTATAAATGTAAAAAATGTTTAGAAAACCCAAATATCTGTTTCTCTAATTCTATGGAAATTTATCCCTTTTCGAACCCATTGTATAAAAAAAATTTAATCAACGTGTGGTTGCTGGTGATCTCAGAAGATCATTGGATGATTTTAAGGGTCATGACCTTTTTGGCTGAACCAAAATATGATAACAGGTGTTAATGAAATTGACAACTTCGTGCAATGTGAAAGGCACTCGAAGGGGATTTTCGGTAAACAAAAAAAGAAAATGTCTTTTAAATCATTAGAGAAACAGATTCTTACATAGTTACTCGTGGATTATCGGATTTATCCAATCTCAATAGTTAAATTATAAATTTTAAAGTACTCGCCGAGGCGGCTCGAACTTTAAAATTGATAATTTAACTATCTCGATTGGATAAATTCGATAATCCACTGGTATCAATGTAAGAATCTATATTTATCATTCTATTACTGGTTGTTTTCCACGCCCTAATACAGTTTTACTCTTGACGAAAGCAAGCTTGATAACATGTCCTCTCACATTGTGATGTCACTGATAACTTTCCTCTCACATTGAGACCTGGCTGAAAATGCCTGCTCTCATCTCAAAGCTGTGATACAAGAAATACAGAGCGACTGAGCATGGTGATTTATGCATAGGGAAGGTCGATAAGATGAAATAGCAATATCATTTCACTCACCTTTAAATCTCCAAGAGCAATTCTACCACTGTGTAAAGATGCGTTGGCTTCAGCCACACTCAGACAGTCCACCATCTTATGTTACCAGACACATGTACAAATTGTATTGTATAATTCAAATCTCCATTATCTGTCAACAAATACAGTTTTATACATGTATATATATTTATATATCATAAACATGATACATTTTTACATGTAAAAGTGCATATTCCAATACATGAAAATAATGGTTGACAGAAATTTAAAAAAAAAATACATATATTACAAAATCTATGATCTGTAAAGAGAAATATACATTTCAAGGTTAGGGCATGTAGCGGAGGGTTGCGATCCCGCTCACATGTACACGTACATTGTATAACCTCGCCACATTCTGTATGTATGTGCCTGTCCCAAGTCAGGAGCCTGTAATTCAGTGGTTGTCATTTGTTTATGTGTAACATATTTGTTATATTTTTTGTACATAAATTTGGCCATTAGTTTTCTCGTTTGAATTGTTATTTCGTGGCCTTTTATAGCTAACTATGTGGTATGGGCTTTGCTCATTGTTGAAGGCCATACAGTGACCTATAGTTGTTAATTTTTGTGTCTTTTTGGTCTCTTGTGGATAGTTGTCTCATTGGCAATCATACCACATATTTTTTTTTTATACTTAGAAAGATAGCACTTTCCTATCATTATCATGATTAGGACAAAAATAATGCTTAAACTTAAAGCCTCAAATAGCCAGAATTTTTTTGTAACACCAGATCATTTCAACATTAAAATGAAAATATGAAATGGGAAAAACTGAGGAGGTGAAAAATCTTAAAACATTTTTAGTAATCATGGTAATAGAAAATTGCATACAACAATTGGTTTTCCAACTTTCTGTAAAGTAAGATAGATCTAAGTTGAAAAAAAAGGTATCTTTTGAAATTTTTGATAAAAATTATTTAATTCCCCAGTTTGGAAAAAAATGGAACAAGTTCTTGAAACAATTGCATAAAAGCAGGTGCACAACTTCAACATGTCATGTGTACAATCTTTCTGTGAAGTTTCACAAGTTTTGGTTGAAAACTGCTGTACAGGTTTAGTACACTACTTAACCATGCTAACTGGTACCATATCAATTGTAATTTTTGATGAAAAGTAACCTCATTCCCAATAATCCGAAGTCTGTAAACATGAAAATATCTCTAGATTTGAGATAAGTAAGTGCACTTCTTCATTATCAGTCAGGGGACTTACTTAAACAAGTGATTTTTTTAAAATCACTGATTAAAGTAACATTATTTCCATAAAGGTTGGAAGTTAGAGTTGTCTTTCTTTAATAATCACCTATTTAAGTAGTGCAAATTAATCACTAGAAGAAGTGATTTAATATAAGTGTAGCTTTAAATATAGAATACTAATGATTCAGGGACTAATTATGTTTCTAAACTTATAAGAACCAGTATCTGTGTTGTTTAGGATGACCAGGTCATTTCAGGTAATGACCTTGTACTGAATCTAGGATAATGTCATAAAAATCACTTGTTTAAGTATCAGACCTCAATTTCCTTCCCAAAAATCACTTCTTTAAGTATCATTCTTTTAATAACCCCCACTTATTTCAACACCCCGAACAGTGAAATTTTTATCGCGAACAGTAGAATTTTATTACATAATCTGAAAGATGAAACCTTGAACTTCACAGGAAAAATAATCCCACTGCTGTGAAAAATCTCTTAAGAAAGTATCAGTCCATTATGTAAAGCCATTATTATAGCATTTTTTCAACTAAAATAAAATTTTCAGGTAAATAATAGCATCAAAGGCATAAACCTTGCTACTTAAAAGAAGCAAAAAGTTCATATTTTTTAATTTTACTAATTAAAGATGTTATTTAAACCTATGTGTTTAAAATTTTGAAAAAAACTACAAAATCCCAATTTGTGACAAAACCTTAAATTTGCTACTCAAATAAGTGATTTAAAAATCACTTATTTCAGTAAGTCCCCTGACTGATTATCAGTGCAGTTTTTCAGAGATCTTGGTTGAAAACTTTAGGAGAACATGGTCCATTTAAAGGTACTAGCATTTGACTTTCAAGAACTGATTGAGTTGAAACTTTTTGAATTGAATTGATTGAGTTGAAACTTCATTTAATTTGCAATAGAAATTTCAACTCAATCAAACATTAATGTACTGTAAATTCAGAAATTATTGCGTGCATTAATTATTGCGATTTTGTCATTTTAAACTTAAATACGATTTTAATTTATGTGATTTTTAGAAAGATAGTGTTTACTTCATATAAAAATTTGAAAAAAACGAGTTTAAATTATTGCGTTTACAACTCTGTCTCATTTTTCACAATAATAAACACCTCGCAATAATTTCTGAATTTACAGTATTATTGATTACAAGACCTCTATTGATTATTGTTATGTTAGAGAATCTCAGATGGTTGATCAAAATTGATAACCACAAATCAACTCAATAAAAATTGTAAAACCCTCAATCATTACAACAGATACAATTGATTACCAAATTTCCACTCAATGAAAATTGCTCAAACTTACTTGTCACAAAAAATACTTTTGCTTACAATTGATAATCAAATATCAACTCAATTAAAATGGCAAACTCTCAACTGTTAAAATAAATATGACTGATCATGAAAACTAACAAATATCAACTTAATCAACTCAATAAAAATTGCAATCCCAGTCTTATCAATGAACTATAAAAACTACAGGCCCCGGAGATCAATTTTTGAAAAGTTTTAGTTAGATTCTGTTGGCCTGTAGTTATGATTTTTACAGGCCCAAGAGCACTTTTACTAGCCTGGGCTATCTGGGCTGCCACTCAGCGTGAATACTGCAATCCCTCAATTGTAATGATATATATATAGGATAGAAAAAGATTGATTATCATATATTAAACTCCCTGAACTCACTAAAAAATCTAAAATAAAAAAGTACTCCCATTTCCAAACATTTTCCAAGATTTGTTTTTCATCAGATAATCTTTGATTGAAACTGATCTTTATGTTGGTACTAATCATGCTAACAGGAAGAAATTAAAGAGATTTTATGTTTTGTGATTTAAGAATGATACATGTAGGATCATTTACCCTTGAAAACCAGAAAAGACAGTTGAATAAAGTGATCAACTCTTCATAAACAATCATATAATAATCAACTCTTCAACAAGAAAAAAAGGTATATAATTATAATTGATTAGATTGATGGACTCCTGTAAGGACTTAGGTGATAGTGATTGAATTAGATTGATACCATATACATAAGTATATTTAATGCATGATGGCCATCATGAACCTTAAATACAAGATGAAACCATTCATTGAATTGATCAACCAAACTCTTTTAAACAATCTTGATATAATCAGTTCTTATAAAGGGTAGGTTCAGAATCAGGAGGTGTTCTGAGGTTGGACAACTAACACTTTTGTATGGGGAAATATGGTTGTAATCCCCACCACTTACTATCATGACTATATCATGTATAAAACTTGCATGTGTTGGACCCCCTCCCCCATATAATTTTTAAAAAGAGATAAAATGAAATGATTACATATGTGAGCAAAATTCCTAAAACAATTGAATGATCCAACCTATTAAAGAATCTAATTCAATTAATTTGCCTTCTTTTACTTAAGGGGTCCTATCCCTTTAATATAGAGCATTTTTAAACTATCCTAAACCTAAAATCTTACCCTATCTGACATTAATTGAACTAATTTTATAGATAGGAATTCATCTCAAAAGTCTATTGAATTGATCATCAAATATTTTAACTGTGTTGCAAATATTTTTTTACTTAAGTACATGTAGACTGAGCTTCACTATATATAATATAGATAGTTATAAACATAATTTGCAACTGTAATACCTATATTATATGTAAGACAAACTTATACTATATCACAGTTATGAGGGTGGTAAAGGGTTATTTTCCTGCAACATATGTTTTGCCATTTTTATTTCACCTGCAGCAATGAAAAAGGTTCATTATTCACTGTGTTTCGTGAAAATCAGTAAAAAGATCAATGTGCAACTGTTCGTTCATCATGTTCATTGTGAAATGGAAATTTTATTTCACATTCTTCCATGCAGATAGCCCTCCTTTACGCCCCTCAGTTATCACCAAATTTTTCACCTTAACTACTTTTACAATATTATTATACCAAAACCAAAAGGACAATCAAACCCACACGCTTTGTAGACTTTGAGAGCACAAACATAGTTATGTCACCAAGGTCCACTCCAGAGCACTGTTAGATAAGGGGGAGCTAACTCGTATGTGCTGGAACCAAGGGACAGGGGGTCAGTCTATCGCTAGACTTAATGTTCTGATAGGCATAGCTAAAACGCAAGGAAGGTTTTCATAATTTAATTAACGATAACGATTTAAATGAATGATAACAAATCAATCAATAAACAATGCCAAATAATAATAATCTAATTAAAGTACAAATTATCAATTCAAAATAACAAATCCAAAGTAAAACTATTTCTCTTTAAAATGTAAAATATAAAATAAATGCCAAAATTACTATATCATAAAATGTACTAAATCTCAATTTCAGAATGTAAAAGTCTCAAAATAAAAGTTTCTCAAAAGTATAATTTTCTAAAGTTAAATTATGAGTCAGAGATACATTTTGTCTCACACTACACAGTCAACTGGTAGACTGGTAGACAGTCTTATAGGTCCAGTATAATGACATGAGTAGTGTGAGGTTACGCTTCCGAAACACTGACTGTTTTTCTAAAAATATTCTCAAAAATAAAAGGTGAGTCAAAAATACATTTTTGTCTAAACACTACAAAGTCAACTAGTAGACTGATCGACAGTCTTACAGATCCAGTATAATAGACTTTAGTAGTGAAAGGTTAGGTTTCCGAAAGGTGACTGCTTTTCCTTAATTTCACTTAATACTAAAACACAAAATAACTCAATTTGTCCCGACATGTTAATTGTACTCTCATTAGTAAAAATAGACTTTAATTAACAAAGCCTAATCCTATAATGCTTTGATAAAATCTTTAACTTTCAAAGTGACATATGCTAATTACAATTAGTATTTCAAATAAAGTGCTTTGAGCAAACTGTGACATTTCAAGTACTAATGCCACAGCATAGGTAAAATTAATTAAACAGATTAATAAAATTTTTACAAAATACAAACATTAAATTTTCTTTCTCTAAATAAAACATATTTTTATCCATATAACAGTAACACAAATATATGCCAAATAACACACCATGACAGTTACCAATTCAGTTAAAAACAACTCAAAGGCAATTGATACTACAAACTGTAAAACTGAGCAATTTAAGAACTCATTCTTTGTCAAGACTGTGATTCATTGGAACCAACTGGAAGAAGCAGTAGTGTGCGCCAAGTCAGTTGAGAGCTTCAAAACAACGCCGTCAATAGCCGCTCTCTCTCCCGTCGAGTTAGCTGCGGAACCGTAGCTCATAGGGACTGGTCCGCAAATAGTCAAAAAACAACATAAGGACCTATGAGCTACGGTTCCGCAGCTTTTTGACTATTTGCAGACCATACTGGTCCGCAAATAGTCAAAAAACAACATAAGGACCTATGAGCTACAGTTCCGCAGCTACCGTCGAGTAAAAGCCAGTATTGGTACCTTCAGGGTAACGATACAGATACAGATATACATGTTTCTGAAAAAATACTCAATACCATATAAATTATTTTCCCTAGAGTGGGGCGCTCATATTCGCCATGGACACGATTTCGCCGTTTTATGATTTTGAGGTGTAAAACTTCAAAGGATGGTTAAAATGGAAGAAATATGCCGTTAGATTATATTTTTTATGACAAATATGATTATTTTTGATAATGAGACTAAATTTCGGCACGTATGGTAAAGGACCACAAAATGGACAACGATTTTCAGCCAATTTCCTGAATGAAAAAACGATTTCAAGGTGCAAATTCTTAGTTATTCTTTGACTGATTGCCCTAAATTTCTTTTTTTTACACTTTTCAAATGTCTGCTATTTGTCTATCATGAAATTTATTTGATAAATATTGTTTAAAGCTGCAGTTATTTGGTTTTAAATAGATATGTAAAAAGGGCGAATATGTGTTGACAAAAAAATAGGAAATTTCAAACACCCTTTAATCCAACTTTTCAGATGATTTCACACAAACCAAACACGTTTTCAAGCTAAGAATATTTTGCATTTGAAGTAATCTTCATATAGAAATATCAGTATACTTCAAAAAAATAAAGACCTGAACATAAACTGAAGAAAACATGGAAAGATATGGCGAAAATGAGCACCCCACTCTACAACATGCATCTTTAAAAATTAAAAATCACTCAATTATTCCACGTTTGCAGTATTTATTGTATATTTTACCATTTCTGTGATCATTCATTATTTTCAACAAATAAACAGCATGTGTATCATGTCTATAGGTCATAGAGTTCAATGAGCCTGAGATTTCTATAACACATGCAGTGTTATAAAAATCTCAAAATGAGCTGAATAATAAGTCATTTACCTTATTCCGTTGGATTGGTAAAAATGCACAGCATATCATTTTAAGCTACCCAAGATCCCTCATCTAAGAAAGGGAATTCCAAGAGTAATATGTAAAAATATCACACTATTTTGTAGCAACCGTCATGGCATGCAGTTTCTAATTTATTAAATGATGTCGATCGAGCTGTTTATGGCTGAACGAATTTACCTTGATTATTACACAATCTCAAGTTCACAAGTACCTGGATGTCCGTTATTGATTTTAACACGGTCATCGAATTTTAATTCATACGTGTTCGCCCTAATCCCATTCATACATTTAAGCCAAATTAAGGTTATTTTTTGTAAGTCGAGGGATTTTAGTACACTGCCGAGAGGTTTATTTTTTTATTTAAATTTCTGAAAAGTTTTTTTTATATACAGCATTACATTTGCAATATATTTCTAATTACTGTTCAGTTAACTAATAACCCAGAAGTATTGGTCTGAGTTGACAGTGTGTGGCTTCATTGGCAACACAGGGAGACAACTGTATTAATGTTTGTAATATTTTGGCTGGTCCTCTCCCTCTCGACCTTGCAACATTAACAGATAAAGGACAGAAAACCAGTCTATTTGTTATATTTGCAGAATTATCTCCCATAATATTGCGCGGGCTTTTATAAAAAGGCCACAGACATATCAATCCTCTGGTAAGGCCAAGAAAAAAATGTATATAGGTCACCGTATGGTTTTTACCAATGAGAAAAATTCATAGTCTTCATACGACACTAGTCCAAATAATTATCACGTCTGGCAAGGCTATTTTAATTTTTTTTCTGGGACGCCTTCACATCTTCTTGGGCACAGGACGTTAACTACTTCTTTTTTTTTACCTGTAACACGATATGGACAAATTTGCGGCGGTCCAAACACTATGGACATTTCCGCTTTAAATTTTCATACACCTGTAATGAATTTACCGGACATTTGCGCTTTTTACCTATATTAGAATAGTCTATCTGTAATTTTAATAAATTTTATACTTTAAATAATCATAAAGAAATTCAACTATATTGTCACAATCTTGAACATAGAGTTGCAAATATTGATATGCTATGAAATCACTTTTAAACACGAATGACTATTTATCTTTTATCAATAAATCAGAGGCGGATTTAGGGGGGGGGGGGGCAGGGGGTCCGGGTCCCCCCTTTTTGGGAAAAAATTGGTTGCTTATATAGGGAATCACTGAAGCATGACTGGAGCGGGCCCCCTCTTAGGTCAGTCAGTGGGCCCCAACTTATGAAAATTTCTGGATCCGCCACTGTAAATTAAAGTTCTGATTTTAACTTTGCCAGGTCAAACATACTAGACCAGTACTGTACGTACGTCCTAAGCCCGTATAAAACAGGATTCATAAGAAGCAAATATTGAAAGAGTGCTAATGTCTTGTATAAAAAGCGCAAATGTCCTTTTTTAAAGAGCAATTGTCCTATAAATTGAAGCGTTTATAATAATTTAACATATGTCTCTTTTGATATACATACGATGGTAAACGATTTTGAATAAAGACCAATTCTGTTTAAAATTTTTGAAAAAATATCATTGAATAACATATAAAACCATGCCGAAGCAGTATCGTCAGCATTTAAATCAGCGTACTATATACACATAATACACATGCAGTGAATTATTGATATAAAAACAAATGCAACAACTCAAAATTGTATATAAGTGTTGTAAAACAAAAAACAAACATTTTGTAATCAGGGTACAGCTAGGTCTCTTCCTCAATATAAAAAAAAATAATTTTGAAAACGCTAGACTTATACAAATGTTATACAATCTCTTCTATATGTTTTTTTGTTGTTTTTTTTGTTTTTTTTTACACAGGATTTCGAATTATTTTATAAGAAGATCTGCCATGAAATTATAATTTATTGAAATATAATGTGATACTGTATGGGCATATATATATGGGTCATTATAAAAAAAAGTGCAAATTTCGACGAGGTAATATTTTGAAAAATGATGTCATTGTTTAAAACATTTAAATGTGTCCCGCTATTCTGGCACAGGACGTTTGGGCACAGGACGTTTGCGCTTTTTTACCTGTAAAACGATAGGACATTTGCGCTTCAAATACTATGGACATTTGCGCTTTTAATTTTGATTCACCTGTATTAAATTGACCGGACATTTGCGCTTTTTACCTAAAGTGGTCTACCTGTAATCTTAATGAGAAGTAATCATTAAGTTAAAAAAAATAACTTATATTTGTCATTATAGTTAGTTCACATTTACACAGTCTTGAACATGGAGTTTAAAGTTATAGAGACTAGTAAATGAAAAAAATGTTTATGATTAGGTACATTAATGAACAGCCAGGCTCCCCAAACAAGAATTGAGAAGTAGAAACTCGATCATTTATTTAAGTACCAATCAGGACAGATAACAAGAGCAAGATTTGTTCACTCATTGGGCTTCGAATATCAAGCTATAACTGACCTGTAATTGTGATGACAGTACATGCATGGTTTTATTTCATAAGAATGTGTACTTTTAGCTGTACATAAACTTTTAAACAAATATCAACAATATGACATGTTTGTGCTATGAAATGATTTTTAAACTTTTAACCATAAAGAATGACTTTAACTCTGCCCGGTCAAACCTGCCGGTCCCAAGCCCGGATAAAAGAAAAGGGAAGTCATAGATATATATATAAAAAAAGCGCAAATGTCCTATGTGAAAAGCGCAAATGTCCATTTTTAAAAAGCGCAAATGTCCTATGTTTTGAAGCGCAAGTGTCCACAAAAAAAAGCGCAAATGTCCTATGAAAAAGCGCAAATGTCCCGTGCCGGCTATTCTATAGTATGGTAGCAACGATATTCAGAAATATGTAATGGGGAAAATGAAGAGTTTGATAGAATCGTGTCAATGGTGTTACCAATTTAAAGCATACATTTAGCTACTAAATATTATTGTTTAACATCAAACAACTGTTCCAATTTGTTGTTTAGGTTTAATCTACGACTTATTGACATTATTCATATAGCTGTGCATTCTATTTAAACATAAATTTTAGAATACATTGTCGTAAAAAAGTTGGCTGTCCTAATTATGGCCGTTGTAAATACTAAAAAATACACTCAAACTAAATATATGTGAATTGTATAAGATTAAATGATAATAATATACATAATCCTTTGTACACGACCTAAAAACACTTTCATTTATGAATAAAGATAAAAAAAAAAAAAAAAAAAAAAAAAAATGTCGCATTTTTATATAGTAACACCACTGACCCTTCAGCAACTCCAATGACACAAAAGTATCACCATTGACATCACATTTCAAATTTTACCTTTATCAAGTACTGAACACAAAGCCAAGATCACCGGGCAAAAGAAAAAGATGAAAAAATAATTCTTAGGCTAAAAAATCTCAAATTATATAACATAACATCCAATACTAAAAATGTCAATAGTGTTACTAAATAGTGTCATTGGTGTTACCAGCATACATCAGTTTGTGAAAACTGTGTATATGTAATACATGATATTGTTAAAACATTGTTAAATAAGTATTGTTTTTCATAAATAATATGATGTTTCGCTTGTTAAACATGAAAGAAACACAAAACAATGCTGATTGTCATGATATATTCAGTGGTGTTACTAAACTGGTCAATGGTGTTATTTTATCAAAATGGTCTCACCATTGACAGTAACACCAATGATTTAAGGTGTAGTTTAAGATTCAGTTACGAAACAAGTGCTCCATTCCCCTATTCTATATGTTGTTACTGGTGCATGTTTCTATAATCAATATATTTCATTATTCAAAGTTAAGGAAATGTTTTCAAAAAATGATTTTTATAAAGGGTACACCATGGACACTATTTCCAATTACGATATAACCTTTAAAAAATGTTAAATTATCGATCTATCCTTGTATAGCAATGAACATGGACTTCGGTTGTCGAGTGGCCTATATACTAGTAGTCTATAGCTAACTACTGTATCATTAGCCTGTCAATACTGAGGTTGTTAATTTGTATCCCGCATGTAGCTGCATGGTGCTCAACTCTAACCTTAATTGGTAAGCTTTGTCAGTTTTCCTTCCGATGTTATGTGGTTCTCTCCAGGTACTATAGTTTATACTGCAACTAGTTGTGTTTATTTCCAAAATATAGTAACACAGCTATATTTTGTGCAATGTCAATTTCTTCATGGAACACTTTTTCCACAGTCAGGGGTTCATTAAGGGATGAAAATAAGTTTGAAATTTGTGTTAAAATTTAAATAGCTATGAATTTATGTATATAAGTTTCAGTATAAAAACAATATTAGGTCAATGTCAGAAAAATATCAACTTTTTTGTACTCGGCGCAAAACTGGAGAAGTGCTCGGTAGAACCTCGCCCTTCCCCAGTTTCTCAGCCTCATAAAAAAAGTTGATATTTTTCTGACATTGACCTAATATTATATATTTACTCCACCAGTACAAATTAACCAACTCGGAATAGCACGATAGTGCTGAAAAGACGTTAATTTCCAATCAATCAATAAATGTATATAGAAATCCATAATAAAGAATATTCTTACCACGAAAAACAAACTCTGGAATATCAAATCAACAGAGGGTTGCATATCATTCTCAAAATGTGGAAACTGATATTGTCTTGTCTTGCAATGTTGCTTTGCAAAGTGGAAAACCCACAAAATTAGCATTTCTGTTTATTGTAAATTATAGTTTAAATATATATTTCAATTAAGTTAATTGACGGACGAATCATTCAACTTAACATTTAAATTTGAATTGCAACTAATCTTATCTTTTTTAAATGTCCCTTGAGAAGTTAATTATATATAGCGAACTCTCATTTACGAGTTAAAGAGTCCGGGGGCTGGCTCCCATGGGAATGCCTACAGCCTGTTGAAATGCATTACTACATCTCGTCAATAAAAGAAATCAAACATTTTTAAATTATTTTTGTGTAATCAAAATATAGAAGTGTTATATAAATCTTTCCAGAATGAAGACGTCTGTATCTACAATGGCCCTTCTTTTCCTGTAAAAGACCGTATATATATGTCGTATATTGCTACTACAACCGTATGGTGTAATCGCTAAGGTTGCAATCTAATCAAACTATAGATCTCTGATTTCGAGGAGTAAGCAATCGTGATAGATATTAATTTCAATCCGAACTATACAAACAGCCATTCCGACTGACACTTTATAATTGATATGTTATAATAAAGATGCTGAAATGCTGGATACATTTTAGAATTATACATACGAGTTCTGATATATATGAATTTTAATCGGAATGGATAGGTTGTTTCCTTCCCTAAAATATAAAGTATGCCTTCGGAATATACAACGAAGGACGCCTCCAGGTGCGGGAGTTTCTGGCAGCATTGAAGACCTATTGGTGACCTTCTGCTGTTGTCTGTCCTATGGTCGTGTTGTTGTCTCTTTGACACATTCCCCATTTTCATTTTCAATTTTAAATATGAGCAAACTTGTCAAATTGTGGTCGTGGTGGGAAAGGCAAACCAAGTTGTGTGTTTCCGAAGTTATTTCGTGTTTCTGACATTCGGACTAATTTCTAATATTACTTACAGTTTCTGTTTTATTTTTTCATATAATATTATTTTAACTTCAACATGTGTTTCGATTTGCATTGAATTTCTTAAATATCATTCATGTGCGTTACTTTCAAATCTAAAACTCTGTGAAAAACTATACAAGGGATTATGTTAATTTGTGATACACAACTTTTCATTTAAATAATTTATTAACCCGTTAACGTTAAGGTATATATATATATCGTATATAGCTATTATAGATAATTTTTTCCAATATCTATTTTATCAGTTCTTGTTTAGTAAATGTACGACCACAATGATATTAATCCGTTTTTAATAAATTACGGTCTTTTGTTACTTTTAAAGTGCTGTTAGTAAAATTTTCAACTTTTACTTATTCAATATCCTATGTTATCTTAATTCATTGGCAACCTTTAAACATTGGCCACTCTTAATTGACTAGGATTGTCAGCAGTTTTTATATCGAAGGTCAGTGGTTTTCTCGGGGCACTCCGGCTTTCTCCGCTTATTAAAACTGACCGCCACGAAAAAGCTCAAAAGTGGCACCTAAAAGTCAGGGCCGTAACTACCTATGAGGCAGGGCAACTGCCTCCCCTGAATTTTCTACACCAAATTTGTTTTTGAAGTAATAAAATGAAATATTGACAATATATACACGAAGAACTTGAATTTATATTATAAACAACACTAGTTTACAGTTTTAACATTGTTATCATGATACGTGATATGTCTGTCTGTCATTTTCCGGATTTTTGATCGAAAGTGAAGCGTTTCAGTATTTATTTGTATTTACTTTTTTTCGTGTGTCCGTCCGACTGTTATTCAGTATTCGTACGAGAACACATATGAAACTTTGCTTTCGACAATTTTGAATAAAACATAACTTTTCACATTTATTTAGGGGCTCACTTAAGCAGAGGAAGTTACCTTTGTATTGTGAATCTTTTAAGATATCGGAAATTCATTACCGGCTGAATCAGCTGTTGGGTCGTTTTTTAACGTCTCCCGATCGTACGAGAACATTATGGTCAATGCCTCCCATTTGTTGTAGCAGGGACTTTCTATACTAAGTATATACTAGCATAGAAAGTACCTGGTTGTAGTTATTAACATGTCTTTTCAGCTTTCAACAATATTGAAATTCAAGGTCCTCGATAAAAAAAAAATCTTGCGTTCTTTAATCTTGCTTTATATGTTTTTTTAACTTACCAGTCAAAGTTGATTTCTAACAAAAATATCTTTAAATACAGATAATAATTGTTTGCATAAAAATTGCTCCCAGGATCCAGCAATACTGATGTTTCTTACAGTCACGGTCAGGAAATCGAAGGAAAACGGGTTATTTTTAGCCATTTTACTAAGAGAGAAAAATCGGCGGCCACGATGAATTTTAATGTTAATAATTATAGGTCAAAGTACGGCCTTCAAGACGGAGCCTTGGCTCACCCCGAACAGCAATCTCTGCTTGTTTTTTCAAAAAAAAATTGCTTCCAGGTTCAAGCAAAACTGACGTTTCTTAAAGTAAGGAAATCGAAGGGAAACGGGTCATTTTTAGCCATTGACTGAGAGAAAAAAGATCGGCGGGGGGCTGCGCCCCCAACCCCCTATCTAAGGGGGCCTCAATCGGCGGACCCAAACCCCTGCCTCCCCTGATTTCGAACCCCAGTTACGGCCCTGAAAGTGGTGTTAAAACAGTTACACCATGGTGCAACAATCAATCGATCAAGAACTCCTTTCTTGCATATACATGTACATGTGATTTACTTGCTTTAATTTTGCATACGTTTTCAAAAAGACTGCAATTCTTACATTTAAGATTTTCGAAAGAAAAAAACACCCAAATTTTTAAAACCTACATTTTGAATAGAAATGTAAATAACAAAATTCAGAAAATTCACCAAGATGAAGGCAGTATATTTCCATGTGAAATCAGTTAATTAAACCTTTTTGAATATTTTTGTTGTCCATTCGTTTGATGTGTTTTATCATTTGATTTTGCCATTTGATTAGGGACATTTTGTTTTGAATTTCTTCGGAGTTCAGTATTTTTGTAATTTTACTTTTTACACTTGTAATTTTTGGTGCTCTTTATAGCTGGCTGTGCGTGTGAGCCAAAGCTCTAGGTTGAAGACAGTACTTTAATCTATAATAAATTACTTTTAAAAATTGTGACTTGGATGGAGAGTTGTCTCATTGGCACACATACCACATCTTTTTATACTAGTGTGAAGCTAGCCGTCGATAGCAGCCATCGTTTGAGCGAAGTATACGAATTTTGCCCCCCCCCCCCCCCCGCCCAAAAAAAACCCAGATTTCATTTATTAAGCTGGGGTGTTGTTTTTTAGGGGGAGTTATTATACGGCCTGGTATGCTTACAGCATTTTGTATGAATTGAACGCCTAGTGTCAATATTTGATTTTCAACGCAAATCTGTATTTTATATATTACAACATATACAATCAAATTAAATATATTTGAAATTTTTATTTTAGAAATTATAGATATAAATTAGAATAAATATATTAACACATATAGAACAAACATATTAAAACGCTTCTTAATATCCATTGAGTATGATAGAATCCTAACAAAATCATAAAAACAATACACAATAGCATCTTCCAAAAGTGATGTAACTTAGTTTACAGCACTTTATTTTACATTTTACAAAATTAAATAAATCGCAGTCGATGCTTTTAAAAACAAGATTTTTTTGTCCAATTAGATTCGACATGTCTCCCTCTGAAACATTAGAAAACAGAATACAGGAACTGAATAAGATTATAATATTAGCTATATAAATGAGGGTGCATATAAACAAAAAAATATAACAAGTTCATTTAATTGAATACATACAACAAATATGTTGTATATTCTTGTATTGTAAGTGTTTAAAGTTTCTGCAGGGTTTTAATTTGGTGTTCCGTGAATGTGCAATAATGCATGGTGAGCGACACTTAAAAGTTTAGTCAATCTCGTGCACTTGTTGAATCGGTGGCAATTTATTGCCTCTTGTCTGACCATCAGAAAGATTCTTGAAATTGATTAGATCAGGCCTTGGTCCGATATTAAGTGGTGCTGTCATCCCTCGAGTTCTGACCAATCGTTAGGTAATGGTACCGGGCTATCAGCTGGTAAAGGTGGCTTATTGTACTCATCGATTGATGACGTGGTTTGGTAACTGTCTGTTTTCGTACTGGTAGTCGCTTCTCCTACTGGATTGACCCGTTGACTATTCATCTTTGTCTTCTTCATAACGTAGAAAGCAATTATAGCAACACAAACAACGATAGCAACAACTATTAATGCTAGTGCTATGTAAAGACCAAAAGCAGCAGCTACATCTAAAAAAGAGAAAAAAGTATACAGATAATCAATAGATTCTACTTAGTATTTCAGTTTTATATTCGTTTTCCTCTTCACCTTTTTTTAGCGCAGGGTGAATAATGGCAAAGAATACGATTCTTCTAGATAAAATATATGTATGGGGTTATCGTTAAGTGAAAGGTGACACCATCTGAATGTAAGGATAATTTGGGACTATTGACTGTTTTATCAACAAATGAGGTCGAAATATACACCATTTTCTTATAAAATGAAGAGCCAGAGAGAATAAGAATAATGTGTTCGAACGTTGAAGAAATAAGTAGACTAAATACCTGGAGATTTATATGCAGAATTATAATACTTGATTCTAAATCCTTTGGCTACAATTGTGGCGTCTGTTACAAATCTAATTAAAATACTAGGACCAGAACTATTCAATGCTGGTACATCTGTAATACAGCATGATTGGTACAGCGTGGTAGAATTGTCAAACTCGCCTGGAAAAGAGAATCAGAGAAATCAAAAACAAACCAATAAATATACACAGTAAAATAGGAGATTTTCATTCAAATTGCACACGATGAGATGAATGGATAGAATTAATATAATTTTGACATTAATTGGCATAACCATCAGATGACATGCAAATCAGATAATAACATGTTTATGAAATATGATATGAACACTGAATTGTAATGACTGACGACGCGAGTAGAATTTTATAAACTGCTTGTTACAAGACCATAGTTCACAGTAATACATTGTTAACCTACTCGGATACAGAAGTCTGACTCTAAGACGGCGGACCAGAAACTGCAAAAGATTACAGTAAATCATCTTAAAAGACTTTCAAGGTAGGAGTCAATTGATGATTTCAACAATGTTGACTTGATTGTAGATCTTATTTCTCTGATTTTTTTTCTTAAGTTGTTGCGCTCTATCCACTTTCGATTCATTTCTCAAAAAAAATCATAAATAGTGTAAACAAATATAATTCAGGGGCAATAACTCCAAAAACAGGTTTTTCGATTTCGCAGGAGATATTGACCTTTTGATTATTTAACCCTATGTCAGATTTGCTTCATCTTCCTTTTTGATTTACCATTCGAACTGCATTTTATCCTTATGTTCTATTTTTAGCAACAACAGCAATGATTGTTGATTGATTCCCGGATAAATGTTTTAAACTAGACACCATAAGGAACAATCAGTTAAGAGGCAGAGGAGAAGATTTTTAAATGTTTAGGACGACGGAAGCCAATTACAAATGATGACAATAGCTCATATGGCCTTTTAGACCAGATGAGCTAGAAAGACGGGAGTGATGATACAGGGGCGGATCCAGTCATTTTAAAAAGGGGAGGGGTCCTAAACAAAGACAAAAAGGGGGGGGGGGGGTTCCAACTCCATGTCCCCATTCAAATGCATTGATCGTCCAAAAAAAAGGGGGGTTCCAACGGACCCCCCCCCCCCCCTTTGATACGCCATTGTGGTATAAAAAATTACTACACTCGCCACATTTACACGTGCCTGTACCGAGTCAGGAATATCGTCATTACTTTAGTTCCGTAAAACTTTTGAAGGAATGACTGTACAACTTTAGCAGTAGGAACCCTTGTGTTGTAATACTTGGTTACCCTTATTGTTAATTTTGAATTCTGTTTTTAAACAAGAAACATTATTAGTTTAACACCAGTCCTTTAGAATAATCAGAACTTTTCATTTTGAAAATGCGAAGCAATCAGGATTTAACCAGCAATAGGACTGTCCAATACTTACCATCATAGATGGATAGTTCATCAACTTGACATGTTGATGTCACCTTTCCTTCCAAATATTCAATCTGGCAATCTTCTACTATAATGTTTACAAGTTCTGTTGAAATATCAGATGTTATAAGCCAATCATATGTCAAATTACTGTAAAAAACAAAATTCACTCCTATTATTCAATATGTTTTAAGTGTTGGTCTTACAAATAATCACAAGGTATTCAGACAAACAGCTAATGGTGTGATTGACAATGAGACCGCTATTCACAAGAGACAATTGCCACAGAAATTAATAACTATAAGTCACCGTACAACCATCAACAATGAGCAAAGCCCATACCGCATAGTCAGCGAAGAAACATTTTTAATGCCTGTCTGTCTTGGTATATTTATGGTTGTTTGTATCATATGTGTCTTTAGGTTGCCGGCTTGAAGTGTGTACACATAAAATTGATTCTGCAAACTTTTACAGAAAGACACATGATAGAGTCATCAAACATGTATTTTTAACTTACTTTGAATAAGCAGTTGGGTACCCATCGGAATACAAGTACTTCGCTGTGGAGGTTGCAATTAAGCTCACATCTGAAACAATATATTCAATATACATTTGAAAATGAGATAAGACAAAGAAACAGCACAAAAAAGTCATGATTGTGTCTTATCCACTGAAATTATAGGATAGATTATTTTTATCAATACTAACATTGATTTTGTTTTAAACAAATTAAAACGTGTTAAACTCATGTAAAAAGAAGATATGGTATTATTGCCAATGAGACACCTCCGCACAAAATACCAAATGACACAGAAAGTAAAATCTATGTAGGTCATCATAAGGCCTTCAACAGTGAGCAAAGCGGTAACCGCGTATATAGTCAGCTGTACAAGGCCCCGAAATGACAAATGTAAAACAATTAAACGAGAAAAACTAACGGCCTTTTATATGTACAAAATAATGAACAAGAGAAAATATGTAAGCGCTATAAAACCAGATTCAATCCCCCATGTTCTACATTTGAAAATGTCTGTACCAAGTCAGGAATATGACAGTTTGATGTGTTTTATCATTTGATTTTGACATTTGATTAGGGAGTTTCCGTTTTGAATTTCCCTCGGAGTTCAGTATTTTTGTGATATAACTTTTTACACAGCAACAACCTAAATCATGCAAAAACAATTAACAAAAAACAAAAAAAGCAGACAGCAATCAACAACAGCCACTGAATTACAGGTTCCTGGTCTTGTCAGGTGCGATCAAACACGTTTTTGAGCGGTCAACCATGTTTTAGCGGCCAGCCATGTTTATGAGCGCCAAATCGTGTTTTGAGCGCTAAACCGTATTCTAACCTTGGTGGTAAAACAGCAAAAAATAAAGAAAAAAACACATTCAATAAGTTGGAACGGGTAATGCTTATCGGATCGACGTAAAACACAAAAATAAAAGACAACAGACGAAAAGTAGCAACATAAGAGTACTCAGTGTAACTGAAAGCTAGTTCAAAGCCAATTACAACTTAGAATTTGGTCAAAAACTATGATTCATAACAATAAAGCTACCGGTCTTATATAAACCGGACACTATAAGTGCCCATAGGAATACCTACAAAATGTTGATAAATGTACCTTTTATAGCCGACTATACGGATGTGTACTTTTCATTATTGGAGGCCATTATGGTTGCTTGCATCAACTTCAGTGAACATTGGTGGATAGTTGTGTCATTGGCAACCATACTACATCTCCTTATTTTCACATAAAGTGCCAAGTAGAACATAACAGCTTTAATCAGCTCATCACAGATCCATCCAGTAAGTGTATCTAAGATATAATTTCCATATTCTACACAAGAAAATGCCCGTACCAAGTCAGGAATATGACAATTGTTTACCATTAGTTTGATGTGTTTGAAATTTTGATTTTGCCATTTGCATAAAGACTTTCCGTTTTTAATGGCGGATCCAAAACTTTTCATAAAGAGGGGGCGCTGACTGTGCTTAGGGGGACCGTTCCCGCCATGCTACAGTGATTTCCTATATAATCAACAAAATTTTTTCCCACGAAAAGGCCTCCCCCCCCCCCCCCCTAGATTCCTATATGGTTTTGAATATTTTTTCTTGAAGTTCGATATTTTGACTTTTATTATATGGAAGAAGGCTTTATATGAGTTGAGGCAAATACATTCGCTGTCAGATTTTTCAAAGGATAGAATTATTTCTATATTAATAACATATCCCGAATTATTTTGGTGTTTACAGAATTTGACGAAGGTATACAGAATTGTTTTCTGACTTGTAGAAGTCGGTTTTCAAGTACATATAAATATTTTCGTATATCTAGACTTATATTGGAATATACATGCATACATCAATATTTTGACCTTGATACCGCAATGAATGCTTTGCACCTGTAAGTCAGGAATCCGATGTTCAGTGGTTATCGTTTGTTAATGTGGTTCATAACTTTCTCGTTCTCATTTTTATAAAGATTAGACAGTTGGTTTTCCTGTTTGAATGGTTTACACTAGTCATTTTGTGGCCCTTTATAGCTTGCTGTTTTCGGTGTGTGCCTAGGCTCCATGCTGAATACCATACTTTGACCTATAATAGTTTACTTTTACAAATTGTGACTTGGATAGAGATGGTTGTCTCTTGTTACATCTTCTTACAGCTAAGGCTAGTGAAGACAGTTTTGATGCAATATCGCCAATTTTTCATGTTTAATTTGTCAAGCTTTGTATCGGAGAACATGATTATTCAATCATGAGGAATGAATTTGTATTAGAAAGACAACTATACATACAAAGAATCTTGTTTTATAAGAATGTCCGTCGTCTAAATCTATTTTAGTGATAACTAATACGCATTAATCTACCCGACACCGAATGTATTTGGTCATCTGATTTAAGTCAGATTCATTTAAAAAATATGCCGTTATGCAGCAATAACCTAAAATATGCACGCAAAATGGTCTTAAAATTATCACTTACTTTGAGCGTTAAAGGGTTGCAAATATGCCAGCAGTAGAATAAGAGGCACCTCTAATGGAATAAAGCTGAAATTACATATACAGACCAATATTAGATAATCATAGTGAAGAGAATTAGACGACTGTTAGATAGGACCAGACTGGGAAACATATCATGCATGATATTACATACTATTGTTTCAGAAAAAGGGAGAAGGTTTGGTACCCTTAAAATGTTTAATCCCGCTGTCAATGTTTGCACCTGTCCTAAGTCAGGAATCTGATGTACAGTAGTTGTCGTCTGTTTATGTAGTTCATACGTGTTTCTCGTTTTCATATACCGTTGAAAGACCGTTGGTTTTCCCGTTTGAATGGTTTTACAATAGTAATTTTTGGGGCCTTTTTAAATAGGCTGTTGTTCGGTGTGAACCAAGGCTACGTGTTGAAGGCCGTACCTTGACCTATAATGGTTTACTTTTATGAATTGTTATTTGGATTTAGAGTTGTCTCATTGGCACTCTTACCACATCTTCCTATATCTATGTAAAAAAAAACTCCTCAGTAGCTTAGAACTTCTGTACAGGCATCAGTATACATATATTGTTTTTATTGAATTCGTTGCTTTTATAAATCTTAGAAAATCATTTTAGTTAAATGAACGGATATCTGTCGTGCAGTGCTTTGTCCAGTTGACAGTTTTTGGTATTTTCCGGGTAAATCAGCTCTTTAGTTTGCACAATATATGATATTATTTACCGGACTGGTAAAAATGCCACATTCAGTTGTTGTTTTATAGATGTATATCCCACATATTAAATTCCTTATTGTTCTTTGTCATTAGAATGTATCTGATGCGCTGTGTCGATATAGACTAGAATTTATTTAACCCCGTACTTGGGATTATGCTTTCATATAAATTTTTTATAGCCACCAAACTTGCCCTTTATAAGCTCGTGATGATTTGGAGATTGACAAATTGTATCGACAGCTTTATCTATTGCTGAACACTGAATGATGCCTCTGTGACGTTTTGCTATTGTTTTCGTTGGGTTTCTGTCGCATTGATAGTTTTCCATAGAAAAGCGAACTAATTAATATATACTACAATCATCCTGGATTTATTAAGTTATAACGTAAAACGTAATATCGGAATCAAACTACCACATGCAAAATAGCTTAATGCGATATGGGCTTTGCTCATTGTTGAAGGTCGTACGGTGACATATAGTTGTTAATTTCTATGCCATTTAGTCTCTTGTGGAGAGTTGTCTCATTTTCAATCATACTACATCTTCTTTTTTAATATTCATTCAGGTACTGGGCTCTTGCAGCAATACTTCAATCGTTTGCAAGAACCATTGACCTCTGTTGTAGGAAACGGAAGCATTTGTTTTATGTTATGTTTATGTTATCTGTGTCTCTGGGTTGCTGTCTCCTTGACATATACTTTACGTTTTTAGTTATTTAGTTATTCTAGGTTAACCATGAAAATTTGTACCATGAACAGTTATAATCTACCACAGACATATACATATTTGTTTAAAGTTCATTATTTTGTACATTAATCAGGCCGTTAGTTTTATGTTTGAATTTGTTGTCTTTTCAGTAACTTTTATAGCTGACTATGCGGTATGGGTCTTACTGAAGGCCGTACGGTTACCTATAGATGTAAGTGTTTGTGTCGTTTATTCTCTTGTAGAGTTGTCTCAATGGCAATCATACCACATTTTCTCTAATTTAGATATATAGATATGTTTTCATTTTTCTCACCAACTAAAACATTTCTCGCACAATTGTAATCCAATTTGGTGACCAGCTATTAATATTCAACCTAAAATTTGCATTTATAGTGGAAAATGTTGATAAACCACAGTCAAATCATGTATTTAATTGTTGGTCAAGTTATCTCGTAATTGGCCAGAAACGATTATTGTTCCTCTGAAATGAAAAATGACCACCTTTTACCGTGATTCGGTCTAAATAGTGATGGGTATTAAATGTGAAGGCAAGAAAGTTTACACAAGCTTCATACAGGTCTAAAAAAAAAGGTATGCAAATTGAAATACAGAAAATAAGAAGAATCAGAAATAAATACTGAAGGTTTAAGAAATAGAAACTATGAACTGGGGTGTAGTATTCAGAGTCAACGCTTATATGGGTATGATATTTTAGCCGGTTTGATATACAAGTCAAATTAACCACGAGGATATTTCTAATCTTTCCTATATAAGTACTTTTTTTTAAACATTCAAATTTTATAACATTAGAAACTAATATTGAAGAAAGAGAAAAGAGAACATCTTGAAATTATTTTTTAGTCAAGATTTAGTATGGCTAGTTATTTGATATCAATATAAAACTGGAATATTAAATATACATACTTGTACAATAAGCCCATTTCAGTTTAGTCAAGTTTTATAAAAAAAAATGTCAGCGCTGATTAGTTCCAGGGTGTCATCCTCTAAATTCACTTTTAGCTGTTTATCAATTTTTAGGCCAATATCTAAATGTATTAGTCCCAGATCTATTGTTCAGAGTTAATGTCAATTCTGACTTTCTAATTCTAGTTCGGAATATATTAACACACTGTTATGTTGGGTAGGCTCCTGCCATAGGAACCGACACGGAAATTTAGTCTATCAAATCGTGTTTTCCACAGTTTATAACGCGTCAGATATTAATTAGATAACCTGTTAAAAACTTTGATCTAAAATGATTGGAAAATAATCAAGGTATTATTATTGTAATCAAATATGCTTGGCAATAAATTTTGACATAGGTGTGGACGAATTATCGAGTCCGATTAATTATTTTAAAACGATGGATAAATCTTCAAATACAAATTAATCTGGTATACTACAATACACTAGCAAATTTGAATAATTAGTCATATGCAAAAAAATATAGAAATTAATGATTTAGAAATTTTCAATTTTTTTTTATAATTTATACAAAATATGAAATAATAAAAAAAAAAAGTGCCTTAAAATTGAATTATATGTAGCATCTAAATTATTACTTGAAATGTCAATATAAGATTCGGATAACTAATCAAATTGAAAGTGCGAAAAACAAATTTTCAAATTTGAATATATACTAGTTGATATTATAAATGTCGGTTCTAAAGCACATACATTAGTTAGCTATAGTTAATCAAACGAATGTATGAAACCAGGGTAGGCGGCGGAGGACACTCTGTTTTTTTGTATTCTGCAATTTTTTAATGCATTTTTCTCTATTCAGAGCTCTTTGGATTATATTGGTGTCTCGGGTTGATACGGATGGGATTTTGAAAAAGCCACTATGATATGATATTCTCTATATATCATATTAGGTCACGAGTACACTATATAACGAATTTATCTTACCGACTATCTTAACATGTGGTATTTAGACTATAGTGGCCTATCAAAGTGATCATTGGCAAGTCTGCAATCCAACGTTAGTATAAGAACCTACTTCCATGTATATAGGTCTATACAAAACCAATGCCAACAATAACAACTTGTTAACTCTAAATTTGTTTTATGAATTTATTTCAATCGTTTATCATCAATTTTTGAAACCTTAAAGATTTTTCCTCACTGAACACCATGTTGTTTTTATAAAGGGACTTACACCACAGATTTTCCCTCACTGAATACCGTGTATAGTTTTTATAAAGGGCCTAACACCACTTTTAATCGTGTATTGAAATACGTCCCGCCTACTAACCTATTACGAAATATACACATGTACAGTCTCCATGCGGTTGCTTTTAACCAATCATATTCCTAGAGTGTATAGGAGGATCATATTTGGTTTGTGATACGAGGTAATAGTATTGAGAAGCTAAAATTCATACATAGGTTAGTTTTATAAATTCACATACCTGAATCAAGAACTTGGGGGGGGGGATAAAATTATCAACAAAAAAATGAGGAATATGTTGTCTACGGTTGTGTTTACTGTTGTTTGTCTGTTGATCTTTTTGTTTTTAGTAAGGCGGTGAACTTGTCAATGAGTTTGAATAATGTCCTTTTGGAATCTTTCGTCTCTCTTTTGGAAGTGCGGTTTTTTGTTTCGTTATTTGTCGTTTTGAAAAATAAGAAGATATGGTATAATTGCCATTTGGACAACTCAGTCTCCAAAAGATAACAAAATGACACAGAAATTAAGAACTATATAGGTAATTGTATAGAGAGTTGTACTGTCAACTTGGCTATCCTACCATATCTTCTTATTTTTATAATTAATAAAAATTGATATTTTGTATTGTAAATTAGGAAATTACCCATTTACGAAAAACAATTTTAACAACAACAACAAAAAATAAAAACATTACCAAAGAAAAAATTACAAATGCATGGTATCATCTCTATGTCAAAAAGGGCGAACAATCAATCAAGGCGAATTTTTCAGTAGGACAACCGGGTGTGCTTTTTTGGCTAAAATGTGTTTCGGCGGCGCTCAGCAGTCCTACGCCGAAAATTGGACTATTTTACGTCGGCCGACGTCAACTAAACAATGGCGCTCTTTTGTATTTTTTTTTCGTTTGCGGCAAAAACTAAATAAATAGTCTACTGTCGATTGTAAGCATATCTATATGAGAAAAATATACGAGTTTACATATTATTTTCATTTTCGAACATTGAAATATAAGGAAATCTTTTCTTTTTTTTTTACATCTGAACATAGAATTTCGGATTATAATTTTCTGCACTGTAGGATTAAATGTCTATATCAAAAAAGGAAACAAAAAAAAACCTATCCTTCGATTTGCTAAATTTTTTTTACATCCTATTCTCGCGAGTTTTGGGCATCGAAATTCGTAAAGAACACGTGTGTTCCAGCCAGGGCAAAAAGTTGTTACCGTTTTAATGTAGGGCCCGGGTCTCAATTTTTTATAGGTTTTTCCTTGCATGGTCGGTAGATGATTTGGAAATTGGAAGAGTTACTGTTTTTAAAGTGAATTTTCATTCAAATGTCATGAAAAGGTGAATCCTTACATGGCCGGTATGAAACCCCTTTAAATATAACAATATGTGTCAATGAATTGTAAAATTATAGATTTTTTTTTCGAAATTGAAGAAGGCACCATTTTCGTCTATTTTTCCATTACGTATATAAAACTTTCATATGATCTTTATGAAAAAATTAGGCACCTCTATCGAGTAGAAATGGAGAACGGTCTTCTTTATTTTGTATGTCCCCACTATGGGGGCATGGTCCTTCCTGGACCATGTTTCTGAAGTACACGATAGTAATTCATCTCCCGAAAATAATTATCCTCTAAAAATTATTGAAACATAACAAATAGAGTGGGGTGCTCATTTTCGCCATAACTTTCCATGTTTTCTGCAGTTTATGTTCAGGTCTTTATGTTTTTGAAGTATACTGATATTTCTTTATGAAGATAACATCAAAAACAAAGTATTCTTAGCATGAAAATGTGTTTCTTTGAAGAAAAAAAAATCATCTGAAAAGTTAGATTAAAGGCTATTTGAAATTTCCTGATGTTTTGTCAAAGGGGGACACATATTTACCGTTTTTATACATCTATTTAAAACCAAATAACTGCAGCTTTAAGCAATATTTATCAAATCAATTTCATTATATAAGAATAGCAGACATTTCAAAGGTGTAAAAAACTGAAGTTTAGGGCAATCAGTCAAAGAATTACTAAGAAATACTTCTTTGAAATCATTTTTTCATTCAGGAAATTGGCCGAAAATCGTTGTCTGTTTTTCGGTCCTTTGCGGTAAGTGCCGACATATTGTCTAAGTTTAAAAAATAATCATATTTTTGTAATAATATAATTTACCGGCATATTTCTTCCATTTTTAAATACCTATCCTTTGAAATTTACACCTCAAAATCATGTCACCGGCGAATATAAGCGCCCCACTCTATATTTTAAGACATCAATATATTTTACTTGCTTGTGATTTTTTAAGCAGAATTGTCGGGATCGACCTCAACCGAGGCTGTATCAGTCATCAGTACACCATCAGAACTACTCTGCCTGTCTGGCTGCACGAAGAAATATTTATTGTACTGCATAGCGAGAATGGCCGAGTAGTTACGATTGATTTCTACAGAAAAAGCCTAAAGGGCAACGTCAAATAACGTCATAATACGTGAACTTATCGAATTCTTGCGCCAAATTTTGTAGATCAGTTTATTTAAAACTGCATAATCAAAATTCTCAAATTCTCTCTTCACCAAAGTTACACTGTGAGACAGTTAAGCAAAAACAGTTCTTACGTCTGTTCATAAATCATACTTAAGTTTCCTGCATGCATTATTTCATTCCTGCGCGTAGAGTAAACTTCTTGTTACGTCATAGTAGGTCATTCTTCCACAACTACGACATCGTAGAGGAAGAGCATAAAGAATCTCAAAAGTATTTTAGTTTAACCGAAGATTCCGATTGCTGCAGAGCATCATCGTTTTTTCGAGTAAGTAAAACATTATTTTTTTACGGACTTGTTTCATAGTTTGCAGACTTCATTTTTTTGAATAAAAAACGAGGAGCAAAATACAAATTAGCTGTCATAAGCTAAAGTTGAAGAGGACTACCGCAGCATCTTTTCAGTTTTATAAACATCACGCGTTTTCTTTTAGGCCCTTTCTTTTATATATTAGGCATATTTATTTTTTTGGAGGGTATGAAATGAATGGTGCAAAATCCTGCATTCTAGGCATTTTTAGAGAGTTTGATAATGTTTTGAATTTGGACACTTTTTACATAAATTATTCATTTTTTAAGACTTTTACTAACACCAAATTTTTAACAACTTTATTTAAATTTATATGTAAGATAATCATCCAAATATCACTGATTTGAGTCTGCTGCCAGAACATAGAACAAACATCGATTCAGTAGAGTTTTCCAAATTTTTCTATGGACGGTTCAGTCAAATCGTTTCAGAATCATAATTTGGTCTGCTGATATCCTTATCGCGATGAGCATGGCAAGACCGCACAATCTCGCGCCACTCATGCATGCTCTTTTTCAAGTTTTCAGTTGTTTCAGGGCAGTCTGTGTTTCTAAAGGTAGCACATCATCATCAACACAATGATCAATGTCTTCTTCCAATTCCTTCTCCATCAGCAATTCGGTAGCAGCATCGGTAGTAACAGTTTTGTTTGCAAAAGGGAATTAAGTTTTCCTGTAAGCACCATCATACAGTCGCAGTTACAAAATATTAAACTCGCTTTTATGCTGACAAAGAGTAGACAAACTAGGGATAGAATGAGATAAGATACTTGCATATGATTCTATCTATAGAGTAAGTATATATGGGTACAGGGGAATTGGAATGGAGTTTTTGACGTTTGTACATGTAGTTCCGTAATTTCAAATTATTTCTGGAAATAGTTTGTGGTATTTTAGTTCCAGAATCTATAAATTTAGGGATTAGGGTTTGGGCCGGGCTGTCCGATTCCGAAACCCCGAATATAAAGAAACGAAATTCCGTAGTCCCGAATAAGTAAAGACAAAATCCTGTGTTAAAGGTTCTACCATTCCTCAATAATACCAAATTGGAATATGGGATATTCTTTCAATTTTTAAGGTTAAAGAAACATGGATAAAAACTAATCCATGCATTCATGTTTCATATTATTTATATTTCATTTATCTGTAAAGAGAAAGTTTAAAGTTCGTCAAATGAATACGCAGACAGGACTGCCCCCTTGCGATGCCCAGTACTTGATTTGTCAAAAGTTGGTGAAACGGAGAAATGAATACGCAGACAGGACTGTCCCCTTTCGAAGACCAGTACTTTATTTGTCAGTCTACTTATCGTTTTTTGATTTTTCTAATGAAGTTATATACAATACTCAGACTCTGTTAAAAAAAAATAGTTTACTAGAATTATTCCTTCTTTACCTTCAGTGTCGCTTTTCCCTTTTCTGCAAGAGCCTGTTTTTAACTAAAGATCCATGATGATTATCGTTACTATGTTAATGTAATCGAGAAACATCACCCGTTGAGATGCCGAGTTATATCCAGGAAGAATAGTTTAAAAGGAATGATGACAAGTTATAGAAATTAAGGTTGAGACAGAACAACAAATGACTATTATATTTATATATATGTATAAAAAAAAATTTTAGTGTCGAGATTTTAGTGAGGCAATTGCCTCACTTGCCTCAAGGGTAGCTACGGCCTTGTAACGTCAAGTAACTAACTTGTAAGGATGAGATGCTTCCAACCCGATTTCCCGATATTAAATCTGCCGTCTGTATTTGCTGACGGCAATTTTCGTTTTTGATTTTTTTATCGATTTTGAAGGCAGTCCAAGCAAAACAATATTATACGCTGCTTACACGACACAATTATAGGTTAAGGTTTATCATCACAAAAAGTGTTTAAGGTTTATCACAAAAAGTGTTAACATTTTTATTTTGTTTCAGAATGTTTCCTTCTCCAGGGCGGAAGTCTCGGTCTTTCCGTCGGAAATCATCACCTAAGAGTGTAGATGACATGGCCTTTTTTCAGGAAAATGGTGAGTAAATTGTCAGTCTGAAACCCAAAAAGGGTTTGTAATGTATAAATCAAATTATTAGTTCTAACCTGAATACACCAAGTAGGTCAAACTGTAATTATAAACTAAACTAACAGTAAGATTGACACCAGCCAAGGTATGTACCTACACAGACTAAGCAGTAATTTAGATTGACACAAGGTTTGTGGCTACATAGACTATTAAAGCAGTTATTTAGATTGCACAAGGTATGTGACTACACAGACTAAGCAGTAATTTAGATTGACACAAGGTATGTGACTACACAGACTAAGCAGTTATGTTAGATAGACACATAGTAGGTGGCTACACAGACTAAGCAGTAGAAATTTTGATTGACACAAGGTATGTGGCTACTCAGAATAGGCAGTAAAGTTAGATTGACACAAGGTATTTGGCTACACATACAAGAGAGTAAAGTTAGATTGACACATTGAAGGTATTTGGCTACACATACTAGGGAGTAAAGTTAGATTGACACATTGAAGGTATGTGGCTACACAGACTAACCAGTAAATTTAGATTGACACATAGTAGGTGGCTACACAGACTAGGCAGTAAAGTTAAATTGACACATTGAAGGTATGTGGCTACACAGAATAACCAGTTAAATTAGATTGACACAAGGTATGTGGCTACACAGACTAAGCAGTATAGCTAGATTGACACAAGGTATGTGGCTACACAGTCTAGGCAGTAAAGTAAGATTGACACAAGGTATGTGGCTACACAGTCTAGGCAGTAAAGTAAGATTGACACAAGGTATGTGGCTACACAGTCTAGGCAGTAAAGTTAGATTGACACAAGGTATTTGGCTACACAGTCTAGGCAGTAAAGTAAGATTGACACAAGGTATGTGGCTACACAGTCTAGGCAGTAAAGTTAGATTGACACAAGGTATGTGGCTACACAGTCTAGGCAGTAAAGTAAGATTGACACAAGGTATGTGGCTACACAGTCTAGGCAGTAAAGTTAGATTGACACAAGGTATGTGGCTACACAGTCTAGGCAGTAAAGTTAGATTGACACAAGGTATTTGGCTACACAGTCTAGGCAGTAAAGTAAGATTGACACAAGGTATGTGGCTACACAGTCTAGGCAGTAAAGTAAGATTGACACAAGGTATGTGGCTACACAGACTAGGCAGTAAAGTTAGATTGACACAAGGTATGTGGCTACACAGTCTAGGCAGTAAAGTTAGATTGACACAAGGTATTTGGCTACACAGTCTAGGCAGTAAAGTTAGATTGACACAAGGTATGTGGCTACACAGTCTAGGCAGTAAAGTTAGATTGACACAAGGTATTTGGCTACACAGTCTAGGCAGTAAAGTAAGATTGACACAAGGTATGTGGCTACACAGTCTAGGCAGTAAAGTTAGATTGACACATAGTAGGTGACTACACAGACTAGGCAGTAAAGTTAGATTGAAACAAGGTATGTGACTACACAAACTAAGCAGTAAAAATAGAATGACTGACACATGGTATTTGGCTACATAGACTTAGCAGTAAAGTTAGATGGACACAAGGTATTTGGCTACACAGACTTAGCAGTAAAGTTAGATTGACACAAGGTATGTGGCTACACAGACTAGGCAGTAAAGTAAGATTGACACAAGGTATTTGGCTACACAGACTAGGCAGTAAAATTAGATTGACACATTGAAGGTATGTAGCTACACAGACTAGGCAGTAAAGTTAGATTGACACAAGGTGTGTAGCTACACAGACTCAAACTCCGAAACAGTGGTGACGTTGCTTCGCTAAACTATCGTTAAAGTCAACGTAGCGTAGTAAAGAGGACGTAACCGCTGTTTCGGAGTTCGACACAGACTAGGCAGTAAAGTTAGATGGACACATGGTATTTGGCTACACAGACTAGGCAGTAAAGTTAGATGGACACAAGGTATTTGGCTTCACAGACTAGGCAGTGAAATTAGATTGACACATTGAAGGTATTTGGCTACACAGACTTAATTAAGCAGTAAAGTTAGATTGATACACATAGTATTTTGCTACTCAGATGAGAGGGCCATATTAACTCCATCACAAGAGATGGAAAAGAGGGCCATCACTCCATCACTTGAAGAGATTATAAGATCATTTTTCTCATTTAATATTATAGAGTCTACAAAAACACCACCATCGCCACAATTGAAAGAGATTTTCAAATTTTCTCCATCGCCACCACCACTTGATATAGAAGAAGTGATAAAATCATTTTCATCTCTAAACCTTGACGAACAGACCACAACACCAAAAGTTGAGAAGGTGACTAGAATGAGAATGTCACCAAAGATAACTGAGCTGGTTAAATTACCACCATCACAAGAGGTAGAAATTGAGGCCACAGAAACTTCATCACCAGTGGCAGCGCATATTGCTTCACCAAACATTGGAGGTAATAATTTTTCCATTTTTTAAAAATTAACTTCAATTAAGCTTACAAAAGAAGACACTCTGACCAGATTTACAGTTGATTTTGATTATATTCAATAGCTGTCCTGTACGTGTGTAATAACAACTTTCAGTAAAAATAGAACCATTGAATATGATTTTAATAAATATAAAGTTAGGATGAAGCTGGTTAGACACAGGAGATAGACATACATCCCTTCAATTTATTGCTGTGCATGTTTCTACTGTATTAGGGGGCCTCGGTGGCCAAGTGGTCAAAGTAGTTTCTACTTTAAGCCAAAATGGGAGATTTACTTTTTAGCTCACCTGGCCCGAAGGGCCAAGTGAGCTTTTCCCATCACTTTGCGTCCGTCGTCATCGTCGTTAACTTTTACAAAAATCTTCTCCTCTGAAACTACTGGGCCAAATTAAACCAAACTTGGCCACAATCATCATTGGGGTATCTAGTTTAAAAAATGTGTGGCGTGACCCGGCCAATCAACCAAGATGGCCGCCATGGCTAAAAATAGAACATAGGGGTAAAATGCAGTTTTTGGCTTATAACTCAAAAACCAAAGCATTTAGAGCAAATCTGACATGGGATAAAATTGTTTATCAGGTCAAGATCAATCCGCCCTGCAATTTTCAGATGAATCGAACAACCCGTTGTTGGGTTGCTGCACCTGAATTGGTAATTTTAAGGAAATTTTGCTGTTTTTGGTTATTATCTTGAATATTATTATAGATAGAGATAAACTGTAAACAGCAATAATGTTCAGCAAAGCAAGATTTACAAATAAGTCAACAAGACTGAAATGGTCAGTTGACCCCTTTAGGAGTTATTACCCTTTATAGTCAATTTTTAACCATTTTTTGCTCACCTGGCCCAAAGGGCCAAGTGAGCTTTTCTCATCACTTGGCGTCTGGCGTCCGGCGTCGTCGTCGTCGTCTTCGTCGTCCGTCGTCGTTAGCTTTTACAAAAATCTTCTCCTCTGAAACTACTGGGCCAAATTGAACCAAACTTGACCACAATCATCATTGGGGTATTTTTCATAAATCTAAGTAATCTTTTACAAAAATCTCCACTGAAACTACTAGGCCACAATCATCTTTTGAAAAATGTGTCCGATGACCTGGCCATTCAACCAAGATGGCGCCACGGCTAAAAATAGAACATAGGGGTAAAATGCAGTTTTTGGCTTATAACTATGAAACCAAAGCATTTAGAGCAAATCTGACACGAAGTTAAATTTTTAATCAAGTCAATATCTATCTGCCCTGCGTTTTTCAGATGAATTGGACAACTGGTTGTTGGGTTGCTGCCCTCCAATTGGTAATTTTTAAAGAAATTTTGCTGTTTTTGGTTATCTTGAATACTATTATAGATAGCGATAAACTGTAAACAGCAATAATGTTCAGCAAAGTAAGATCTACAAATAAGTCAACATGACCTAAATGGTCAATTGACCCCTTAAGGAGTTATTGCCCTTTATAGTAAATTTTTAACAATTTTCATTAATTTGGTAAATTTATGTAAATTTTTACCAAATATAGTTCTCTGTTACTGATGGGCAAAGTTCATTATAGATATAATTGTAAGAAGCAAAATCGTTCAGTAAAGTAAGAACTTCAAACACATCACCATCACCAAAATATAATTTTGTCATGAATCCATTTGTGTCCTTTGTTTAATATGCACATAGACCAAGGTGAGCGACACAGGCTCTTTAGAGCCTCTAGTTCGTAAATCTTAGTAATCTTTTACAAAAATCTTCTCCTCTGAAACTACTGGGCCAAATTAAACCAAACTTGGCCACAATCACAATTGGGGTATGTAGTTTAAAAAATGTGTGGCGTGACCCGGCCAACCAACCAAGATGGCCGCCACAGCTAAAAATAGAACATAGGGGTAAAATTCAGTTTTTGGCTTATAACTTAAAAACCATAGCATTTAGAGCAAATCTGACATGAAGTAAAATTGATTATCTGGTCAAGATCTATCTGCCCTGAAATTTACAGATGAATCGGACAACCTGTTGTTGGGTTGCTGCCCCTGAATTGGTAATTTTAAGGAAATTTTGCTGTTTTTGGTTATTTATCTTGAATATTATTATAGATAGAGATAAACTGTAAACAGCAATAATGTTCAGCAAAGTAAGATTTACAAATAAGTCAACATGACGGAAATGGTCAGTTGACCCCTTTAGGAGTTATTGCCCTTTATAGTCAATTTTTAACCATTTTTCGTAAATCTTAGTAATCTATTTCAAAAATCTTCTCCTCTGAAACCACTGGGCCAAATTAAACCAAACTTGGCCACAATCACAATTGGGGTATGTAGTTTAAAAAATGTGTGGCGTGACCCGGCCAACCAACCAAGATGGCCGCCACAGCTAAAAATAGAACATAGGGGTAAAATTCAGTTTTTGGCTTATAACTCAAAAACCAAAGCATTTAGAGCAAATCTGACATGAAGTAAAATTGATTATCAGGTCAAGATCTATCTGCCCTGAAATGTTCAGATGAATCGGACAACCTGTTGTTGGGTTGCTGCCCCTGAATTGGTAATTTTAAGGAAATTTTGCTGTTTTTGGTTATTATCTTTAATATTATTATAGATAGAGATAAACTTTAAACTGCAATAATGTTCAGCAAAGTAAGATTTACAAATAAGTCAACATGACTGAAATGGTCAGTTGACCCCTTTAGGAGTTATTGCCCTTTATAGTCAATTTTGAACCATTTTTCGTAAATCTTAGTAATCTATTTCAAAAATCTTCTCCTCTGAAACTACTGGGCCAAGTTCATTATAGATAGAGATAATTGTAAGCAGCAAGAATGTTCAGTAAAGTAAGATTTACAAACACATCACCATCACCAAAACACAATTTTGTCATGAATCCATCTGCGTCCTTTGTTTAATATTCACATAGACCAAGGTGAGCGACACAGGCTCTTTAGAGCCTCTAGTTTCACAGCTACAGTAATTTCTGTTTAATTTGTTCTATCATTATAAAATAAGTTCCACACTTTTATAGAAAATAAAAATGTCCAACATATATTTCAATGTCAGACATCAAATAGTATATCAAACAAAGTTGAAAACAGTTATATAGGAAGAAATGTTTTATTGACATTGTCCTTGGAACCTCATCTTTTGACCTCTGGTCGCAATTTTTACTTCTAAGGTTTAAACAGACAATCATTCATCTATTTTGAGTAATCCTCATTTAGGCAAAAAAAAATTAAAAAAATGTGTGTTTCCTATTACCCTACCCTCCCTATTTTTACCTTAAAAAAAGCTTACCTTAAAGTTTCTTTGTCATTTTTCAATAAGCACTGTTAAAGTCAGAATGTCAGATCTCCCATTGACTCAATGTAAAAAGACAATGGTAAAATCAACAAATAATCTTACCCTATTTTTTCAAAGATGTAATATTATAGGAGACACTCATATTAGTTTTTGGGCCTTAAAACTTCCTACCCTATTTTAAAAATTAAATTTCAGATGTGGAATATTTGATGATTGAAGAACAACATACACCGAAAAATCAGAAGATAGCTTATTCAAAATCTAAAGGTATGTAATAATCCTTTATGACGAATTACAGTGAAATAAGTAACTTTTTATATTGATTTTAAATATGATGAAAAGGTTTTTTTGGCTGCAAACCTTAATAGAAAAAAAATCGAAGTATAAATGGAAAGATGTTTTGAATATATTTGTGTGTTGCAATGAATTATGTATAACAACTTTTTAAATGATGCATAAAGATATATACAGAAATTTCAGGTCAGGGGAGATTATGCTGTACTACTATGAAAAAGACTTTTATCATGTTGATGATTTAGGCTTAAAGCCTCTTTGACATTGTATTTAAAAAAAAAAAAGCAAAGTATCTAAGGAAAGGATTTTTGATTATACTTGTGTGTTGCAATGAATTATGTTATAATGGTTTTTTAAATGATGCATAAAGATATGCAGAAATTTCAGTTCCGGGCAGATAATGCTATACTATTATGTAAAAGACTTGTTATCAAGTTTTTGATATAGGCTTTGAAAAAAGCATTTATAAACAAAACTATAATTGAAAAGTTAAAAGGATACAAGTAATATAATATACGATATTCGTTATGTCAACATTTTCTGTCTATGATGTTTTTTTCAATGTGTACAATTCCAGCAAAGGGGAGATAATTCAGTGTTCAATGTAAGGTAATTTAGATGTTTTCTATTTGATGTTGCATGTTTGTCTTTATTATCTAACATTTCGATTAACCTAATTCAGTTTGTTCTCTGTTTATGCTTCCTCTATCTTAATTTAATTTATGCACTGCACTGTGAGATTTCAATGGGTAGTGGTTGTTTCTGTGTCATTTAGGCAGCAACCATTTGATTCTCTGGTGGGGGCTATGGGTTTTTTTTCGCGACAAGTCAAAAACAATTTTTATCTTTCAATTTTAGCATTACATATAGTGGCAGCTGAGGGTGAAACAAACAATTTTTTTTTCTCAGAATCAAAAACAAATTATTTTTTTCTCCAAAAACTGGAAACAAACTTTTTTTTCCAAAAAAAAACATAGCCCCCCCCAAAAAAAATCAAATGGTTGCTGCCTAATAGTTGCTGTTTTATACCTTTTTTTATATATATAATATATATATAACTAGCTTTTTAATTAAGTTTTAATGCTAAGTCTGAAAAGGAAGATATTGCCTTATCTGTTATTTCACATTTTTGAAACATACTGTTATTAATTGTAATATATAAATGAGAAAGTAATTTTACTTAATGAATGGCTATTCATTTTGAATTTATTGAATGCTAAAATACATTTTTGACTCTTCACATTGAATAATTTGTGAAGCGGATTATGTGTAGAATGTGAAGAGTCAAAAATTAATTTTATGGTTCAATAAATTCAAAATAAGTCAATTGCCATTCATTATGAATAAATTTCTATCCAAAATGAGGCTCAAATAACTTTTTATATTATTTATATTAACAATAACAACGTACACACATGGTGGCGTATGAATACACAACATCAAAGTGGGCGTGTCGCCATAAAAATTGACAACATTGAAAATAAAAGTAATACTTTGAACCAATCAGAAGACCAATACACCAAATTTATTTATTACAGATTTAGAGAAAACATTTAATTTTTTTTCAATACTTTGTGTTTGAAATTTGCACTTTTTGCTTCTTATTATTTTTTATACCTATATACTTGTCATAGAAAAATGAAAAGTGTTCACTTTTATAACAGGACTGAACATTTTTTAAGATGATACTTTTTAAAGTTGTTTATTTCAAGATGCATATTTTCAACAAAAAAATGTGAACAAATTTAAAGTTCATTGCACTTGTAGAAACTCCTAGAGCTATCAAGATTGATACTACTACTCCTAGAGCTATCGAGAAGGATACTACTACTCCTAGAGCTATCAAGATTGATACTACTACTAGAGCTATCAAGAAGGATACTACTACTAGAGCTATCAAGATTGATATGACTACTCCTAGAGCTATTGAGATTGATACTACTACTCCTAGAGCTATTGAGATTGATTCTACTACTCCTAGAGCTATTGAGATTGATACTTCTACTCCTAGAGCTATCAAGATTGATACTTTTACTCTTAGAGCTATCAAGATTGATACTACTACTCCTAGAGCCATTGAGATTGATTCTACTACTTATAGAGCTATCAAGATTGATACTTCTACTCCTAGAGCTATCAAGAATGATACTTCTACTCCTAGAGCTATCAAGATTGATATGACTACTAGAGCTATTGAGATTGATACTACTACTCCTGAAGCTATTGAGATTGATACTACTACTCCTAGAGGCATTGAGATTGATACTACTACTCCTAGAGCTATTGAGATTGATACTATTACTCCTGGAGCTATCAAGATTGATACTACTACTCCTAGAGCTATTGAGATTGATACTACTACTCCTGGAGCTATCGAGATTGATATTACTACTCCTAGAGCTATTGAGATTGATATTACTACTCCTGAAGCTATTGAGATTGATACTACTACTCCTAGAGGCATTGAGATTGATACTACTACTCCTAGAGCTATTGAGATTGATACTACTACTCCTGGAGCTATCGAGATTGATATTACTACTCCTAGAGCTATTGAGATTGGTACTACTTCTCCTGGAGCTATTGAGATTGATACTACTACTCCTGGAGCTATCAAGATTGATACTACTACTCCTAGAGCTATCAAGATTGATACTACTACTCCTAGAGCTGTTGAGATTGATACTTCTACTCCTAGAGCTATTGAGATTGATACTACTACTCCTGGAGCTGTCCAGATTGATACTACTACTCCTAGAGCTATCCAGATTGATACTACTACTCCTAGAGCTATCAAGATTGATACTACTACTCCTAGAGCTATTGAGATTGATACTACTACTCTTAGAGCTATCGAGATTGATACCACTACACATGCCATTGATGGCCATGATCGACTCAAGAAGAAGGATAAAGTGTAAGTGATGAATTAAAAAAACTCGTAAATATTTCTTGTGTAATGGTATAATTTTCATATTAAAAGCTATCAAACTTAACCTACCAATCAACATCAGTTAGATATTCCTAAGATTTTGGCTATGCAACATGCTGACAGTAAATGTATTTGTATAGGCTGACATTAACTTCACTCCCAGTATCAAACTTATATTAGTCACTGGAAGTTTAAGAATTTTGAGCATGTGCGTGCGCGCGCCTCAGAATAAAATAAAATTTCACAAACACATGATTTTCAGGTGAGATATGAAATGATTTTGTATTTTTATTGAGGATATCTCAGAATTTGAAAATAATAGCTTATTGACAAACAGGAAAATTGAGGAAATTACCTACGCAACATTATGATGTTGTTTATTAGAAATACTGTTTTATTTTTCTCAATTATCTCCATTTTATAACTGATTATAACAGCTTGTATTTAGTAGATTATTGGATATTTTGAAGAAGTATAACCATGAGGATGCTGATATTGATAAACTCAATAAGGAAATGGATGATGCTATAAACTGCCTCCTGGTTAACATTGAGAATGATATTGATAGCTTGAAAGCACATAAGGAAATGAACCAATATCTGATTAATAAAATCAAGAATGAGCACAAAGTTCTCAGATATGAGAAGTACTGCATCCAGAAACAGCTGGAATCGGCTAGTAAAAGTTGCAGTGGGCAGAACAAACGCAAGAGCAAAGAGGTTGAACTACTGAACATTGCATATATTAAATTGGATCAGAAGGAGAGAAGCACAAGAAGGCGCATTGCTATTTTGAAAGCTGAGCTCTCTCTCATTATCTCAAAGCTAGACATGCCAAAATCTAAGAAGGAAAAGCCTATTGTTCCTCCTCTTGATCTGTCAAAACTTGGTGATCGCAAAGTTTTGCCACCATTGAAGAATGCACCAAAAGCACCAAGAAAAGGTGTAAACATGAATTCTTTATCCAAGGAAAACTTCACTGATCTCAACACTGGTAACAACAGGAAGATGAAGGCTCCAGAACCAAAGTTGTCCAACAGTACACCTATCCTGCAGAATCATGAGTTTGTGAGACCAGCTCCTTCTGTAAGAGATAACAGAAAAATATATCCAAATAAAACTGGTACACTAAATGGTCCAAGGAACCAGCATGATAAGAAGACTGTCAGACAGGTAAGATAAAATATTATGTTGACTGGTGCCATTAATAAAAGGGACAATAAGGTAATATCACCTGATAAGAGGACTGTCAGACAGGTATGATAAAATATAATGTTGACTGGTGCCATTAAAAAAAGGGACAATAAGGTAATATCACCAGATTAAAGGACAGTAATACCCCGTTCGCACTATGCCTTTTTAAACGGGGTTTGACCCGAATTAGTTAATCCGGGTTAAATTAAGGTAGTGTGAACGCCTTAAACTTGTGAGAACCCGGCTTGAAATTACCCCTCATTTAAGGTGGAGTTAATGTGGGGCGAACCCAGGTTAACTACCCCACTTCTAAATGTGAACGCAGCCGTTTTGACAGCCGTCCAGTAACAATATTTTTATAAGGGTCAAGAATTATATAGCCCATATTTTAAAAACAAGCATCAGCAAGCCCTGTGATATTATAAGTGTATTTACCTACATGTATGTTGAAAAACTTCATAATGAAAAAGGATGAATTACAGCTTTATATAATCGATTGCCGTCGATTTTTGGGGCATAAACTGGGTGCAATTTGCATAAAGTGTCATTATTTTAAAACACTGAAAGTGGTTGATGGTGATCGGCGAACTCCTCCAAAGCGACCAGGAGTGCGGTAAAAAAAAAACAGACTTTAAAATAATGCATCTGAGATAAAAAAAAAAAAAATAAAAAAAAATGTAAATATGTACAGTTGACAGATGCAGGGTACAATTTTGGCGCTAACATTTCTATTTTTGTTGAGAGGGAAAATCCCAAACCGGGATAATTTTTTATCAAGTGTGAACTGGGGTAATTAATTCGGGTTAATTAACCCGAGTTCAACCCAGTGCTAATTATATAGTGTGAACACGGTATAAGGCAAATAAAATGAAATATGTTTAAGAAATAATTCATGGAAGCCATAGTTTGTTGGAAATTTACACATGGCCTGGGCCGTGATATTTGAATTTTATCCTGAGCGACCAAATACGGTCATTAAAATACTGAAGCGAGGGTTGGTTTGGTGTGTGTGTGGCTGATCTTTTTTACTCCCTGTTAGATAAAGCTTAAATATCTTAATAAATCCGTAGCTTGCATGGGTTCTTTCGTGAATAACCGCTAGAAAAAAAGACTGTTTAATTCTTCTAATTCTCAAACCCAACATTTGCCATTTTTAATTTACATGATTTTATCGTAAGCTTCCGTCAAATCCAATGTTGACATTTTGTAACTAAGAAGCCGCCATGTTGACTTGCTGAAATTAGTAAATATGCAAATAATGCAATAGAATAGAAAATAAAACAAAACCTACCTCAAAAAACAGTTTTAATACAATATCATACGAATTTCAATGGTTCACGTAACAGAAAACTTTCAACTTTAGCGGTTTCATTTGTATGACGTCATGTTTTAAATGACTTAAATGCGCAAAAAAAATTAATAGACTTTAGCGGAATTTTATTTTATTTTTATTTTGTTGATTTCTCCGAGCGCTAATGTGCATTACTGCTTTTTATTTTGCATCCGAATAAGAATAACAGTTATTTTGTCTTTTTTTAATTGCACTTTTTAAATCAATAAAATCAGCAAATAAGTTCCAATACATGTAGATTTACGTGGGGAAGTATATTGTAACAGCCATTATTATGTATATCTCTGAGTCTGCGCTAAGTATAGATATATCGAGAATTTTATCACAGTGTTGTTTACAAAGCGAAAGAAGCACGTCATATAAGAATATTCCACTGTTTATACATATTGATCATGTTGATGGTTTATAATCTGGTATATATTATAATTTGATTGGTTGAGACTTTCCCACATGTCATTGAACAAATCTGCATGTTCCCCATTGAAATGTCAAATGTAAATTTGTCTCCTGAAAAAATACCAATGGAAGAAGGTGATATGTAAGCAAACTTCTTCTTATAATCAAATTAATCTATTTACCATTTTTTCTAGGTTATATACAAGAATAAGCCAGTAATGACAAGGAAAGATGAGGGCACACAATCAGAGGTTCTCAAGCTCCCTGATATTGTTAAAGGATCTCAAATGATAGATAAATCCAAGATTGTTCCAAAGCAATCCTGTGAATCCAGAAGACCTGCACCAAGGGGTGCAGCTAGGAAACCTGCTAACCAGGAGAGACCACCATTTTGTTTTTAGATCAAGTCTACTCCATATTTCTCACACTTATACATAAATCATTCTATATAGGTCAAACTATTTTCAGCATTTATACTGACAAAATGTTCAATCATTTCAATTTAGTGATCTATGTTTTGGTGAAGTTTATGTTTTGATATTTTCAGTATATATTTATATCTCAGGGAATCAAATTTACAGTATTTAAATTTATTTATATATTCTGCCCTTTTATACATAGCAGTATTTTTATGCTATGTTGTTTTATCTTAGCTTTTGAATTTTTCTTTAAATTAAAATATTTTATAAAATATAATATCCTGAACATTATTACTAAAGTCAGATCGGTTGATCTTTTCCTTTATGCCAAACCATGTATTCAACCTTCCATACTGAACTCTAAATTATTGCAAGTCAGAAATTTAAAAAAAAATCAAATTTCTCATTTCAAAATCTCATTACCATTTTTTTTTTTTTTTTTTCCTATCAAAATTAGTTGTTTTGCTCAAATTAGGACTTCCTTTACCAGATCAAGTGGCCAATGTATATGTCTTGCAGGATCTATACATGAATCTGATACAAAATATTTCTGTTAATTTGAGAATTGTTCAATCTGTTTAGTTTACAGATCCAGTGTTAATGATTTGCTTACAAGGACATGACAACACTTGGTTCTTTTCTATGTTTTGGTAATTATATCATTAGCCAATCATTTCTGCCTCCAAATTTTTGAAGGTGTGCAGCATCATTATGACAAACCAAAGGATCACAAAAGGTCTTTAAAACAGTATACTGTTTACTAGTATAGTTTGAAATGATAAAATCCAACTATAGATGCGTTTATAGTAGAAGTAGATCTGACACTGTGTATTTATTATATTTGAATTTGGTTAAGTTTAAAGAGTGCTGTATTGTATTAGTTCATTGAGTCTATGTAGGGGTTGCCCTTCTGGCAAAAGTAGGTCACTGGGATCTAACTTTTATTCATGTTAAAATCTGATAAGGTTCAATTTAAATCCAAAAATTAGTTTATATCTTTCATATTTTTTTTAGTGGGGGAGAAAAAGGGCTTTCATATTTTTTCTCATTTTTTTTTTAATTTACTGGTGAAAAACTGCATTGCTCTAAAACCTGTTGAACTAAAATTAAATTTAACCAAAACAGCACAGAATTTAAATTGTGCATCAGTACTACATGATTTGTAGACAGGGTGCGACCTCTTGTTTGCATGATAAAGTTGTAAGTCACTGGCGTGTATGGAATATGACCGTAAACTTACCTTTTGATTGCATGATTAGGTCGTAAGTCACTGGCGTGTATGAAATAAGACCGTAAACTTGACCTGCTACATATCAGATAGTTACCATTTGGTCTGGGATTTTAAATTTTCTTTTTTTTTAAGGGTGGGGGTGTGATGTGGTATTTTGGTCTGGGATTTAAAAAAAAAAACTATTTGAGATCATTTTAGATAGAGTAATGCAGTTTTTGCATCTTTTTGTATTTGTAAATTTATATTCTTCAATTTTTAAAACTTCTTTTTTTAAATTGGACTTTTTAAATTACAGATCTGTATTTTGTTTTGATAGACATTTGGCAAATTTACATTATTTTATTTATATTTTTTTTTCATATTTAATTGAATATTTTTCCTTTTATTAAAAATGAATACATTTTTTACTCAAATTTTCAATATAACCTTCATCCCATATTATTTTTTTCTTTGTTCTGGAGGGAAGTGCAATTATATTCTTTGGTTAATTTACTTTTTTATCTTATTTTTTACAAAGTAATAAACTAATTGTTTATTATAAAGGTGACATTGATATTGATTAAGTTGCATTTAAGTATTAAATGCAAATTATAATCTAAAATGGATTCTTTTAATATTTTTCTAATCTTAAACTTCAGGATATTTTTTGTATGTGATAATAACAATTCAATTGAAAAATTATTGGCAGCTTACCCATTTTGTTTGTTACTTTTTTTTAATTTTGTATACCTCATTTGCTGAATACTCTGTGCCAAAGCGCAATTGGCCGTTTCAGAATCTAAAGCATCATGGGTAATTTCATTGTTCGTACCCCAAAGTGGGAATAACGTTACGTCATTGGTTGAATTTCCATTGTTTATAACCAATCAAAACGCTTTGGTGTACGCTTTTGAAAATATTACCCAGGATGCATTAGATTCTGAAACGGCGAATTACATTGTCAATATATGTAAATAATATTGTTGAATAAAATAATGCAAAGAAATATAGTCTGCTTTTATCCAAAATAGATATATTTGAGGGAGCGATTTAATCCAACAGATATGAATAACAGGAATAAACGTCAATGAGACAGCAACCCGAATACAAGTTTTATCAAAGAGATCTATAGCAGAGAACAAACTGCAGTTTTTAAATGATTGAGACTATTCAAAATACATAAAACAGACAAAAAAACTTAACATCAACAACCAATGAAGGTTTAAAAATAAGATAACAGTGATATGATAGCTACTAGACAGACATGTACAACTTACAATTATAAAATACACCAAATATAGTTGGCATATTATAGTATCTGAGAAACGGACTAGACCAGGAAACCTGACATTAGCCTAATGAACGATGAAAATGAAGTCAAGGTTCGACGAGCACTACCAGAAACATGTATACCATACAATCATCCCATGCACCAAATATAGTGTGGGAGATTAAAGACTAAACTACGGTTAAATAGAGGCGTAAGCTACATAATGGATAATCCAACTCAAAAGTCGAAAACGAACTGACAATGAGATGGCGAAAAACGACAAACAACAGTTTACAAAACACAACTTGGAAAACTTAGATCGAGCAACATGAACCCCACCAAAAACGAATAGGACCTAAACATGTATCAATGAACCCTGAAAATAAGAACATCCACATGTATTCCGTTCAATCATTCCATACACCAAATAAAGTTGACATACTGCTTATAGTACATGAGAAATAGACATAAGGGGACGACCATTTGATATTTCGGGGGGGGGGGGGGGGGGGGGGGGCAGGAGGATTTGTTTTTGATCGGTTATTTATTTTGTAAACTAAGAGGACAGATTATTCATTTTCTGCACTATTGAAGCAAGATTTTTCATTTTCATTAAAGCAAGGGACTGATTGTTCATTTTCACAACTATATTTATGATATTCGAAAACATACAATTTTTAAATGATTTGTTTATTATAAATAACGCATGTAATAGTCAAGTCATTATGTACCATTTTAATCAGAATTAATCATCATCCTCTGCAGAAATGAATCTTTTATATTCCCAACTGCATATACATGTATTGCATACATACATAGTATTAAAGTTTGGTTGTAACGCCTCTTTTAAAAGTATTAGCAAACATATTTCACCGAGCGGAGCGAGGCAAATTTTTTTTGAAGGGTTTTGGAGCCACTGAAGGCCCAAGAAGCTATAGAACAAATGATGCAAAATCATGCTTTCTGAGTGTTCCGAAGACCCTTTCATAATCTGAAAATGCAAGTTTTGTATTAATAATTTTTTGACAATATTTTGGTCTCAAAGCAAAATGTATAAATTCAGTGTAAGACTTAAGTTTCTAGGGACAACATCAAAAGACCGATGTGCATGATAAAGTAAAAATGGAATTCACATAGTTAAGTCTGTGGCTGCTGGTTTTTTTTTAAAACTCGTGATCAAGTTCATAACAAAATTACTAGATTAAAAAAGGAATGCAACACTAACAGAATACAGAAGTGCAATCAATGAACAAAAGACAAATAAATAAGAAATATTGATCCCGAAAAATCAGGGCTACGTCTGAGGAAAAACAGATTTTGCTTCTTGCAAGGCACTCGCTGTGAACACAATTTGATATGGAGACAAGCGTTTAGTTTTGAAATTTCCTACATGAAGCATTAGAAATATGTTAAAATAAAAGTGAGGTAAGGTTTCCTGAGACAAGATACCTCAAGTTAAATAAAACCAATTTTCAGACATATCAAGTATATTTAAATAATATTTATACTTTTATTATTAAAAAAACTTGGGAAGTGTTTCGCGATTTTTTTTGGGGAAAAGATGAATTTACGAAGAATCTGGTGCCATCTCATACTTTCCATTAGACCTGCTGAGTTATTTATTTTCAATACATTGCCAGTCAGGTAATTTATTTTCAAACTACCACAGAACAAACCATTTATTTTTGTGATTATCATGGCTGAGTTATCTATTTTCAAAATCCTCCTGCCCCCCCCCCCCCCCCCCCCCCCCATAGTATCAAATGGTCGTCCCCTAATAGCGTAACTTCAAACTTTATCAAAGAAATGAGGTCGAGGTCAGGTGAAACCGGTCTGACGAACATGTAGACCTTTCAAAGATTCCATTCCATAGAACAAACAGTATCCTAATAATAATATACATGACCAAAACAATGCTCCCTTGATCATGAGCGTAGTTTAATACGACCGTAGAGTTGATGTCTGTACGGTTGGGGCAAGTATATAAGGACACTTAAAATAAAACTCTTAATTCGGATTGTGATTAAATATTTGACTCAGTATAGGTTTCTGAAAATGAAATTTCTTCAAAATTAGACTTTTACCAAGTAGGGTAAGAAATCCAAAGACGGGGTTTGATTTAGCTTATATAAAGGCAACAGTAGTACTGGTATTCAAAAGTCATAAATCAATTGAGTGAAAAAATCTAGGGAACACATCAACACTTAGAGGAAAACAACGGAACAGCAGAACACTGAAGTGCAACAATAAACACGACAAGGCAACACACATCGAAACGAACTATTAAGATAACAACTGCCATATTCTTGACTTGGATCCAAGTTCCTAAAGAATTTGACTTTTTTTTTTCACTTGACAACATTATTTAGTTAACTTGAAGAGTTCGCTACAAAGATGAATAAATATATGTATTCAGCGTTCTGAAAATTAATTTACCCAGACTAACAAATAAACTTGCCACGAAATTCTTCATAAATTAGGAAAAATACACAGTTGCCAAAGAATCATTCGATCATCATTAATGCAATGTCTGGGGAAAAAGACCGAATGTCAACGGTGCAATATTCATCAGTCAACATTTAAAAACAAGAGGCTCTCAAGAGCCTGAATCGCTCACCTTAATTCTTTTGGTTAAATCTCTCATCAATGATTATTTTGGCTTTTCAATTTATTTAAATGTTTTTTGGATCGTCCTATTTTCTTCAAAAGCCAAAAAAAATAATCATTTTCTCCTATGTTCTATTTTAGCCATAGGAGCTATGTTTCTTGACATACAAGGAAATAAAATATAAAATTTATACTAGATACTCTGAAACTCATTTAGCCTAAGTTTGGCTGAAATTGATACAGCAGTTTCAAAGGAGAAGATTTTTTAAAGTAAGTCAACATGATGAACAAATTGTGAAAAAAGTCTTTAAAGGGCAATAACTCCTTAAGGGGTCAATTGACAATTTTGGTCAAATTGACTTAATTGAAGATCTTACTTTGCTGAACATTATTGCTGTTTACAGTTTATTTCTATCTATAATTATATTCAAGATAATAAACAAAAACAGCAAAATTTCCTTAAAATTATCAATTCAGGGGCAGCAACCCAACAACAGGTTGTCTGATTCATCTGAAAATTTCAGGGCAGATAGATCTTGACCTGATAAACAATATTACCCACGTCAGATTTGCTCTAAATGCTTTGGTTTTTGAGTTATAAGCCAAAAACTGCATTTGACCCCTATGTTCTATTTTTAGCAATGGCGACCATGTTTGTTGATAGATCATAACTTCGGATACAATTTACAAACTAGATACCCTAAGGAACATTCAGTTTAAGTTTGGAAGTATTTGGCCCAGTAGTTTCAGAGGAGAAGATTTTTGTAAAAGATTACTAAGATTTACGAAAAATGGTTAAAAATTGACTATAAAGGGCAATAACTCCTAAAGGGGTCAACTGACCATTTCCGTCATGTTGACTTATTTGTAAATCTTACTTTGCTGAACATTATTGCTGTTTACAGTTTATCTCTATCTATAATAATATTCAAGATAATAACCAAAAACAGCAAAATTTCCTTAAAATTACCAATTCAGGGGCAGCAACCCAACAACGGGTTGTCTGATTCATCTGAAAATTTCAGGGCAGATAGATCTTGACCTGATAAACAATATTACCCCTGTCAGATTTGCTCTAAATGCTTTGGTTTTTGAGTTATAAGCCAAAAACTGCATTTGACCCCTATGTTCTATTTTTAGCAATGGCGACCATGTTTGTTGATAGATCAAAACTTCGGATACAATTTATAAATTAGATACCCTAAGGAACATTCAGTTAAAGTTTGGAAGTATTTGGCCCAGTAGTTTCAGAGGAGAAGATTTTTGTAAAAGATTACTAAGATTTACGAAAAATGGTTAAAAATTGACTATAAAGGGCAATAACTCCTAAAGGGGTCAACTGACCATTTCCGTCATGTTGACTTATTTGTAAATCTTACTTTGCTGAACATTATTCCTGTTTACAGTTTATCTCTATCTATAATAATATTCAAGATAATAACCAAAAACAGCAAAATTTCCTTAAAATTACCAATTCAGGGGCAGCAACCCAACAACGGGTTGTCTGATTCATCTGAAAATTTCAGGGCAGATAGATCTTGACCTGATAAACAATATTACCTACGTCAGATTTGCTCTAAATGCTTTGGTTTTTGAGTTATAAGCCAAAAACTGCATTTGACCCCTATGTTCTATTTTTAGCAATGGCGACCATGTTTGTTGATAGATCAAAACTTCGGATACAATTTATAAATTAGATACCCTAAGGAACATTCAGTTAAAGTTTGAAAGTATTTGGCCCAGTAGTTTCAGAGGAGAAGATTCTTGAAATAGTTTACGACGACAGACGACGACAGACGACAGACGACGACAGACGACGGACGACAGACGACGGACGACGACGGACGCCAAGTGATGGCATAAGCTCACTTGTCCCTTCGGGACAGGTGAGCTAAAAAAACCAGTTTTTTCAATTTATGCATGGTTTTTACTATTTTTTTTCGATATTATTTGCATATATATTATATTCAATATTCGCTTTTCAACAATCAACATTCGTTTTCAACATTCGTTTTCAACATTCAACATACTTTTTAACAATAGATTTTGAGAATCAACTTTCGTTTTAAATAGTCAACATTCAACGTCCGTTTTCAACATTCAACATTCGTTTTCAATATTCAACATTCAATTCAACATTCAATTCAAATTCAACAGTACAATTTTTTTTCAACATTCGATTTCAACATTCAATATTCGTTTTAATATTCAACATTCGATTTTGATATTCCTATTTTGATGTTCAATATTCGATTTCAACCATCTACATTCCTTTTTACTTTATATGTTAAACAAATTTAACATATTGTTTAACAAAATTAACCGTTTCACATATTATATCGGATATGCTCCTTACGTCGTAACTACAACCCCCTTCCCTTTCATGAATGTGACCTATCGAATTAGACTATTTACCAGATTTGTTATCACATAAGTAAGACGACGGGTGCCACATGTGGAGCAGGATCTGCTTACCCTTCCGGAGCACCTGAGATCACCCCTACTTTTTGGTGGGGTTCGTGTTGCTTATTCTTTATTTTTCTATGTTGTGTCATGTGTTCTATTGTTTGTCTGTTTGTCTTCTTTCATTTTTAGCCATGACGTTGTCAATTTATTTTCGATTTATGAGTTTGACTGTCCCTTTGGTATCTTTCGTCCGTCTTTTAAAGTTGAATATTTGGTGACAATTATTATCAGCAACTTCCCCATAACCAATATAATTCGTCGAGTCAATCGTATCTCAAACATCAATTTACAAAAGCGAAGCCAGTGTTCTGTAATTGCTGAATTTTAAGAAGTCAATAAGATATGGATCACCAGACATGATTCCATGACAGTTACAACCAGCAAGGTTCAGTTCCTAAGTGCCTCCTTTGTCGTGATGAAATGAAGTCCAAGGCTCCGTTCGGCTAAAAACTGGAGTTATATACCAAATCTTCGTCTCCTACATCGATATTGAGTTGGGCGGATGCTGTTTTAAGTGATTTTTTGTCAAAATATCTCAGAACTGTCACTCTGATTCCGCTTTGTAATAAAAATTATCGCATTTCTTGTTCCGATGAAGTGGTTTTGTCTATGTCACCAACATAAAAACGAATGACTATTTTACGTTCAACATGAACGAGACAAGAAAAATTATGGACTGGGTTGCATACTGAGATAGGGAATTGTTTTGGTTTCTCTTATCTTGGGAATTCTTGATATGGTATGTTGCTGATTCAGCATCGTCAAAATTGTAATGTATTTCAATTGTATTAACTGAGGCTTGATTTGAATGTTTGTCTTATTGTGCCGAATTATGTTTCGGAAGCAGTTTCCGCAATGTGTAATATATTTGCTATGTTATAATATAATCCAGTTTCTATAACTAATTTATTAACACGTACATCGTTTGATGGTAAGACTACAGAATGACAACATGTGTATAAGAACTTCAATTGATCTATTTAATTATGTTTATTTACGAACGTGCAGACATGTGAAAGTTGCTGATCTGTCGACCATCAATTATAATTACTGTAACAGATGATACGGTAATAAAGTGCGGTAAACTTTATAACACTTCTCCGGCCTTAGATAAAAACAAATTAAAAACAAATTAACTCAATTACAGAAAATTAATGTCTTTTCACGGCTACTGATATCAGTTTGAAAACAAATAAAAATGTCAGATCACAAAGATTCATTCGTTAAAGTTTGTCTGCACTGAAATTATAATGTCCTTCTATGAAAATAAAAATAAAAATGTTCGCACTGGTCTTGTTGTTATTTCTTACACTAATTGATATTTGGAAAAACTAAATCTAGACGTGACTTGAGTTTCCTTTTCATTAGCAATTCTGATGGTGCCAATCCTGTCGTTGTTTGTGGTGTGATACGGTAGTTGAAAAGAAAAAGGTTCAACTTTTCCTGGACAGTTCCTTCTTTGATTTTCTTCATACCTTCTTTGAAACTCTGAACTGCTCGTTCAGCACAACCATTACTAGCTGGATGCCACGGCGCGGAAGTGCGATGTTCAATTCCATTTGATTTCACATACTAGTAATCGGCGAATTCCTTACTAGTAAATGCGGCTCCATTATCACTAATAATGAGATCACATAATCCATGAGTTGCAAACGTTTGTTGAAGTTTTGCAATCGTAGCTTCGGATGTTGTAGAATTCATGACGTGTATGTCTATCCATTTTGAATACGCATCAACCATAATTAGAAATGATTTGTTCATGAATGGTCCTGCAAAGTCTATGTGTATTCTTGACCACGGATGGCTCGGATATTCCCACGGATGTAACAGTGCTTCTGCTGGTAATTTGCGGTTTTCCTGACAACTGTAACAATTAACTACAGTTAATTCCAAGTCATTGTCCATTCCCGGCCACCATATATAGCTTCTTGCTAGACTTTTCATTCTAGTAATCCCTGGATGTCCTTGGTGTAATTCATTTAGCATGGCTTCACGTCCTGGTTGTGGTATAATTACTCTTCCTCCCCACAATATGCATCCGTCCTGACTACACAGTTCATTTTTTCTACTATAATACGGTCTTATGTCTTCACTGGGACATTTTGACGGCCATCCATTCAAAATGTATCTAAGTACCATAGACATTATTGTGTCCTTGCGTGTCCACTTTTGAATTTGTTTAGCATCAACTGGCGTAGTGGCTAAATGTTCCATTAATAATATAGTATCACCTGGCGTTGGTGTCTTTTCAATGTTTGTTTTCTGCGGTAGTCTTCTTAGTCCATCCACATTACCATTCAGACTCCCTTCTTTGTATATGCAATCGTGCACTCGTATGCAGCTAACGTCAGTGCCCACCTTTGAATTCGAGATGCGGCCATTGTAGGTATAGGTTTATCTTTTCGAAATGAACCTATGAGCGGCTTGTGATCGGTTATGATTGTAACGGGGTGTAAATACAAATAATGATGAAATTTCTTGATACCAAATATTATGGCAAGACTCTCTTTCTCAAGAACGGAATAATTCTTCTCTGCTGATGTAAGTGTTCGAGATGTATAAGCTATTGGTTTGTCACTGCCGTCGTCCATTTTATGCGAAAGTACGGCCCCTAATCCAAACGGAGATGCATCACATGCTAAGATTTATTTCTTTTTCGGATCTAAATGTACAAGTACTGATGCAGATTTCAAAAGCTGTTTTGACTCTATGAACGCTTTTTCCTGTTCTTTTTCCCAACTCCATTTTGTGTCTTTCTGTAGAAGTACATGTAGCGGCTTTAACAAGTGAGACAAATTTGGTAAGAATCTATTGTAATAGTTCAGCATTCCAAGATAAGCTTTCAGTTCTGTCACGTTTGTCGGACTTGGTGCTTTATCGATCGCCTCAACTTTACTCTCCACTGGATAGATTCCGTGTTTGTTTATTTTAAATCCCAAATAAACAACTTCTTCGGCCATGAACACACACTTCTGTTTCTTTAACCGAATTCCGATTCTCTTAAATCTAGACAAAACCTCAGAAAGAGTATTTAGATGTTCCGCCCTTGTTATACCCGTTATCAGTATATCATCTACTCGAACCAAAACATTGGCGATACCTTGAACAACATTTTCAAGTGTTCTTTGGAAAATACCTGGACTGGACGCTACACCAAACGGAAGTCTATTGTATCTGAATAAACCCTTATGCGTGTTTATAGTCACATACCTTTTACTGTCCTCATCAAGTTTAATTTGTTGGTATGTTTGATTTAAATTCAATTTTGTGTATTCTTGACCTCTTGTCCTCTTGTCCAAGCGTTGCGTATAAATCCTCTGTTTTAGGAATCGGATAATTATTCAACTTTGAAACGGCATAAATGGTTACCTTGTAGTCACCACAAGTTCTAATAGATCCGTTCTCCTTAACTACAGGTACTATCGGAGCGGCCCAGTCGGAAAATTCCACTTGTTGAATCTGACCTCCACTTTATCCTTCAACGCATACGGCAAAGGGCGAGCCTTGAAATATTTCGGTACGGCACTCTCATCAACATAAATCTTAGCTTTCATGCATTTTACAGTTCCAAGTTCATCTTTGAAAACCTCCTTATTTGCTTCCAAGATCATATTTAAATCACTCGATTGATTATCACTTCCAACGACTGAGAAAATATCCTTTCAATCCAGTTGGATTTGTTCAACCAGTCTCGGCCAAGTAAATTCGGACCTTTACGCTTCACTATCAGTAATGGTAATTTTGCGCTTTCCTTCTTGTAGTTGACATTGACGATTGCACGTCTTATTACAGGAATCTGCTCTCCCATTTATGTTCGGAGTTTAGCACTTGTCGGTTCGATTCTGAATTTCGACTAGTATTCCTTGTACGTATCCTCGCTCATGATAGAAACTGACGCTCCGGTATCTATTTCAATGGCTATTTCACATTCATTCACATTGATTTGCACTTTATATGCTTCATTAGATTTATTTCCAAAATGAAAAACTGAGTTAAATTCATTTTCACTTTCACTACTTTCATCCTGCTCCAATTTAATGAGCACTTGGTTTAAAACGTGATTTAAACCCTCTGTAATTTTCACTTAAATTCCAATTGGCAGATTTGTTACGGCATTTTTTTGCGATATGTCCTTTCTTTTTACAACTGTGGCATTTTGCATTCTTAAACCTGCATTCAGAGTGCATTCATGCTAAGTGATTTCCTCCACACCGGTAACAATCTCCTTGTTTCGAATTTCCAGAGTTGTTTCTTGTATATGATTTTGAATCTTTGTTGATTTGTTTCTGAAATGCTGCATTTGTCCTAATCGCTTGGATGTCCTGTGCATTCTTCTCTGCAGTCTCCATAGCGGTAGCAATTTCCAATGCCTTTTCAAATGTTAAATTCGGCTATGCTAACAGCCTCCTCTGTATGCGGTCACTCTTTATCCCGACGACTAACCTGTCGCGTAACATCGCGTTTAACGTGTCACCATAATTACAGTATTCTGTCAGACTTTTTAGTGCTGCAATAAATGTCCTCACTGACTCATCGCTGTGTCTTGTTCTACTGTTAAATTTAAATCTCTGAATGATTTGTGATGGTACTGGATTTCGGTGGTCTTTCACTAGTTTTGTTAAATCGGCCAGTGATTTCGTTCCTGGTTTAACTGGTGCTAATAAATCCCTTATTAATTTGTAGGTATTCTTCCCACATACACTTAAGAAAATATCCCTTTTCTGGTCTTCTTCGTCTATCTCATTAGCATTAAAATAATGTTCCATACGTTCTATATATTGTGTCCAATCTTCGGATTCACCAAAAGAGTCTAATTTCCCGTAAGTCGGCATTGTCACTTGTAGAAATTCACATTCACAAAAATGTGTAATATATTTGCTATGTAATAATATAATCCAGTTTCTATAATTAATTTATTAACAAGTACATCGTTTGATGGTCAGACTACAGAATGACAACATGTGTATAAGAACTTCAATTGATCTATTAAATTATGTTTGTTTAAGAACGTGCAGACATGGTAGAGTTGCTGATCTGTCAATTATAATTACTGTAACAGATGATACGGTAATAAAGTGTGGTGAACTTTATAACACAATGCATCATTACTGTTCATAACTTGACTACATACATAAGGACCATTGAATTACAGAGAGGATCATTGAATTTGTTCGCTTCATTGACTACTTTTCACTACTATAACTTTGCTTATTTTGTTGATTTTGTTTTCATCATTTATTTTTCTTGTTTCCTTGAAGTTTTTGGTTTTGTTTGTTTGAATAAGTTTTCTGGTTTTTGTTTATAGTTTATAATTCCTTTTCTGCATTAAGAAGACGTTTTCGGATATCGGATACTGATACAATTAAGGAGTTATAGGTTTGACATGCTAATTCTGCTTTAGTGTCTTATTCTATAAGTTTTGAAGTAATAAGATCTGCTATTGATTTCAGACTGCTTACTCCTAAAGCGCGGGTATTTGATATTCGGTTTAGTCCCTCTGACTCGGCTTTCACAGTTTTTTCTATGGTTTTCAAGTTTATAGTATTATGACGTGTTTCGAAAACCGGTGATAACCTTTCTAACCAACCAAAACCAACCATCAGACCAGACAGACACCAACCACGAACCAAAAGAATTTAACAGGAAATACGAACGCTCAAAATAAATTACTACTACTGCTACTGCATACTGCATATCACATATATAGTTTCTAGGTCGGCGCAAAGTATCACATTAGAATTTACGCTGATGTTCTGAATATAAACACAAAAAGTGTATAACAACTTTAATTCACCAGCTGGTATAATATTAATAACAACTGGAACACGAATTAACAGATATAAATCTCTTAAAGCAGCAATCAAAAATTAACAATATTCCGTATAGCTTAGACGAACAGATACTACTTTAAAACAGATAAATCAAAAAGCAACACTCAAGAAACACAGATTCTATCGGCAACTCTCCATATAAATACATGTAAAATACTACACAAATAAATAAGTCACAATTTTCGTAACCCTCTTTCTATATCATAAAAATATCTTAACAGCAACCCCACTATTTACAACAAACGGACACTTTTGCCGACTTTACGTACCTTTCTCCTATTTAAAAGTAAAATTCATTATTAAACTTTATTTTCAAAACTTATAATATTCAAAACAGGAAACTGGAACAATTAGATGAACTGCATAAATAATTATATTGCATATATATTGCAATATTCAAGAACTTAAAAAAATTTCTATACCTTAGAAATTAATCAGACATGGTTATTAAGCTGATAACAAGCGATAGGGACAAGCTGGAACAGACGTAAAATACTATAAATCTTACGCTAATGGTTTGATTTCGCGTGCATGAAAATTCTAAATATGGGTAAAATATATGACCAAAAAAGGAAACTTCCTTATAAAGCAAATATCTTCACACTTGTCATCTAAGACAATGACGTCATTACAGATGGACGTCAAGTTGGTTACCTATTCCCTATTCCCTATTCGTTACCTATTCCCTATTCCCTATTCGTTACCTATTCGTTACCTATTCCCTATTCCCTATTCGTTACCTATTCCCTATTCCCTATTCGTTACCTATTCCCTATTCCCTATTCGTTACCTATTCGAACAAAGTTTGGAGACTTATTGTTTTTGCTCAGTTCTTATTATTTTTATTATTCTTCTTCTTCCTCTTCTTCCTCTTCTTCTTCCGCCACTTTAAAAATGAACTTGTCCGCAGCATTTCTCCAAAACTACTTGTCAGATTTACTTAGGGTTTCATAAAATGTTAGACTAATATGTCTAGGTGAGCCATCAATCGTTCATTTGTGCATTGGGGTCTATTAAGGGGTATTTTGTTTTGGGGGGGACAGAAAGAAGGGAGGGGTTTACTACAGAACCCTATGGGATTTTATTTTCTAAAATTTTCAAATGAATATAACTTGAAAACTGTAAGTGATAGATACATGCAGTCTTCAGAAATGATTAAAGGACAATGAAACAAATCACATGAAATATAGGGGAGTCCCTGGGGGGTCATCCCTACCCCCTTCAATTCGAGAATATGCTTTTAACTTGTAAACGGTCCAGATCCCCACCCCTAAACCATATATATTCTTGTATGGGACAATAAAACTAATCAAATGAAATTAAATAAAAGTTCCTTGGGGTCACCCCATCCCGTTCAATTTGAGAATGTACTATTATCTTGTAAACGGTTCAGATCCCCACCCCTAAACCATACATATTCTTGAAAAGGACGATAAAACAAATCAAATGAAATTAAATGGAAGTCCCCGGGGGGTCATCCCCATCCCGTTCAATTTTAGAATGTGCTATTATCTTGTAAACGGTCCAGATCCCCACCCCTAAACCATATATATTCTTGTAGGGGACAATAAAAATAATCAAATGAAATTAAATGGAAGTTCCTGGGGGTCACCCCCACCACGTTCAATTTGAGAATGTACTATTATCTTGTAAATGGTCCAGATCCCCACCCCTAATCCATATATTATCTTGTAGGGGACAATAAAACAAATGAAATGAAATAAAAGGAAAGTCCCCTAGGGGGTCACCCCACCCCCTCTTGTTTGAAAACTTATAAACGGTCAACATCCCCACCCCTAAACTATATATATTCTTGTAAGGGACAATAAAACTAATCAAATGAAATTAAATGGAAGTTCCTGGGGGTCACCCCCACCCCGTTCAATTTGAGAATGTACTATTATCTTGTAAATGGTCCAGATCCCAACCCCTAAACCATATATATTCTTGTAGGGGACAATAAAACAAATGAAATGAAATAAAAGAAAAGTCCCTAGGGGGTCACCCCTTCCCCTCTTGTTTGAAAACTTGTAAACGGTCAACATCCCCACCCCTAAACTATATATATTCTTGTAAGGGACAATAAAACTAACCAAATGAAATTAAATGGAAGTTCCTTGGGGACAACCCCACCCCGTTCAATTTGAGAATGTACTATTATCTTGTAAATGGTCCAGATCCCCACCCCTAAACCATATATGTTCTTGTAGGGGACAATAAAACAAATAAAATGAGATAAAAAGGAAGTCCTGAGGGGGTCATCCCATCCCCTCTTGTTTGAAAACTTGTAAACGGTCAACATCCCCACCCCTAAACCATATATATTCTTGTAGGGGACAATAAAACAAATAAAATGAAATGTAGGTGAAGACCCTGGGGGTCACCACCACCCTCCTGTTTGAATACTTGTAAATGGTGGAGATCCCCACCAGTAAGACATATATATTCTTGTATCGGACAAAAAAACAGCATCCTGTTACAATTACTTCTTGTTGTTTATACTCTTATATCTGGTAATAGTTCTAAATTTGTTGAGGTAAAATGATCTTTTTATGACCTATTTATATGTGTTTGTGCTCAACCGATCATTTACTTTATGTTCGATACTCATTTGTTCCTTGTTTGATTTTTATACGTTCTACCTTTTAACTGCTTTATGTCCGTATGTTTGAAGATGGATCTTGGTTCGAAGGGATGAAATCACCGTGTTAGCGCTTGCATAAAAAAAAGATGTGGTATGATTGCCAATGAGACAACAACCCACAATAGACCAAAATGACACAGAAACTACCAATTATAGGTCAATGTACGGCCTTCAACAATGAGCAAACCGTGTAGTCACCTATAAAAGGCCCAGATATGACAATTTCAAACAATTCAAACAACAAAACTAACGGCCGTATTTCATATACAAAAAAATAAACGGAAAACCAATATATAACACAAAAACAAACGATAACTACTTAATTTCAGGCTCTTGTCTAGGGACAGGCACATACTAACATAATGTGGTTGGGTTAAACATGATAGCAGGGTGTACATCGTTTCGGAGCATGCTATTACCTTGTTTAATTCGTTCCATCACTCGCTTATAATTCGCTTATAATACGTGTATCATACGTTGCACCTTTTAAAACATGATTTTCAATTGTTTTGTTGTCTCTGGTGGTAGATTTGGGTTCTTAGAGGTATTATAACTCAATAAGCGCATATGTACCCGTTCCAGCGCTCGGATAATACCCTGTTAAATATTCGTTACTTATTCGCTTTTAATACGTTTGTTGTACGTTGCACCTTTTAGAAAAGGATTTTCAATTGTGTTCATATCTCTGGTGGTAATAATGGTTTTTTAAGAAATAAAATGACCCTATTAGCGCATATCTACCGGTTCAAGCGCTCGGTTAATACCCTGTTACCTATTCATTACCTATTCGTTACTTATTCGCTTTAAATACGTTTGTTGTACGTTGCACCTTTAAGAAAAGGATTTTCACTTGTGTTCATGTCTCTGGTGGTAACAATGTGTAATTAGAGATGAAATGACCCTATTAGCGCGCATGTACTCGTTCTAGCGCTCGGTTAATACCCTGTTACCTATTCGTTACCTATTCGTTACCTATTCACTTATAATACGTTTGTTGTACGTTGCACCTTTTAGAAAAGGATTTTCAATTGTGTTAATGTCTCTGGTAGTAACAATGTGTAATTAGAGATGAAATGACCCTATTAGCATGCATGTACCCGTTCCAGCGCTCGGTTAATACCCTGTTATCTATTCGTTACCTATTCACTTATAATACGTGTGTTGTACGTTGCACCTTTTAGAAAAGGATTTTCAATTGTGTTCATGTCTCTTGTGGTAACAACGTGTAATTAGAGATGAAATGACCCTATTAGGGTGCATGTACCCGTTCCAGCGCTCGGTTAATACCCTGTTACCTATTCGTTACCTATTCGTTACCTATTCGTTACTTATTCGCTTTTAATACGTTTGTTGTACGTTGCACCTTTAAGAAACGGATTTTCAATTGTGTTCATATCTCTTGTGGTAATAATGTGTTCTTATAGATGAAATACTCCTATTAGTGCATATTACCCGTTCCAGCGCTCGGATAATACCCGGTTACTTATTCGTTCCTTATTCGCTTTTAATGCGCAGGGTATACGTTGCACCTTGAAATAAATCGTTTTTTTAATTGTGTTCGTGTCTCTGGTGGTAACAATGTCTTCTTAGAGATGAAATGACCCTATTAGCGCGCGTGTACCCGTTCCAGCGCTCGGTTAATACCCTGTTACCTATTCGTTACATATTCGTTACCTATTCACTTATAATACGTTTGTTGTACGTTGCACCTTTTAGAAAAGGATTTTCAATTGTGTTCATGTCTCTGGTGGTAACAATGTGTAATTAGAGATGAAATGACCCTATTAGCGTGCATGTATCCGTTCCAGTGCTCGGTTAACACCCTGTTACCTATTCGTTACCTATTCGTTACCTATTCACTTATAATACGTTTGTTGTACGTTGCACCTTTTAGAAAATGATTTTCAATTGTGTCCATGTCTCTGGTGGTAACAATGTGTTCTTAGAGATGAAATGACCTTATTAGCGCGCATGTACCCGTTCTAGCGGTCGGTTAATACCCTGTTACCTATTCGTTACCTATTCGTTACCTATTCACTTATAATACGTTTGTTGTACGTTGCACCTTTTAGAAAAAGATTTTCAATTGTGTTCATGTCTCTGGTGGTAACAATGTGTTCTTAAGAGATGAAATGACCCTATTAGCGCATATCTACCCGTTCCGGCGCTCGGTTAATACCCTGTTACCTATTCATTACCTATTCGTTTCTTATTCGCTTTAAATACGTTTGTTGTACGTTGCACCTTTAAGAAAAGGATTTTCACTTGTGTTCATGTCTCTGGTGGTAACAATGTGTAATTAGAGATGAAATGACCCTATTAGCGCGCATGTACTCGTTCCAGCGCACGGTTAATACCCTGTTACCTATTCGTTACCTATTCACTTATAATACGTTTGTTGTACGTTGCACCTTTGAGAAAAGGATTTTCAATTGTGTTCATGTCTCTGGTGGTAACAATGTCTTCTCAGAGATAAAATGACTCCATTAGCGTGCATGTACCCGTTCGAGCGCGCGGATAATACCCTGTTACTTATTCGCTTTTAATGCGCGGGGTAAGTATACGCTGCACCTTGAAATAAATTGTTTTTTTAATTGTGTTCATGTCTATGGTGGTAACAATATGTTTTTAGAGACGAAATGACCCTATTAAATCGCATGTACCCGTTCCAGCGCTCGATTAATACCCTGTTACCTAGTGGTAACAATGTGTTCTAAGAGATGAAATGACCATATTAGCGCATATATATACCCGTTCCATCGCTCGGTTAATACCCTGTTACCTATTCGTTACCTATTCACTTATAATATGTTTGTTGTACGTTGCACCTTTTAGAAAAGGATTTTCAATTGTGTTCATGTCTCTGGTGGTAACAATGTGTAATTAGAGATGAAATGACCCTATTAGCGTGCATGTACCCGTTCCAGCGCTCGGTTAATACCCTGTTACCTATTCGTTACCTATTTGTTACCTATTCACTTATAATACGTTTGTTGTACGTTGCACCTTTTAGAAAAGGATTTTCAATTGTGTCCATGTCTCTGGTGGTAACAATGTGTTCTTAGAGATGAAATGAACTTATTAGCGCGCATGTACCCGTTCCAGCGCTCGGTTAATACCCTGTTACCTATTCGTTACCTATTCGTTACCTATTCGCTTATAATACGTTTATTGTACGTTGCACCTTTTAGAAAAAGATTTGTATTTGTGTTCATGTCTCTGGTGGTAACAATGTGTTCTTAGAGATGAAATAACCCTTTTAGCGCGTATGTACCCGTTCCAGCGCTCGGCTAATACCTTGTTACCTATTCGTTACTTCTTATTTCAAGGTGCAACGCATAGCACGCGTATTTAAAGCGAATAAGGAACGAATAAGTAACAGGGTATTAACCGAGCGCTGGAACGGGTACATGCACGCTAATAGGGTCATTTCATCTCTAATTACACGTTGTTACCACCAGAGACATGAACACAATTGAAAATCCTTTTCTAAAAGGTGCAACGTACAATAAACGTATTATAAGTGAATAGGTAACGAATAGGTAACAGGGTATTAACCGAGCGCTGGAACGGGTACATGCGTGCTAATAAGTTCATTTCATCTCTAAGAACACATTGTTACCACTAGAGACATGGACACAATTGAAAATCCTTTTCTAAAAGGTGCAACGTACAACAAACGTATTATAAGTGAATAGGTAACGAATAGGTAACAGGGTATTAACCGAGCGCTGGAACGGGTAGATATGCGCTAATAGGGTCATTTCATCTCTTAAGAACACATTGTTACCACCAGAGACATGAACACAATTGAAAATCCTTTTCTAAAAGGTGCAACGTACAACAAACGTATTATAAGTGAATAGGTAACGAATAGGTAACAGGGTATTAACCGAGCGCTGGAACGGGTACATGCGCGCTAATAAGGTCATTTCATCTCTAAGAACACATTGTTACCACCAGAGACATGGACACAATTGAAAATCATTTTCTAAAAGGTGCAACGTACAACAAACGTATTATAAGTGAATAGGTAACGAATAGGTAACGAATAGGTAACAGGGTATTAACCGAGCGCTGGAACGGGTACATGCACGCTAATAGGGTCATTTCATCTCTAATTACACATTGTTACCACCAGAGACATGAACACAATTGAAAATCCTTTTCTAAAAGGTGCAACGTACAACAAACGTATTATAAGTGAATAGGTAACGAATAGGTAACGAATAGGTAACAGGGTATTAACCGAGCGCTGGAACGGGTACACGCGCGCTAATAGGGTCATTTCATCTCTAAGAAGACATTGTTACCACCAGAGACACGAACACAATTAAAAAAACGATTTATTTCAAGGTGCAACGTATACCCTGCGCATTAAAAGCGAATAAGGAACGAATAAGTAACCGGGTATTATCCGAGCGCTGGAACGGGTAATATGCGCTAATAGGGGTATTTCATCTATAAGAACACATTATTACCACAAGAGACATGAACACAATTGAAAATCCGTTTCTTAAAGGTGCAACGTACAACACACGTATTAAAAGCGAATAAGTAACGAATAGGTAACAGGGTATTAACCGAGCGCTGGAACGGGTACATGCACGCTAATAGGGTCATTTCATCTCTAATTACACATTGTTACCACCAGAGACATGAACACAAGTGAAAATCCTTTTCTAAAAGGTGCAACGTACAACAAACGTATTATAAGTGAATAGGTAACGAATAGGTAACGAATAGGTAACAGGGTATTAACCGAGCTCTGGAACGGGTACATGCGCTCTAATAGGGTCATTTCTTCTCTAAGAACACATTGTTACCACCAGAGACATGAACACAATTAAAAAACGATTTATTTCAAGGTGCAACGTATACTTACCCCGCACATTAAAAGCGAATAAGGAACGAATAAGTAACAGGGTATTATCCGAGCGCTGGAACGGGTACATACGCGCTAATAGGGATATTTCATCTATAAGAACACATTATTACCACCAGAGATATGAACACAATTGAAAATCCTTTTCTAAAAGGTGCAACGTACAACAAACGTATTAAAAGCGAATAAGTAACGAATATTTAACAGGGTATTATCCGAGCGCTGGAACGGGTACATATGCGCTTATAGAGTTATATCACCTCTAAGAACCCAAATCTACCACCAGAGACAACAAAACAATTGAAAATCATGTTTTAAAAGGTGCAACGTATGATACACGTATTATAAGCGAATTATAAGCGAGTGATGGAACGAATTAAACAAGGTAATAGCATGCTCCGAAACGATGTACACCCTGCTAACATGTTTAACCCAACCACATAATGTTAGTATGTGCCTGTCCCTAGACAAGAGCCTGAAATTAAGTAGTTATCGTTTGTTTTTGTGTTACATATTTGTTTTCCGTTTATTTTTTTGTATATGAAATACGGCCGTTAGTTTTGTTGTTTGAATTGTTTGAAATTGTCATATCTGGGCCTTTTATAGGTGACGTCACGGTTTGGGCTATGCTCATTGTTGAAGGCCGTACATTGACCTATAGTTGATAGTTTCTGTGTCATTTTGGTCTATTGTGGGTTGTTGTCTCATTGGCAATCATACCACATCTTTTTTTATGCAAGCGCTAACACGGTGATTTCATCCCTTCGAACCAAGATCCATCTTCAAACATACGGACATAAAGCAGTTAAAAGGAAGAACGTATAAAAATCAAATAAGGAACACATGAGTATCGAACATAAAGTAAAAGGATCGGTTGAGCACAAACACATATAAATAGGTCATAAAAAGATCATTTTACCTCAACAAATTTAGAACTATTACCAGATATAAGAGTATAAACAACAAGAAGTAATTGTAACAGGATGCTGTTACGAAGTCTCCCAAATAAAGCTCCCATAACTCGCTATTCATATGGTCCCATGTTCATTTGATTTGATTTTTTGTCCCATACAAGAATATATATGGCTTACTGGTGGTGATCTCCACCATTTACAAGTATTCTAACAGGAGGGGTGGTGGTGACCCCCAGGGACTTTACCTACATTTCATTTTATTTGTTTTATTGTCCCCTATAAGAATATATATGGTTTAGGAGTGGGGATGTTGACCCTTTACAAGTTTTCAAACAAGAGGGGGTGGGATGACCCCCTCAGGACTTCCTTTTTATCTCATTTTATTTGTTTTATTGTCCCCTACAAGAACATATATGGTTTAGGGGTGGGGATCTGGACCATTTACAAGATAATAGTACATTCTCAAATTGAACGGTGTGGGGTTGACCCCCAAGGAACTTCCATTTAATTTCATTTGATTAGTTTTATTGTCCCTTACAAGAATATATATAGTTTAGGGGTGGGGATGTTGACCGTTTACAAGTTTTCAAACAAGAGGGGGTGGGGTGACCCCTAGGGACTTTCCTTTTATTTCATTTCATTTGTTTTATTGTCCCCTACAAGACAATATATGGTTTAGGGGTGGGGATCTGGACCATTTACAAGATAATAGTACATTCTCAAATTGAACGGGTTGGGGGTGACCCCCCGGAACTTCCATTTAATTTCATTTGATTATTTTTATTGTCCCCTACAAGAATATATATGGTTTAGGGGTGGGGATCTGGACCGTTTACAAGATAATAGCACATTCTAAAATTGAACGGGATGGGGATGACCCCAGGGACTTCCATTTAATTTCATTTGATTTGTTTTATCGTCCTTTTCAAGAATATATATGGTTTAGGGGTGGGGATCTGAACCGTTTACAAGATAATAGTACATTCTCAAATTGAACGGGGTGGGGGTGACCCACAGGAACTTTTATTTAATTTCATTTGATTAGTTTTATTGTCCCAAACAAGAATATATGTGGTTTAGGGGTGGGGATCTGGACCGTTTACAAGTTAAAAGCATATTCTCGAATTGAAGGGGGTAGGGATGACCCCCAGGGACTCCACTATATTTCATGTGATTTGTTTTATTGTCCTTTAATCATTTCTGAAGACTGCATGTATCTATCACTTACAGTTTTCGAGTTATATTCATTTGAAAATTTTAGAAAATAAAATCCCATAGGGTTCTATAGTAAACCCCTCCCTTCTTTCTGCCCCCCAAAATACCCCTTAATAGACCCCAATGCACAAATGAACGATTAATGGCTCACCTAGACATATTAGTCTAACATTTTATGAAACCCTAAGTAAATCTGACAAGTAGTTTTGGAGAAATGCTGCGGACAAGTTCATTTTTAAAGTGGCGGAAGAAGAAGAGGAAGAAGAGGAAGAAGAGGAAGAAGAAGAATAATAAAAATAATAAAAACTGAGCAAAAACAATAAGTCTCCAAACTTTGTTCGAATAGGTAACGAATAGGGAATAGGGAATAGGTAACGAATAGGTAACGAATAGGTAACGAATAGGGAATAGGGAATAGGTAACGAATAGGGAATAGGGAATAGGTAACGAATAGGTAACAAATAGGGAATAGGGAATAGGTAACGAATAGGGAATAGGGAATATGTAACGAATAGGGAATAGGGAATAGGTAACGAATAGGGAATAGGGAATAGGTAACGAATAGGGAATAGGGAATAGGTAACGAATAGGGAATAGGGAATAGGTAACGAATAGGTAACGAATAGGGAATAGGGAATAGGTAACGAATAGGGAATAGGGAATAGGTAACCAACTTGACGTCCATTCATTACAGTCCTATTACTGTAAAAAGGTGCGCAACGTCGGTGCAAAAATGGATCATAAGGAGTAATAACTTTGATCTAAATAAAACTCCCTTCTACATAAACTCTACATAAAACACTTTAACATTTATCCCTATTTCGAAAAATAATACAAAATATAACTACAACATGTTCAAAACAGTCTAAAAATTATACGATTTCTATTGACATTATATTTATAACAATACCCGTTACTTCCGGTATAAGAAAAAGTGAAAGTAACGTACAATTGATTAAAAGCTGCCGGTTAGAAAACACACGTTTTCTGTCATTCTGGAACATACAATATTAACGTGCATCGTGATTTTCAAATGCTTATTTTGCGTGCTCGGTATTTTTCAAATAAAATTCAAACACTTGGCAGGGATCGTCAAGAAATACTTTTTTAAAAGCCGTAAACCAATTATATCATTAATGTGTTTACTAAATCGGGAATATCAAGTAAAACAGAGAGTTAATACATAGAAGAATACACAGTGACTCAGTCACAAAAGGTTCACATCAAAGTATTTTATTTTTCGTGCAACGCTCATGACAGAAATTATTTCACGTTTATTCCGTGCAAGCACCCTCCCCCTTTACCACCCTCATAAAGTATTTACCACGTTAGGTAAATAATAGTTCCACAAATATAGACAGTATTAATAAAAATTTAGGAACCACCATCTTCCAAAATCGCCACAGAATGTTTCGTTATATCTTTTTATATTTGATCAAAGGTCTGATTTCATTATATAAAAAGATGTGGTATAGTTCCCATTTAGCCAATCTCCACAAAAGAGTGTTATAACACTCTCCGAGAATTAGTTAACTAAGATGTTAGTTTACTGTTTGTTTTACTCTTCCGTCAACATTTTTTTTGTAGTCGAACTGTTATTGTTTTCACGTCCAGTTAAAATGTTTCTGTGCATGTTGTTATTGATTTTTGAAAAAGATTTGTCACATTGATTTAATTTTGTAGGTTCTTGAAATGTTCACTATATTTCAAACCCGTTTAATATTGAAAATGAATGTTGAATGTTAAAAATTGAATGTTAAAAAGGAATGTTGAATGTTGAAAATCGAGTGTTGAAAACGAATGTTGAATGTTAAAAATAAATCTTGAATGTTAAAATTTATGAATGTTGAAAAACGAATGTTGAATGTTGAAATCGAATGTTGAATGTTAAAATAAAATGTTGAATGTTGAAAATAGATGTTGAAATTTTTTTTTTAAAGGTTGAATGTTGAAAGCGAATGTTGAAAATAAATGTTGAAAAAAATGATTTTTAAAGGTTGAATGTTGAAAGCGAATGTTGAGTGTTAAATATTGAAAAAGAATGTTGAGTGTTAAATATTGTAAAAGAATGTTGAGTGTTAAATATTGAAAAAGGATGTTGAATCATAAATATTGAAAACGTATATTGAAAAGCACGAATGCTGAAACGAATTTTGAATGCTGAAATGGGTGGTCGAATGTTAAAAATGATTGTTGAATGTTGAAATCGAATGTTTAATATTAAAAACGAATGTTGAATGTTGAAAATGAATGTTGAGAAAACGAATGTTGGGAAAGAATATTGAAAACGAAAACAAATGATGAATGTTGAAAAACGATTGTTGAATATTGCTATCGAATGTTGAATAATGAAAACGAATGTTGAATAATGAAAACTAAGGTTGAATAATGAAAACGAATGTTAAATGTTGAAATCGAATGTTGAATGTTAAAAACGAATGTTGCATATTGAAAACGAAAGTTGAATGTGGAAAAACGATTATTGAATATTGAAATCTAATGTTGAATATTGGAAAGGAATGCTGAATGTTGAAATCGAATTTTGAATGCTGAAAACCAATGTTGAATGTTAAAATCGAATGTTGTATATTGAAACGCATGTTGAATATTGAAACGCATGTTGAATATTGAAACGCATGTTGAATATTGAAAAGCATGTTGAATATTGAAAATTCAATGTTCAAAACGAATGTTGAATGTTGAAAAGGATAGTTAAAACATTATGTGAAACCAATATGTATTGTACAAGTATTTGCATATAACATGCTTGGAATTATATAGATCGGGTAGTTTGCTGATGGCGTGTTTTAGAATTAATTCATATACACAAAAAAAATGTGTAACCTTAACTATTTGATATAGTTTAGAACATTTTTTTCATATACGTATTCCTTTATAGATTTACCTTTTCATGATGTGGTGAATCTTGTGTCCCAATGAGGCTTTAGTGAAAACAGTAAATATTTTGGAAAGATATTTTTACCACAAAATGGTCTTTATTAAAAAGACACAAAAATCATCAAAAACATTTATGAACCATAACATATTTATAAAGAGAAAACTGTAAAGCTAAGACTATCACATATAAGAAGATGATAATTATACAACACAACATCCTTTCAACATTCAACATGAACAATTAAAATAAAATAAATACCACATACCGAGAAAAATTCAAAACGGAAAGTCCCTCACCAAATGTCAGAAACCAAAAGCTCAAACACATCAACCAAATGGATAACAACGTTTATATTCCTGCCTTGGTACAGGCATTTCCCCATGTCAACCTGTCAACCTGTTAACCTTAACACTTGTAAACATGTCGACATATACATTTGTCATCCTGTCGTCATGTCGACCTTTTTAAGTTCTCGACCTTTCAACATATTGACCTTAAAACTAGTCAACCTGTCGACTTTTACACTTGCCGACCCTTCTAATGTCAACCTGTCGACCTCTCTCAACTAATGTACACATGAACCAATTTACTTCTCTGTTCTTCCGATGGAACTACAGTACCGGGTATCCTACTTGACAAAAAATTCAAAAAACGTTTTTGTATGTTAACAATTAATCTAAAAGATGACATATATAAAAAGTCTGTTTATTGTTGAAAGCTCACAAAAAAACAATATTCATACAATCTTTACTTTTCTTTTCAGTCAAAAGTTTTATCTTTATATGATCAAATATTAAAATCAACCATCACATCAGAATAATTTCCACAACTTTTTACCAGGTTATTTGTGATGTAGCCTAACGTATGAAAATTAAAAAGTCTGTATCCCTTTACCATAATTTTGATATTGTGCAGTACTTGTTTAAAAGACTCAATCGGACCAGAATGGTTTAACAATAAAGATTACGGAAGCAGCAGTATAAAGATATCAGCATAAGACCTATAAATACTAGCTAGGTCACAATGATTTAGAAAAATCACGATAATTCGATTTTAAAGAGAACCTACATTATAATTCGATTTTACCGATATTCTTTACATTCAACGTAGTAAGATAAATCACCTAATCCGTCAAAAATTGCAATATCAACTTAGTTTGTTCAAGTAAACAGATAAAAAAAGATAGGACATGAGTGCCAATGAGACAACTCTCCGTCCAACTCACAATTTATAAAAACAAACCATTATAGGTCAAAGTACGGTATTTAACACGGAGCTTGGCCCCGAATGAACAGCAGGTTATGAAGGGCCCAAAAAAACCAGGAAAACAAATGATCTTATCTATAAAAATCGAGAAACGGAAACACTTATGAACCACATCAACAGACGACAACCACAGAACATCACGTTTCTGACTAAGGAAAGGTGTAAACAAAGGAAGTGGGTTTGAACATTTTAAAAGGTACCAAGCTTCACCCGTACCTGAAACAATAGTGTAACATCACATTATAGAAAGACACACTCTGAAATATCAATTGAAATTGCTCAACTCAATCAAAAGACATATTAACAGGTTAACATACTCTATACGAAAAAATTGACACATGCAATGTAACTATAAGAATTAATAAAACAAGGAGTGGGATGTTAAACAATAACAAAATGACAATCATATCCTTGGACAAAATGCCGCCAAATAAAATAACGTACACGTGCATAAAAATAATTTTGTTGTAAGGTATACAGTTATGGAGTACAGTAATATTTTTTTTTACAAAATTACCTGTGTAGGTAATAGAACGAGAACAGAAGTGAAAATTTATAGTCATACCAAACGCTGGTATATATTAAAAGTTTTGAGACAAGATACATAACTAAATAGGTAATTATTAAATAACAAAATGCATTATAAATAAAATGTCAATTGTTCTTGAACAATTGAGAGGTCTTTCCTTTTCGAAATGTAAAATACATGTTCCAAAAGGCGTAGAATGCATTGAAAAGCTCTCAAACACGCACAAAACCGTTAAAAAATGACAAAAACAATAAATTCGACAATTTGGACATGACCTTGACTTTTGACCTTGTGACCTTTGTGAAGGTCATTGGTCATCAATGTCATTGTAAAAGACCCCATGGGTCTAGGACTTTTCATTCAAGAGTTAAAGCTAATTTTACCTTTTCAGAAACCGTTAACGGGGGTTATGCCCCTTAAGAATATGTCAAATCCTTTCGGTCAAAATGTAAAAAAATTGTGCCTCAGTCACCTAAACATTTTTCACTGTTTACTATTTCTGTAAGATTAACCGTTTTTGAGATATCGACTAAAAAGTTGAAAGGTCAAAGGTCAAGGTCAACCTTAAAAACATTTAAAACACACTAAAAATCATCAAAATAAGGTCAAAAACACATAATTCGCTATCTGGGACATGACCTTGACCTTTGACCTTGTGACCTTTGTCAAGGTCATTAGTCCCCAATGTCATTGCTGAAGACCCCATGGGTCTAGGACCTTCTGTTATATAGTAAAAGCTGATTTTGTCTTTTCAGAAACCTAAATCAGGGGTTATGCCCCTTACAGAAAGGTCAAATCTCTTCGGTCAAAATGTAACAAAGTTGCGCCTTAATGACCCAAACATTTTCCACTATTTAAAACTTCTGTAAGTATAATGGTTTCTGAGATTATCCCATAACAAGGTGTTAGGTCAAAGGTCAAGGTCAACATACAAATTTGACCTTGAGGTATTTTTCAAAGATACATGAATTGATGATGATTGGTGAAGATCCTAGGTGTCTACGACTTACGGTTTCTGAGTTTTGGTGGCCAACCGACACCGGTTAATTTTCATAGGGGCATAACCCTACCAATAAGTCGTTGAATCTTTTCGATCCAAATGTAACGAAGAACCGGGGTCTGGTCCTGAACAAATTTCACCCTTTGTTTTTTTTCTAACTATTACGGTTACGGTGTTGGAACGATAACAAGGTTTTTGGGTTTCGGAGGGATTACTCCGAACCGACAAAATATTTCGACTCACAGGGTGAGTTCCGGATAGGTATTCATGACACCGATACAAAGTGTGAACATGAAAGCGACATGGTTTACGGTTACGGAGGGAAATGTTGTCAAAGTTTGGCGGAACAAAAAGAATAATAATTAAAATGTCAATTGTTCTTGAACAATTGAGAGGTCTTTCCTTTTCGAAATGTAAAGTAAATGTTCCAATAGGCGTAGAATGCATTGAAAAGCTCTCAAACACACATAAAACCGTTAAAAAATGACAAAAACAACAAATTCGATAATTTGGACATGACCTTGACTTTTGACCTTGTAACCTTTGTGAAGGTCATTGGTCCACAATGTCATTGTAAAAGACCCCATGGGTCTAAGACTTTTCGTTCAAGAGTTAAAGCTAATTTTACCTTTTCAGAAACCGTTAATGGCGGTTATGCCCCTTAAGAATATGTCAAATCCTTTCGGTCAAAGTGTAAAAAAGTTGAGCCTCAGTCACCTTAACATTTTTCACTGTTTACTATTTCTGTAAGATTAACCGCTTTTGAGATATCGACTTAAAAGTTGAAAGGTCAAAGGTCAAGGTCAACCTTAAAAACATTTAAAACACACTAAAAATACTTAAAATAAGGTCAAAAACACATAATTCGCTATATGGGACATGACCTTGACCTTTGACCTTGTGACCTTTGTCAAGGTCATTAGTCCACAATGTCATTGCTGAAGACCCCATGGGTCTAGGACCTTTGGTTATATAGCAAAAGCTGAATTTGTCTTTTCAGAAACCTAAAACAGGCTTTATGCCCCTTAAAAAAAGGTAAAATCTCTTCGGTCAAAATGTAACAAAGTTGCGCCGTAATGACCCAATCATTTTCCACTATTTGAATCCTCTGTAAGCATTAAGGTTGCTTAGATTATACCATAACAAGGTGTTAGGTCAAAGGTCAAGGTCAACATACACATTTGACCTTGAGGTATTTTTCAAAGTCACATGAATTGATGATGAATGGTGAAGATCCTAGGTGTCTACGACTTACGGTTTCTGAGTTTTGGTGGCCAACCGACACCGGTTAATTTTGATAGGGGCATAACCCTACCAATGAGTCGTTGAATCTTTTCGATCCAAATGTAACGAAGAACCGGGGTCTGTTCCTGAACAAATTCCACCCTTTGGTTTTTTTCTACCTATTATGGTTATGGAATTTGAATGATAACAAGGTTTTTGGGTTTGGGAGGGATTACTCCGAACCGACAAAATATTTCGACTCACAGGGTGAGTTCCGGATAGGTATTCATGACACCGATACAAAGTGTGAACATGAAAGCGACACGTCTTACGGTTACGGAGGCTAACTTCGTCAAAGTTTGGCGGAACAAAAAGAATAATAATTAAACTGTCAATTGTTCTTGAACAATTGAGAGGTCTTTCCTTTTCGTAATGTAAAATACATGTTTCAACAGACGTAGAATGTATTGAAAAGGTCAAGGTCAACCTTAAAAAGCTCGAAAACACATTAAAAATCCTTTAAATAAGGTTAAAAACACTAAATTCACTACCTGGGACATGACCTTGACCTTTGACCTTTTGACCTTTGTCAAGGTCATTGGTCCCCAATGCCATTACTGAAGACCCCAAGGGTCTAGGACCTTTGGTTATATAGTAAAAGCTGATTTTGTCTTTTCAAAAACCTAAAACAGGGGTTATGCCCCTTATAGAAAGGTCAAATCTCTTCGGTCAAAATGTAACAAAGTTGCGCCATAATGACCCAAACATTTTCCACCATTTAAAACTTCTGTAAGTATAATGGTTTCTGAGATTATCCCATAACAAGGTGTTAGGTCAAAGGTCAAGGTCAACATACAAATTTGACCTTGAGGTATTTTTGAAAGTCTCATGAATTGTTGATGAATGGTGAAGATCCTAGGTCTCTACGATTTACGGTTTCTGAGTTTTGGTGGTCCACCGACACCGGTTAATTTTCAAAGGGGCATAACCCTACCAATGAGTCGTTGAATCTTTTCGAATCAAATGTAACGAAGAACCGGGGTCTGGTCCTGAACAAATTTCACCCTTCGTTTTTTTTTCTATCTATTACGGTTACGGTGTTGGAACGATAACAAGGTTTTTTGGTTTCGGAGGGATAACTCCGAACCGACAAAATATTTCGACTAACAGGGTGAGTTCCAGATAGGTATTCATGACACCGATACAAAGTGTGAACATGAAAGCGACACGTCTTACGGTTAACGCGGCTAAATTTGTCAAAGTTTGGCGGAAAAAGAATAATAATAATAATTAAACTGTCAATTGTTCTTGAACAATTGAGAGGTCTTTCCTTTTATAATGTAAAATATATGTTCAAATAGACGTAGAATGTACTGAAAAGCTTTAAAACACACTAAAAATCCTTGAAATAAGGTCAAAAACACATAATTCGCCATATGGGACATGACCTTGACCTTTGACCTTTTGACCTTTGTCAAGGTCATTAGTCCCCAATGTCATTGCTGAAGACCCCATGGGTCTAGGACCTTTGGTTATATAGTAAAACCTGATATTGTCTTTTCAGAAACCTAAAACAGGGGTTATGCCCCTTAAAAAAAGGTAAAATCTCTTCAGTCTAAATGTAACAAAGTTGCGCCGTAATGACCCAAACATTTTCCACTTTTTAAAAATTCTGTAAGTATAATAGTTTCTAAGATTATCCCATAACAAGGTGTTAGGTCAAAGGTCAAGGTCAACATACACATTTGACCTTGAGATATTTTTCAAAGTCACATGAATTGATGATGAATGGTGAAGATCCTAGGTGTCTACGACTTACGGTTTCTGAGTTTTGGTGGTCAACCGACACCGGTTAATTTTCATAGGGGCATAACCCTACAAATGAGTCGTTGAATCTTTTCGATCCAAATGTAACGAAGAACCGGTGTCTGGTCCTGAACAAATTTCACCCTTTGTTTTTTTTCTACCTTTTACGGTTACGGTGTTGGAACGATAACAAGGTTTTTTGGTTTCGGAGGGATTACTCCGAACCGACAAAATATTTCGACTAACAGGGTGAGTTCCAGATAGATATTCATGACACCGACACAAAGTGTGAACATGAAAGCGACACATCTTACGGTTTAGGCTGCTAACTTTGTCAAAATTTGGCGGAAGAATAATAATAAACAGAAGAAATACAGTAAGGTCTTTCCCTTTTGTAAAAGGAAAGACCTTAATTAAACTGTCAATTGTTCTTGAACAATTGAGAGGTCTTTCCTTTTTTAATGTAAAATACATGTTCCAACAGACGTAGAATGTATTGAAAAGGTCAAGGTCAACCTTAAAAAGCTCGAAAACACACTAAAAATCCTTTAAATAAGGTTAAAAACACTATAATTCGCTATCTGGGACATGACCTTGACATTTGACCTTTTGACCTTTGTCAAGGTCATTGGTCCCCAATGCCATTACTGAAGACCCCAAGGGTCTAGGACCTTTGGTTATATAGTAAAAGCTGATTTTGTCTTTTCAAAAACCTAAAACAGGGGTTATGCCCCTTATAGAAAGGTCAAATCTCTTTGGTCAAAATGTAACAAAGTTGCGCCATAATGACCCAAACATTTTCCACCATTTAAAACTTCTGTAAGTATTATGGTTTCTGAGATTATTCCATAACAAGGTGTTAGGTCAAAGGTCAAGGTCAACATACAAATTTGACCTTGAGGTATTTTTCGAAGATACATGAAATGATGATGATTGGTGAAGATCCTATGTGTCTACGACTTACGGTTTCTGAGTTTTGGTGGCCAACCGACACCGGTTAATTTTCATAGGGGCATAACCCTACCAATGAGTCGTTGAATCATTTCGATCCAAATGTAACGAAGAACCGGGGTCTGGTCCTGAACAAATTTCACCCTTCATTTTTTTTCTACCTATTACGGTTACGGTGTTGGAACGATAACAAGGTTTTTGGGTTTCGGAGGGATTACTCCGAACCGACAAAATATTTCGACTCACAGGGTGAGTTCCGGATAGGTATTCATGACACCGATACAAAGTGTGAACATGAAAGCGACACGTCTTACGGTTACGGAGGGAAATTTTGTCAAAGTTTGGCGGAACAAAAAGAATAATAATTAAACTGTCAATTGTTCTTGAACAATGAGAGGTCTTTCCTTTTTTAATGTAAAATACATGTTCCAAGAGACGTAGAATGTATTGAAAAGGTCAAGGTCAACCTTAAAAAGCTCGAAAACACACTAAAAATCCTTTAAATAAGGTTAAAAACACTAAATTCGCTATCTGGGACATGACCTTGACCTTTGACCTTTTGACCTTTGTCAAGGTCATTGGTCCCCAATGCCATTACTGAAGACCCCAAGGGTCTAGGACCTTTGGTTATATAGTAAAAGCTGATTTTGTCTTTTCAAAAACCTAAAACAGGGGTTATGCCCCTTATAGAAAGGTCAAATCTCTTTGGTCAAAATGTAACAAAGTTGCGCCATAATGACCCAAACATTTTCCACCATTTAAAACTTCTGTAAGTATAAGTTCAGATTATCCCATAACAAGGTGTTAGGTCAAAGGTCAAGGTCAACATACAATTTGACCTTGAGGTATTTTTTAAAGTACATGAAATTGATGATGATTGGTGAAGATCCTATGTGTCTACGACTTACGGTTTCTGAGTTTTGGTGGCCAACCGACACCGGTTAATTTTCATAGGGGCATAACCCTACCAATGAGTCGTTGAATCTTTTCGATCCAAATGTAACGAAGAACCGGGTCTGGTCCTGAACAAATTTCACCCTTTGTTTTTTTTCTACCTATTACGGTTACGGTGTTGGAACGATAACAAGGTTTTTGGGTTTCGGAGGGATTACTCCGAACCGACAAAATATTTCGACTCACAGGGTGAGTTCCGGATAGGTATTCATGACACCGATACAAAGTGTGAACATGAAAGCGACACGTCTTACGGTTACGGAGGCTAACTTGTCAAGTTTGGCGGAACAAAGAATAATAATAATACAGAAGAAATACAGTAAGGTCTTTCCTTTGTAAAAGGAAAGACCTTAATTAAAATGTCAATTGTTCTTGAACAATTGAGAGGTCTTTCCTTTTATAATGTAAAATATAATGTTCAAAAGACGTAGAATGTATTGAAATAAGCTTTAAAAAACACACTGAAAATCCTTTAAATAAGGTCAAAAACACATAATTCGCTATTGGGACATGACCTTGACTTTGACCTTTTGACCTTTGTCAAGGTCATTAGTCCCCAATGTCCATTGACTGAAGACCCCAATGGTCTAGGACCTTTGGTTATATAGTAAAACTGATTTTGTCTTTTCAAAAACCTAAAACAGGGGTTATGCCCCTTATAAAAAGGTCAAATCTCTTTGGTCAAAATGTAACAAAGTTGCGCCTAATGACCCAAACATTTTCCACTATTTAAAACTTCTGTAAGTATAATGGTTTCTGAGATTATTCCATAACAAGGTGTTAGGTCAAAGGTCAAGGTCAACATACAAATTTGACCTTGAGGTATTTTTGAAGATACATGAATGTGATGATTGGTGAAGATCCTATGGTGTCTACGACTTACGGTTTCTGAGTTTTGGTGGTCCAACCGACACCGGTTAATTTTCATAGGGGCATAACCCTACCAATGAGTCGTTGAATCTTTCGATCAAATGTAACGAAGAACCGGGGTCTGGTCCTGAACAAATTTCACCCTTCATTTTTTTTCTACCTATTACGGTTACGGTGTTGGAACGATAACAAGGTTTTTGGGTTTCGGAGGGATTACTCCGAACCGACAAAATATTTCGACTAACAGGGTGAGTTCCGAATAGGTATTCATGACACCGATACAAAGTGAGAACATGAAAGCGACACGTCTTACGGTTTAGGCTGCTAACTTCGTCAAAGTTTGGCGGAAAAAGAATAATAATAAACAGAAGAAATACAGTAAGGTCTTTCCTTATAGAAAAAGGAAAGACCTTAATAATCAGAAGAAATACAGTAAGGTCTTTCCCTTTAGTAAAAGGAAAGACCTTAATAAACAGAAGAAATACAGTAAGGTCTTTCCTTATAGAAAAAGGAAAGACCTTAATTAAAAACCAATTGTTCAGAGAACCATTGATGGTCTTTCCACCACTTACAACATATTTTGATGTGAAAATATTAAAAAATCAGTTGATATGTCAGTTCCTATGACTTTATGATGTCTAAATATGAATTTGGAGCAAAGGTCAAAATCTAGAACGTCCAATTAACCTATGACCTTGACCTCAATTTCAAGGTCATAGACTAAGGATCTCAAACCTAAAGACACTAGTTCCTTAATTATGTATGGTTAATGAGTAATATCACTTTACCCATAATTCTAAACATAAGAGGGGCGAAAACTCCCATTTATTGTCTTCGCACCCTTTCAACCAAAATTTATAAGTTACGACATGTCGCAACTAACAATTTAGTAAAAATAATTTGTCGATAAGTAACACAGTTTTTGAAAATAATTGAAAATAAGCCAAAATCAAAATTTATAATATGACCTTGACCTTTGACCTTGACCTAATTTTCATTTTTTTGGACCAAGGATCTCAAATCAAAAGACCCTAGGTCTCTATCACTTATGGTTTACCAGTTAGAAATGCATATTCTTATATCAAACATAAAAGGGGGGATAACTCTCATATGGAATCTATATACGGCTTCGGTCAAAATAAAACAGCACATCCTGAGGATATAACGAGCAATTTGGAAAAATAAATTTGTCGGTTTCTTATACGGTTGCGAAGCCTTAGAGATAACAAGGAAAACAGTGTTCGGGGAGATAACTCTTATTTGGGAAAGTATTCGGTTAAGCAGAGTTGGTTTCAAAAGCGTATAAACTGTTCGATATCATATTCCAAAAATCTAAGCGACATCTTGTGAAACAACAAAACAGCGAAGGAAAAAAATTAGGCGGAAGAAAAAAAAAAATAATCAGAAGAAATCCAATAGGTCTTTCCACGGAAAAGTGGAAAGACCTAATAATAATAATCAGAACAAAAACAATAGGTCTTTCATCCGAAAGGTGAAAGACCTAATAATAGGGAAAAAACTGGAGTTGTCGTTCGTTTGACGTTGATAGGATAGATAGCACAAAAGCTACGTTCATTTGTTAGTGGAGGGTAAAAAAAAGGGGGGGGGGGCAAATGGGGGTCTCGGGAGATTTTTTTTTTTTTTTATATATAAACGGAACAGAATGGTTAAAAAGGCCTTTTTACAATATAAATCAATTGCTTTTAAAAAGCAATTGTAAACGGTCTTTCCCCCTTTGAAATTGATTATATGGGGGGGGGGGGGGTTGTTTGTTCGTTTGTTTGTTTGTTTCGGTATGGGGTCTTTATTATTGTGTTACCGGAGAAGTTTCATGTTTAGTTTGGAAAGTTTTTATTTTATTTTAGGTACAGCGCGCGCGCCAGATTGAGGAGACACCACGTGACGCGGGTTTATATTAACAAAAACTTAGTCTTTTTATTTCTTTTTAGGTGGGGACGTTAAACAGACAACATCTATAGAGATGGAATGTACACAATGTAATTTCTTTTGTCATTGTAGGAAATTGACATTTTGTTCACAGTTCACCAGCAGTGCATGATTTGGATTTAATTGATCCGGTGTAACTTTAAAACACGTTTAAGGATTATTTTCTTAAAATGTACATTTTTCAGCACAAGTTTTGTAACAGATAAGTTTTTCAATCCAGGAGCGGACATTTTTATTGTAGGATTTCACTGAGATTTACGGACCTAGCAAGCGATTTTTACGGCATTGCCATTTTTTTTCTCTAGGAAAAGCTTTGAGAGATATCTGCACCAAGTTTTTTTATAAACTTTTAGTACATGTATGCCCTGCTGACTGCAAATTTTGAGGTCGATTGTACTTGTAGTTTCAGAGTACATGTGGATTTTTTTCAGAAGTGACGCAAGAACAATATTAAAATTTCAATGTTTCATGAAACATGATTGATTGATCATGATTGATTGATTGATTGATTGATTGATTGATTGATTGATTGATTGATTGATTAGTTGGTTGGTTGGTTGGTTGGTTGGTTGGTTGGTTAAACGGTTAAACACGTTGGATAGGGTCAATTGAAACAGCGAAAAAGAAACAAAGATCTTGGACCCTATATTAAGCACATGAGACTGAAACATGATTGATTGATCATGATCATGAATGATTGATTGATTGATTGATTGATTGATTGATTGATTGATTAATTGATTGATTAGTTGGTTGGTTGGTTGGTTGGTTAAACGGTTAAACACGTTGGATAGGGTCAATTGAAACAGCGGAAAAGAAACAAAGATCTTGGACCCTATATTAAACACATGAGACTGAAACATGATTGATTGATCATGATCATGATTGATTGATTGATTGATTAATTGGTTGGTTGGTTGGTTAAACACATTGGATAGGGTCAATTGAAACAGCGAAAAAGAAACAAAGAAGATCTTGAACCCTATGATAAACACATGAGACGGAATCATGATTGATTGATTGATTGATTGATTGATTGATTGATTGATCATGATCATGATCATTATTGGTTGATTAATCATGATCATGATTGATTGGTTGGTTGGTTGGTTGGCAAACACACATAAAACTCTTCAAGTAGTGCCCCAAATCACATATGTACATGACCTTGACCTTGTAACCTTTGTCAAGGTCATTGCTTCACAATGTCATTTCTAAAGACCCTATGGGCCGTAATGACCCAAACATTTTCCACATATTTAAAATTTCTGTAAGTATAATGGTTTCTGAGATTATCCCATAACAAGTTGTTAGGTCAAAGGTCAAGGTCAACATACAAATTTGACCTTGAGGTATTTTTCAAAGATACATGAATTGATGATGATTGGTGAAGATCCTAGGTGTCTACGACTTACGGTTTCTGAGTTTTGGTGGCCAACCGACACCGGTTAATTTTCATAGGGGCATAACCCTACCAATGAGTCGTTGAATCTTTTCGATCCAAATGTAACGAAGAACCGGGGTCTGGTCCTGAACAAATTTCACCCTTCATTTTTTTTCTACCTATTACGGTTACGGTGTTGGAACGATAACAAGTTTTGGGTTTCGGAGGGATTACTCCAAACCGACAAAATATTTCGACTCACAGGGTGAGTTCCAGATAGGTATTCATGACACCGATACAAAGTGTGAATATGAAAGCGACACGTCTTACGGTTACGGAGGGAAATTTTGTCAAAGTTTGGCGGAACAAAAAGAATAATAATTAAACTGTCAATTGTTCTTGAACAATTGAGAGGTCTTTCCTTTTTTAATGTAAAATACATGTTCCAACAGACGTAGAATGTATTGAAAAGGTCAATGTCAACCTTAAAAAAGCTCGAAAACACACTAAAAAATCCTTTAAATAAGGTTAAAAACACTAAATTCGCTATTGGGACATGACCTTGACCTTTGACCTGTTGACCTTTGTCAAGGTCATTGGTCCCAATGCCATTACTGAAGATACAAGGGTCTAGGACTTTGGTTATATAGTAAAAGCTGATTTTGTCTTTCAAAAACCTAAAACAGGGGTTATGCCCCTTATAGAAAGGTCAAATCTCTTTGGTCAAAATGTAACAAAGTTGCGCCATAATGACCCAAACATTTTCCACCATTTAAAACTTCTGTAAGTATAATGGTTTCTGAGATTATCCCATAACAAGGTGTTAGGTCAAAGGTCAAGGTCAACATACAAATTTGACCTTGAGGTATTTTTTAAAGATACATGAAATGATGATGATTGGTGAAGATCCTATGTGTCTACGACTTACGGTTTCTGAGTTTTGGTGGCCAACCAACACCGGTTAATTTTCATAGGGGCATAACCCTACCAATGAGTCGTTGAATCTTTTCGATCCAAATGTAACGAAGAACTGGGGTCTGGTCCTGAACAAATTTCACCCTTCATTTTTTTTCTACCTATTACGGTTACGGTGTTGGAACGATAACAAGGTTTTTGGGTTTCGGAGGGATTACTCCGAACCGACAAAATATTTCGACTCACAGGGTGAGTTCCGGATAGGTATTCATGACACCGATACAAAGTGTGAACATGAAAGCGACGCGTCTTACGGTTACGGAGGGAAATTTTGTCAAAGTTTGGCGGAACAAGAAGAATAATAATAATAATCAGAAGAAATACAGTAAGTCTTTCCCTTTAGTAAAAGGAAAGACCTTAATAAACGGAAGAAATACAGTAAGGTCTTTCCCTTTAGTAAAAGGAAAGACCTTAATTAAACTGTCAATTGTTCTTGAACAATTGAGAGGTCTTTCCTTTTTTAATGTAAAATACATGTTCCAACAGACGTAGAATGTATTGAAAAGGTCAAGGTCAACCTTAAAAAGCTCGAAAACACACTAAAAATCCTTTCAATACGGTTAAAAACACTAAATTCGCTATTTGGGACATGACCTTGACCTTTGACCTTTTGACCTTTGTCAAGGTCATTGGTCCCCAATGCCATTACTGAAGACCCCAAGGGTCTAGGACCTTTGGTTATATAGTAAAAGCTGATTTTGTCTTTTCAAAAACCTAAAACAGGGGTTATGCCCCTTATAGAAAGGTCAAATCTCTTTGGTCAAAATGTAACAAAGTTGCGCCATAATGACCCAAACATTTTCCACCATTTAAAACTTCTGTAAGTATTATGGTTTCTGAGATTATTCCATAACAAGGTGTTAGGTCAAAGGTCAAGGTCAACATACAAATTTGACCTTGAGGTATTTTTCGAAGATACATGAAATGATGATGATTGGTGAAGATCCTATGTGTCTACGACTTACGGTTTCTGAGTTTTGGTGGCCAACCGACACCGGTTAATTTTCATAGGGGCATAACCCTACCAATGAGTCGTTGAATCATTTCGATCCAAATGTAACGAAGAACCGGGGTCTGGTCCTGAACAAATTTCACCCTTCATTTTTTTTTCTACCTATTACGGTTACGGTGTTGGAACGATAACAAGGTTTTTGGGTTTCGGAGGGATTACTCCGAACCGACAAAATATTTCGACTCACAGGGTGAGTTCCGGATAGGTATTCATGACACCGATACAAAGTGTGAACATGAAAGCGACACGTCTTACGGTTACGGAGGGAAATTTTGTCAAAGTTTGGCGGAACAAAAAGAATAATAATAATAATCAGAAGAAATACAGTAAGGTCTTTCCCTTTAGTAAAAGGAAAGACCTTAATAAACAGAAGAAATACAGTAAGGTCTTTCCTTATAGAAAAAGGAAAGACCTTAATTAAAAACCAATTGTTCAGAGAACCATTGATGGTCTTTCCACCACTTACAACATATTTTGATGTGAAAATATTAAAAAATCAGTTGATATGTCAGTTCCTATGACTTTATGATGTCTAAATATGAATTTGGAGCAAAGGTCAAAATCTAGAACGTCCAATTAACCTATGACCTTGACCTCAATTTCAAGGTCATAGACTAAGGATCTCAAACCTAAAGACACTAGTTCCTTAATTATGTATGGTTAATGAGTAATATCACTTTACCCATAATTCTAAACATAAGAGGGGCGAAAACTCCCATTTATTGTCTTCGCACCCTTTCAACCAAAATTTATAAGTTACGACATGTCGCAACTAACAATTTAGTAAAAATAATTTGTCGATAAGTAACACAGTTTTTGAAAATAATTGAAAATAAGCCAAAATCAAAATTTATAATATGACCTTGACCTTTGACCTTGACCTAATTTTCATTTTTTTGGACCAAGGATCTCAAATCAAAAGACCCTAGGTCTCTATCACTTATGGTTTACCAGTTAGAAATGCATATTCTTATATCAAACATAAAAGGGGGGATAACTCTCATATGGAATCTATATACGGCTTCGGTCAAAATAAAACAGCACATCCTGAGGATATAACGAGCAATTTGGAAAAATAAATTTGTCGGTTTCTTATACGGTTGCGAAGCCTTAGAGATAACAAGGAAAACAGTGTTCGGGGAGATAACTCTTATTTGGGAAAGTATTCGGTTAAGCAGAGTTGGTTTCAAAAGCGTATAAACTGTTCGATATCATATTCCAAAAATCTAAGCGACATCTTGTGAAACAACAAAACAGCGAAGGAAAAAAATTAGGCGGAAGAAAAAAAAAAATAATCAGAAGAAATCCAATAGGTCTTTCCACGGAAAAGTGGAAAGACCTAATAATAATAATCAGAACAAAAACAATAGGTCTTTCATCCGAAAGGTGAAAGACCTAATAATAGGGAAAAAACTGGAGTTGTCGTTCGTTTGACGTTGATAGGATAGATAGCACAAAAGCTACGTTCATTTGTTAGTGGAGGGTAAAAAAAAGGGGGGGGGGGGGCAAATGGGGGTCTCGGGAGATTTTTTTTTTTTTTTTTATATATAAACGGAACAGAATGGTTAAAAAGGCCTTTTTACAATATAAATCAATTGCTTTTAAAAAGCAATTGTAAACGGTCTTTCCCCCTTTGAAATTGATTATATGGGGGGGGGGGGGGGGGTTGTTTGTTCGTTTGTTTGTTTGTTTCGGTATGGGGTCTTTATTATTGTGTTACCGGAGAAGTTTCATGTTTAGTTTGGAAAGTTTTTATTTTATTTTAGGTACAGCGCGCGCGCCAGATTGAGGAGACACCACGTGACGCGGGTTTATATTAACAAAAACTTAGTCTTTTTATTTCTTTTTAGGTGGGGACGTTAAACAGACAACATCTATAGAGATGGAATGTACACAATGTAATTTCTTTTGTCATTGTAGGAAATTGACATTTTGTTCACAGTTCACCAGCAGTGCATGATTTGGATTTAATTGATCCGGTGTAACTTTAAAACACGTTTAAGGATTATTTTCTTAAAATGTACATTTTTCAGCACAAGTTTTGTAACAGATAAGTTTTTCAATCCAGGAGCGGACATTTTTATTGTAGGATTTCACTGAGATTTACGGACCTAGCAAGCGATTTTTACGGCATTGCCATTTTTTTTCTCTAGGAAAAGCTTTGAGAGATATCTGCACCAAGTTTTTTTATAAACTTTTAGTACATGTATGCCCTGCTGACTGCAAATTTTGAGGTCGATTGTACTTGTAGTTTCAGAGTACATGTGGATTTTTTTTCAGAAGTGACGCAAGAACAATATTAAAATTTCAATGTTTCATGAAACATGATTGATTGATCATGATTGATTGATTGATTGATTGATTGATTGATTGATTGATTGATTGATTGATTAGTTGGTTGGTTGGTTGGTTGGTTGGTTGGTTGGTTTAAACGGTTAAACACGTTGGATAGGGTCAATTGAAACAGCGAAAAAGAAACAAAGATCTTGGACCCTATATTAAGCACATGAGACTGAAACATGATTGATTGATCATGATCATGAATGATTGATTGATTGATTGATTGATTGATATTGATTGATTAATTGATTGATTAGTTGGTTGGTTGGTTGGTTGGTTAAACGGTTAAACACGTTGGATAGGGTCAATTGAAACAGCGGAAAAGAAACAAAGATCTTGGACCCTATATTAAACACATGAGACTGAAACATGATTGATTGATCATGATCATGATTGATTGATTGATTGATTAATTGGTTGGTTGGTTGGTTAAACACATTGGATAGGGTCAATTGAAACAGCGAAAAAGAAACAAAGAAGATCTTGAACCCTATGATAAACACATGAGACGGAATCATGATTGATTGATTGATTGATTGATTGATTGATTGATTGATCATGATCATGATCATTATTGGTTGATTAATCATGATCCTTTCAAAACTAAAAAGGGTTATCCCCTTTAAGAAGGTAAATTTTTGGAAATGAACAAATTGGCTTAAAACCAAAATTTTCCACATTTAAAACTTGTAAGTATTTGATTTTGAATTATCCTAACAAGGTGTTAGCAATGTCAAGGTCAATTACAACATTTGACTGTCTAATTTTAAAAATAAATGTGAAGTATCTTGGACACAATTGGTTTCTGGTTTCCGACACATCAACGGTTAATTTTTGGACAACAACTTCAAAGGTTTGAGATTTGACAAATTAACGATAACGAACGGTTAACAATCACCTTGTGATAATTTCCTACACAGTTATGTTTGGAATAAAATACTTGAGTTAGAACGAGATTCTACAAGTGTTTCTCGAAGTGAAAATATATTCAAATGATAATTATATGAATAACGAACGTTTTAACATGAAGAACGTAAAGTTTACGGAGGAAAAATCAAATTTGAATAAAAATATTAATTAAGTAGTTTTACTTTTAAATTAAAACTTTCTAACGAAGAAAATTTTAATTAAGTTTAACTAAGAAAAGCAAGACTAATAAAATAACGTTAAAAACTTAAAATAATTTTGAAAACTTAAAATTTAAAACATTAAATTCATTAAAGATATCTTTAAACTATGGTTCAATCATTTGAAAATGCAAATATGTTAAAAATAACCTAAAACTGGCTTTTACTTTAAAAAATAGCTAATATTAAAAACATAAGTTTTGACTTTGGTAATGACTAATTTCATTTAAAAATGTAAAACTAGCTTAAACTAAAAGTTTTGGTTAAGTTCAAACAGATTAGTAATTAAAATACTAAAATTGTGAAATTTTTGATCATAATAAGTATCTAGTTTAGGTATAAGCAAAATTAAAATTTATTGGACCCCTGGTTAATTAATTTTGGATAGAAATAACGATCAATGTATATGGTTCACCAATTGGTTTTCGAAAATTATATGGATAAACATAAAATATTTAGGTTTCAGAAATGATTACGATTGAAAAAAATTATCGATCGAAATACAAAGTTGAAAATGAAAGAGATTCTATACGGTAGAACTTAAAAATTTGAAAATGGGAAAATAAATCTTTTGAAAGTAAAATTAAAATGTTGTTAGAAAAGAAATTTCTATAGAGAAAATTAAAGGATCTTAGAAAGAAAACTCACGAAAAAATATATAATTATATAAAAATGAAAAACCTATGAAATACAAGAAAACTTAAAATTAAAATTATAAAAACATAAATCCTTTCAAAATGAAAGGTTATGTTATTGAAAAATATTTAAAATTTAAAGATAAATATTACTAATATTAGTTTAAGTATGGTAAAATAAGAGGGGGGCAATTAGAACGATTATTTATATCTTATATAAAAGTGGACAAATATTTATATGTTTGTGAAACCCAATGTAAACTTTAACTAAGTAAATTTTTTAAAAAATTAATTACTAAGAGGGGGTGCGGGATTGAAAGTTTGTTTGTAAATTTTCAAATATAAGAGATTAAATTTGCTGGAATATTTTTATATTTATTATAATCAATGATAAGCGAGGTTTAAATTCTTTGTTTATTATTACCAACGCGGACAATTGAAGGCTAATTACTTGGTTGATTATAAAATATTTTTATTGAAGTAATGTAGAAATTATTTGAAAAAATATTTCTTAAAATAAGATCTGTTATGAGAAATTTAAATTGTAATTTATAAATGTTTAAATTAATTATGGATTACTTTAAAATTTAAAAATATTTTAAAATTTATTAGAATTTAACATTAAATATTAGGCGAATTCATTGTAGTCAAAAATTAAGATAAGCATTTCAAATAAAAAATATTATAAAAAAAAATTAAAAATGACAGTTTTAAAAAAATTTAAAAGAAATTAGTTGCTAAAAAAAAAGTTGGTGAATAGGGATAATTATTCTTTTATATATTTAAATAGTAAAGTAATGGTAAAGTTTTAATTGTAACAAACAATTAAAGCATTCATATATTTTTTGAAGTGAAAGGATGGTTTGTTTGCGGGTTTTTGTAGAATTATTATTTGAAAGTATTAAGTTGGTGAAAAATCTTAAAATTTACACATAATAGTAGCGTTTAAGATAATCTTTAAAATAATTTTTATGATTAGGATAATTTTTAAAAATCTTATTAATGTTCTTACAAAATAATTTTAATATGATAAAAAAAAGTAATATAAATTAATCAGAAGGTTCTTGTAAGGATAGTTAAAGAATATTAACTTTCTTATGAAACCTTTAAAGAAATTTCTTTTACAAGATACTGAATAATTTTAGTTATATGCATATAAATTTATAGGAAAAATAAAAATTTTAAAATAAATAATTTATAATAAGTTTATGAATTATTATATGGTGGTGTTGTGTTTGTGTTAAGTTTAAAGAATGGTATTAAACAAAAGAAACAAAATTGACATATTAATGATAAAAATTGTATGAAGAATTGATATGATTTTTATTTTTTGATTAATGAATATGTATGGTTTATGTATAGTTTAAAGTGAAGGTAATTAAACAAAGAATGATGACTTATTAAACTAGTTAAATGATTTATATATTTGTTTAAAATATGGTATGTTTAAAATTGGTAGGTCATGAATGGAAAACAAATGATTTAAATTTGAAAATACGAATATATAGATTTAATGTTGCTCTGAAATTTGGTCGATTTCTTTAGTCAGATAGATTGGTTTTGAGTAGCAAAACAATATTAAAATTTCATTCATCAAACAATTGTTATAATACTTATATATTATATTGATTGAAAAATATTTAGATAGTGGTGGTAGGCAAGTTAATTAGTTTTTAAGTTAAAGTTGGATAGCATGAAATGGAAAGAAACAAAATTTGGACATTAAGCGAATAAAGATATTGATATGATTGAATGATCATGTTGATGATTATTTGATTTTGTTGACAATGAAGTATTTTGGTTTGTCTAAGGTTAACGTTGTAGTCAATGAAAGGGAAGATAGTCTTGACAATTAAATATAACTATCGTTATTGTCATACAGAGATTTTGTTTGAGATTTGGTTTGTTAAATCTTTATAGGATTAAATAAAAAAAAAAATTTGAAAACCATGAAACATAGGACGGAATGATTTTTAAATTGTTATATTGATTATATTACAGAATTATTAGGTTTCTTAAAATGATAATATTTTTTGCAAACAATAATCTTCAATTGCAAATAATATGAATCGACTTAACTTGTAAGGTTCTTCAATTAATTCAAAACCTAAAGCCTATACAATTTTCATATTAAATTTCTTAGGATGGCTTGAATTTCCTAACTTTTGGTCAAGGTCAAGGTCTAAACCTTGACTTGTTATATATAATATTGTTTAACAGGTTAGACTATGATTTTGGCAACAAGATAAGGACCATCTTTCTTTATTAAGAGACGGTTGTTAACAATTACCTCATTTTACATACTTAGGTTGGAACATAAAGTTGGTGAGATTTCACGAAATTTTGATAGGTGTCCGAAGGTTATAAGAACTAAAGCGATTTCGTAGAGAAACAAGTTTGCGAACAAAAATAATATTAGAAAATAAGGTTTGACTAAAGGCTTTAATTATTGTCGAAAATGGCTCCTTAATGAAATATTCCATAAATGAAGTCAAGTCACTTAAGCGAAATTTTAATGGTAAAAATAATTTTTGCATGTTGACTGACTTTCTTGTATCATGGCCAATGATATGAAAAGGTAGCCTTTAATGAAATATCTTAAAACAAAGTTATCTTTAAGTATTTGTATTACAAGTTGCCCAATGCCAATTCACAAATTCTGACTTGGTTTTAGTATATAAGTTTCAAACTAACAGATTTGCTAGATTCAAATCTTAATGTAGTCCTATGCACATTACTTTATTTGCAAGAACGTAATTTCATAGCATTTCATGGTCGTAATACAATATTTAAGGGATGTCTAGTTAAAATTTATCTTCATTAGTCACTTTACATTCGATGTTTAGAAAATGTTGAGCTGACGGTATTTCGTACTACATATTATTATTAAGGTGGTTCGGATAGGTTTTGGTCGTAAAAGTTAACCTATTGACTAGCTATTGAACGGGGAAATAACAAAGTTTTGGACAAGATATAACACAAGAATACTGTAGTTCCTAGTAATATTATACAAGAAAAGTTGTATTGATTATTAGATAGTGGTAAATTATTGTGGAAATAGTTATATCAATTAAAACATGAAGAAAAAAAAATCTACCCTTATAAAAGATCCTAAATGATTATATTCATATGTTATAGTAATAATTAGGTCATTAAACAAATGATCAATTAAGGTCTGATAAGGACAAAATTAAAACCTATTCAAAAATGATGAGTACATTAACATATTTGAAAATATTGATGAATCATTTTTTCCATCTTTTACAAATTTATGTTGGCATTGGCAAAACAATAATAAAACTATGGACTAATCAATTTAAGTATATTAAAATTCAAACAAAATTTAATATTACTATGCCTTGACCTTACCAAATTTACAATTGCAGTAAATCAAATTAGGTTTCTATCACAATTACAAGTTAGAACTTAGTCAAAAAATGATAATATAATTTTAAAGTTGAAATATGAAATACAAATCCTAGTGTTAACACGTTTGAATTTATGCGATTTTATTTGTTGGAAGGCTAAAAACAAAAAGTGTTCGGATACTTTTGATCATATTTTAACAAAAAAGCGGACTTAATAAATTTAACGATTTAACTACATTGGTACATCTGTGAAAAAAATGAAGTAAATTTTTGCGGAGATATCAAACCGAAAAAATTCATAGGATCCAGGATAGTGAACTATAATATTGATAAAAATTGGTTTAACGAGGAAAGTAATTTAAAAATGAAGTGGTTTTGAATAGAAGAAGAAAAAAATCTCTTAGTAAGAAAACTTAATAACATTTTTGAAAGGGGCTCTTTTTTTTTAATGTAAAAAAGGTATAGAAGGTAAAAGCTTATAATATTGTTGATTAGGTTCTGATTATGGGGGGGGTGTGTTGGTTTTTTTTATTGACAAGTTAGTTTTTAATTATTTTTTTGACACGTCATGAGAATGGGGTTTTTGTTTTTTTTGGGGGGGGGGGGCTCTGATGCAATTTGAGGTCGATTGTACTGTGTTCAGAGTAATGTGATTTTTTCAGAAGGCGAAATATTAATTTCATGTTCATGAACAGATGATGAGATGTGATGATGATTGATTGTTGATGATTGATTGTTGATTAGTTGTGTTTGTGGTTGTTGTTAACGTAAACGTGATGTATGACAGGAAAGAAAGTCTTGGACCCTATTAGCAAGAGACTGAAATGATGATGAATGATATGAATGATGATTGATGAGTGTATGATTGTTGTATTGATTGATTATTGGTTGGTTGGTTGTAAACGGTAACCGTTGGTGGGTCAATGAAACAGCATTGAAAAGGTCAAGGTCAACCTTAAAAGCTCGAAAACACACTAAAAATCCTTTCAATACGGTTAAAAACACTAAATTCGCTATTTGGGACATGACCTTGACCTTTGACCTTTTGACCTTTGTCAAGGTCATTGGTCCCCAATGCCATTACTGAAGACCCCAAGGGTCTAGGACCTTTGGTTATATAGTAAAAGCTGATTTTGTCTTTCAAAAACCTAAAACAGGGGTTATGCCCCTTATAGAAAGGTCAAATCTCTTTGGTCAAAATGTAACAAAGTTGCGCCATAATGACCCAAACATTTCCACCATTTAAAACTTCTGTAAGTATTATGGTTTCTGAGATTATTCCATAACAAGGTGTTAGGTCAAAGGTCAAGGTCAACATACAAATTTGACCTGAGGTATTTTCAAAGTAAATGAATTGAGTTGATTGGTGAAGATCCTAGGTGTCTACGATTACGTTTTGGAGTTTTGGTGGCCAACCGACACCGGTTAAATTTCATAGGTGGCTTAACCCTACCAATGAGTCGGTTGAATCTTTTCGATCCAAATGTAACGAAGAACCGGGGTTCGGTCCTAAACAATTTTCACCCTTCATTTTTTTCTACCTATTACGGTTACGGTTTTGGGGACGAAAAACAAGGTTTTTGGGTTTCGGTAGGGATTAAATCCAAACCCGACAAAATATTTCGACTCACAGGGTGAGTTCCAGATAGGTATTCATGACACGATACAAAGTGTGTTATAAAAGAAAGCGACACGTCTTACGGTTACGGGGGGAAATTTTGTCAAAGTTTGGCGGAACAAAAAGAATAATAATAAACGGAAGAAATACAGTAAGGTCGTTTCCTTTAGAAAAAGGGAAAGACCTTAATTAAAATGTCAATTGTTTTTGAACAATTGGAGGTTTTTTCCTTTTTTAATGTAAATACATGTTCAACGGGACGTTAGAATGTATTGAAAAGGTAAGCAATTTTTTAAAAAGCTGGGAAAACCCACACTAAAAACCCTTTCAATACGGTTAAAAACACTAAATTCGCTTTTTGGGACTGACCTTGCCCTTTGACCTTTTGACCTTTGTCAGGTCATTGGTCCCTTCCCATTAACTGAAGACCCCAAGGGGTTTTGGACTTTGGTTATATAGTAAAAGTGATTTTGTCTTTTCAAAAACCTAAAACAGGGGTTATGCCCCTTATAGAAAGTTCAATTCTCTTTGGTCAAAATGTAACAAAGTTGCGCCCATAATGCCCAAACATTTTCCACATTTAAAACTTTGAAAAGTTTTATGGTTTCTGAGATTATTCCATAACAAGGTGTTGGGTCAAGGTCAAGGTCAATCATACAAATTTGACCTTGAGGTATTTTTCGAAGATACAGGGAAATGATGATGATTGGTGAAGATCCAAATGTGTCTACGACTTAGGTTTTCTGAGTTTTGGGGGCCCAACCGACACCGGTTAATTTCATAGGGGCATAACCCTACCAATGGTGGGTTGAATCATTTCGATAATATGTAACGAAGAACGGGGTCTGGTCAATGAACAAATTTCACCCTTCATTTTTTTTCTACCTATTACGGTTACGGTGTTGGAACGATAACAGGTTTTTGGGTTTCGGAGGGATTATTTCCGAACCGACAAAATATTTGGGACTCACAGGGTGGTTCGGATAGGTATTCATGACACCAATACAAGTGTGACATGAAAGCGACACGTTCTTTCGGTTACGGAGGGAATTTTGTCAAAAGTTTGGCGGAACAAAAGAATTTTAATAAAAAATCAGAAGAATACTGAAAGGGTCTTTCCTTTATTTAAAAGGAAAGACCTTAATAAACAGAAGAAATACAGTAAGGTCTTTCCTTATAGAAAAAGGGAAAGCCCTTAATTAAAAACCAATTTTTTCAGAGAACCATTGATGGTCTTTTCCCCCATTACAACAAATTTTGTGTGAAAACTATTAAAAAAAATGTTGATATGTCAGTTCTAGACTTTATGATGTTAAATATGAATTTGGAGCAAAAGGGGGAAAATCTAGAAAGTCCAAATTAACCTATGACTTGACCTCAATTTCAAGGGGCATAGACTAAGGAAACTCAAACATAAAGACCTAGTTCCTTAATTATGTTATGGTTAATGAGTAATATACTTTACCCATAATTCTAAACATGAGATGAGGGCGAAAACTCCCATTTAAAAGTCTTTGCACCCTTTCAACCAAATTTATAAGTTACCCACAGTGTCGCAACTAAACAATTTAGTAAAAATTTTCGATAAGTAACACAGTTTTTGGAAAATAATTGAAATAAGCCAAAATCAAAAATTTTTAATATGGGCCTTGACCCTTTTAAACCCTTGGGCCTAATTTTCATTTTTTTGGACCAAGGATCTCAAATCAAAAGACCCTAGGTCTCTATAACTTATGGTTTACCCGTTAGAAATGCATATTCTTTATCTAAATAAAAGGGGGGATAACTCTTCATATGAATCTATATACGGCTTCGGTCAAATAAAACAGCAATCCTGAGGATATAACGAGCAAATTTGGAAAAATAAAATTTGTCGGGTTTCTTATACGGTTGCGAAGCCTTAGGATAACAAGGAAAAAAAAGTGTTCTGGGGGGGGTAACTCTTATTGGGGAAAAGTATTCGTTAAGCAGAGTTGGTTTCAAAGCGTTTTTTAAACTGTTTTGATATCATATTCCAAAAAACTAAGCGACATCTTGTGAAACAACAAAAAAGCGAAGGAAAAAAAATTAGGGGGAAGAAAAAAAAAAATAATCAGAAGAAATCCAAATAGGTCTTTCCCCGGAAAGTGGAAATACCTAATAAAATTTAAACAGAACAAAAACAATAGGTCTTTCATCCGAAAGGTGAAAGGGCCTAATAATAGGGAAAAAACTGGAGTTGTCGTTCGTTTTGACGGTTGATAGGATAGATGACAAAAAATCGTTCATTTGTTAGTGGGGGTAAAAAAAAGGGGGGGGGGGGCAAATGGGGGTCCGGGAGATTTTTTTTTTTTTTTATATATAAACGGAACAGAATGGTTAAAAAAAGGCCTTTTTAAAAAAATAAATTTAATTGCTTTTAAAAAGCAATTGTAAAAACGGTCTTTCCCCCCTTTTAAAATTTATTATATGGGGGGGGGGGGGGGGGGGGGTTGTTGTTCGTTTGTTTGTTTGTTTCGGTATGGGGTCTTTATTATTGTGTTACCGGAGAAGTTTCATGTTTAGTTTGGAAAGTTTTTATTTTTTTTAGGTACAGCGCGCGCGCCAGATTGAGGAGACACCACGTGACGCGGGTTTATATTAACCACAAACTTTGGGTCTTTTTATTTCTTTTTAGGTGGGGACTTTTAAACAGACAACTTCTATAGGATGGAATGTACCAATGTAATTTCTTTTTTTAATTGTAGGAAAGAGACATTTTGTTCACATTTCCCCAGCATTTGCATGTTTGGGAAATTTAATTGCCCGGTTTGAAATCTTTAAAAAGGGTTAAAGGATTATTTTTTAAAATGTACATTTTTCAGCACAAGTTTTGTAAAGAAAAGTTTTTAAAATCCAGGAGCGGACATTTTTATTGTAGGATTTCATGAGATTTACGGACCCTAGCAAGCGATTTTTACGGCTTTGGCCATTTTTTTTCTCAGGAAATGCTTTGAGAGATATCTGCACCAAGTTTTTTATAAACTTTTGTACATGTATGCCCTGCTGACTGCAAATTTTGAGGTCGATTGTACTTGTAGTTTCAGAGTACAATGTGGATTTTTTTTCAGAAGTGACGCAGAACAATTTTAAAAATTTCAATGTTTCATGAAACATGATTGATTGATCATGATTGATTGATTGATTTGATTGATTGATTGATTGATTGATTGATTGATTGATTTATTTGGGTTGGTTGGTTGGTTGGTTGGTGTTGGTTTTTAAACGGTTTAAACAGTTGGGATAGGGTCAATTGAAACGGGCGAAAAAGAAAAAAGATCTTGGACCCTATATTAAGACATGAGACTGAAACATGATTGTTTGATCATGATCATGAATGATTGATTGATTGATTGATTGTTGTTGATTGATTAATTGTTTTGTTTTAGTTGGTTGGTTGGTTGGTTGGTTAAACGGTTAAAAAAGTTGGATAGGGTCAATTGAAACAGCGGAAAAGAAAAAAAGGTTTCTTGGCCCCTATATTAAACACATGAGACTGAAAACATGATTGTTTGTTCATGATAAATGATTGTTTGATTGATTGATAATTGGTTGGTTGGTTGGTTAAACACATTGGATGGGTCAAATTGAAACAGCGAAAAGAAAAAAAAGATCTTAAAACCCTATGATAAACACATGAGACGGAATCATGGTTTGATTGTTGTTTGATTGATTGATTGATTGATTGATCATGAATCATGATAATTATTGGTTGATTAATCATGATCATGTTTGATTGGTTGGTTGGTTGGTGGCAAACAAACATAAAATCTTAAAGTGTTGGCCCCAAATCACATATGTACATGACCTTGACCTTGTAACCTTTGTCAAGGTCATTGCCCCACAAATGTCATTTCTAAAGGGACCTATGGGCCGTAATGCCCCCAAACATTTTCCACTTTTTAAAATTTCTGTAAGTTTTATGGTTTCGGGATTATCCCTTAACAATTTGTTAGGTCAAAGGTCAAGGTCAACATAAAAATTTGACCTTGAGGTTTTTTCAAAGATACATGAATTGATGTTGATTGGTGAGATCTAGGTGTCTACGACTTACGGTTTTGAGTTTTGGTGGCCAACCGACACCGGGTTTAAATTTTTTCATAGGGGCTTTAACTACCAATGAGTCGTTGAATCTTTTCGACCCAAATGTAAACAAAGAACGGGGTCTGGTCCGGGAACAAATTTCACCCTTCTTTTTTTTTTACTATTACGCGTTCGGTTTGGAACGAAAAAAAGGGTTTTGGGTTTCGGAGGGAGTACTCCAACCGACAAATATTTCGATCAAGGGTGATTTCCCAGAATGGGTATTCAGTGACACGATACAAAGTGTGATATGGAAAGCGACACGTCTTAGGGTTTTTCGGAGGAAATTTTGTCAAAGTTTGGCGGAAAAAAAAAGAATAATAATAAACGGAAAGAAATACAGTAAAGGTCTTTCCCTTTAGAAAAGGAAAAGACCTTAATTAAAATGTCAATTTTTCTTGAACAATTGAGAGGTCTTTCTTTTTTAATGTAAAATACATGTTCCAAAACAGACGTAGAATGTTTTGGGAAAAAGGTCAAGGTAAACCCTTTAAAAAGCTCGAAAACACCTAAAATCCTTTAAATTTAGGGTTTTAAAAAACTCTAAATTCGCTATTTGGGACATGACCTTGAACCTTTGACCTTTTGCCCTTTTGTCAAGGTCATTGGTCCCAATCCCAAATACTGAAGCCCCCAAAGGGGTCTAGGACCTTTGGTTATATAGTAAAAGTGATTTTGTCTTTTCAAAAACTAAAACAGGGGGTTTTGCCCCCTTTTTAGAAAGGTTCAAATCTCTTTGCGTCAAAATGTAACAAAGTTTTCGCCATAATGACCCAAACATTTTCCACCCTTTAAAACTTCTGTAAGTATTATGGTTTCTGAGATTTTCCATAACAATGGTGTTTGGTCAAAGGTCATGGTCAACTACAAAATTTGACCTTGAGGTATTTTTCGAAGATACATGAATGATTGATGATTGGTGAAAGATCCCATGTGTTACGATTACGGTTTCTGAGTTTTGGTGGCCACCGACACCGGTTAATTTTCTTAGGGGCATAACCCTAACCCAAAGAGTCGTTGAATCATTTCGATCCAAATGTAACGAAGAACCGGGTCTGGGTGAACAAATTTCACCCTTTATTTTTTTTTTTTCTACCCCATTACGGTTACGGTTGTTGAACGATAACAAGGTTTTTGGGTTTCGGAGGGATTACTGCCCCAACCGACAAAATATTTCGATCACAGGGGGGAGTTCCGGATGGTATTCATGACAACGATACAAAGTGTAAACGGGAACGACACGTCTTACGGTTTCGGAGGGAAATTTTGTCAAAGTTTGGCGGAAAAAAAAGAATAATAATAATATCAGAAGAAATACAGTAAGGTCTTTCCCTTTAGAAAAAGGGAAAAGACCTTAATAAACAGAAGAATACATTTAGGTCTTTCCTTATAGAAAAAAAGGAAAGACCTTAATTAAAAAACCAATTGTTCAGGAACCAAATTGATGGTCTTTCCACCACTTACAAATATTTTGATTGTGAAAATTTTAAAATAAAAATAAATTTTGATATGTCGTTCCTATGACTTTATGATGTCTAAAATATGAATTTGGGAGCAAAGGTCAAAATTAGAAACGCCCAAATTTAAACCTATGACCTTGACCCAATTTCAAGGTCAATAGACTAAGGATCTAAAACTAAAGACATATTTCCCTTTAATTTGTAAGGTTTAATGGGTAATATCACTTTCCCCATAATTCTAAACATAAGAGGGGGGGTAAACTCCCATTTATTGTCTTCGCCCCTTTCAACCAAAATTTATAAGTTACGACATGTCGCAAACTAAAAAATTTAGAAAAAAATTAATTTGTCGTGAAAAATAAGTAAACCACAGTTTTTGAAAAATAATGAAAATAAGCCAAAATCAAAAATTTATAATATGCCCTTGACCTTTGACCTTGCCCTAATTTTCATTTTTTTGGACCAAGGAAATCTCATAAAAAGACCCTAGGTCTCTATCACTTATGGTTTACAGTTAGAAAAATGCATTATTCTTATATCAAACATAAAAGGGGGGGAAAAATTCTAGGGAATTTTTAATACGGCCCTTTGGGTAAAAATTAAAACAGAACATCCTGAGGATATAACGAGCAATTTGGAAAAATAAATTTGTCGGTTTCTTATACGGTTGCGAAGTCCTTAGAGATAACAAGGAAACAGTGTTGGGGAGATAACTCTTATTTGGGAAGTATTCGGTTAACCCAGATTTGGTTTCAAAAGCGTATAAATGTTCGATATCATATTCCAAAAATCTAAGCGGACATCTTGTGAAACAACAAAACAGGAAGGAAAAAAATTAGGCGGAAGAAAAAAAAAATAATCAGAAGAAATTCCAATGGGTCTTTCCCCCGGAAAAGGGGAAAAAAAGACTAATAAAAATTTAATAGAACAAAAAATAGGTCTTCATCCGAAAGGTGAAAGCCCTAATAATAGGGAAAAAAACGGGGAGTTGCCCGCTTCGTTTGTCGTTGATGGATAGTTTGCACAAAAGCTACGTTCATTTGTTGGGTGGGGGGTTTTAAAAAAAGGGGGGGGGGGGCAAATGGGGGTCTCGGGAGATTTTTTTTTTTTTTTTTATATATAAACGGACAGAATGGTTAAAAAGGCCTTTTTTACAATATAAATTTAATTGCTTTTTAAAAAGCAATTGTTAACCGGTCTTTCCCCCTTTGGGAAAATTTATTATATGGGGGGGGGGGGGGGGGTTGTTTGTTCGTTGTTTGTTTGTTTCGGTTTTGGGGTCTTATTTGTGTTACCGGAGGAAGTTTTATGTTTAGTTTGGAAAGTTTTTATTTTTTTTAGGTACAGCGCGGGGGCCAGATTGAGGGGACACCACGTTGACGCGGGGGTTTTTATTACAAAAACTTAGTCTTTTTATTTTTTTAGGTGGGGGGCGTTAAAAAGACAACATCTTTTAGAGATGGAATTACACAATGTAATTTCTTTTTTTCATTGTAGGAAATTGACATTTTGTTCACGTTCACCAGCAGTGCATGATTTGGATTTAATTGATTCCGGTGTTTTTAAACTTTAAAAACGTTTAAGGATTATTTTCTTAAAATGTACATTTTTCAGCACAAGTTTTGTAACAGATAAGTTTTTCAATCCCGGAGGGCCCTTTTTTTTGTTGGATTTCACTGAGATTTACGGACCCCGCAAGCGATTTTTTTCGGCATTTTCCATTTTTTTTTCTAGGAAAGCTTTGAGAGATATTTTGCACCAAGTTTTTTTATAAACTTTTAGTACATGTATGCCCTGCTGACTGCAAATTTGAGGTCGATTGTATTGTAGGGTTTTAGAGTACATGTGGATTTTTTTTCTGAAGTGACCCCAAGAACAATATTTAAAATTTAAAAGTTTCATGGAAAAAAATGATTGATTGATCATGATTGATTGATTGATTGATTGATTGATTGATTGGGTTGATTGATTGATTGATTAAAGTTGGGGTTGGTTGGTTGGTTGGTTGGTTGGTTGGTTATTAAACGGTTAAAACCCTTGGATAGGGTCATTGAAACAGCGAAAAAGAAACAAAGATCTTGGACCCTATATTTAAACACTGAGATGAAACTTTATTGATTGACATGATCATGAATGATTGATTGATTTATTGTTTGATTGATTGATTGATTGATTTATTAATTGATTGATTTAGTTGGTTGGTTGGTGGTTGGTTTTAAACGGTTAAACACGTTGGATTGGGTCAATTGATCAGCGGAAAAGAAAACAAAGATCTTGGACCTATTTAAACATGAGATGAAACATGTTTGATTGATTCATGATCATGATTTATTGATTGATTGATTAATTGGTTGGTTGGTTGGTTAAAAACATTGGATAGGGTCAATTGAAACAGCGGGGAAAAAAAAACCAAAGAAGATCTTTTAAAACCCCATTGATTAAAAACATGAGACGGAATCATGATTGATTGATTGATTGATTTATTGATTGATTGATTGATATGATATGATCATTATTGGTTGATTAATCATTTTATCATGATTTATTGGTTGGTTGGTTGGTGGCAAACACACATAAAACTCTTCAAATAGTGCCAAAACAAAATATGTACATGACCTTGACCTTGTAATCCCTTTGTCAAGGTCCCTTGCTTCACAATGTCATTTCTAAGACCTATGGGCCGTTTAAAGACCCCAAAAATTTTCCCTATTTAAATTTCTGAAGTATAATGGTTCTGAGATTATCCCATTAAAAAAAGTTGTTAGGTTTAAAGGTCAAGGTAACATACAAATTTGACCTTGAAAGGGTTTTTTTAAAAATTTTCTGAATTGATGATATTGGTGAAGATTTAGGTGTTCCGACTTAGGTTTTGAGTTTTGGTGAGCCAACCCACACGGTTAATTTCATAGGGGCATAACCCTACCAATGAGTCGTTGAATCTTTTCGTCCAATGTAACGAAGAACCGGGGTCTGTCCTGAACAAATTCACCTTTGTTTTTTTTTACCTATTATGGTTAGGTTTGAGATAACAAGGTTTTTGGGTTTCGGAGGGATTACTCCGAACCGACAAAATATTTCGACTCACAGGGTGAGTTCCGTAGGTATTCATGACACCGATACAAAGTGTGAACATGAAGCGACACGTCTTACGGTTACGGAGGCTAACTTGGCGGAACAAAAAGAATATAATAATATAATTAAAAGTCAATTGTTCTTGAACAATTGAGAGGTCTTTCCTTTTTAATGTAAAATACATGTTCCACAGACGTAAATGTATTGAAAAGCTTTAAAAACACACTGAAAATCCTTTAATAAGGTAAAAACACAAATTCGCTATATGGGACTTGACCTTGACTTTGACCTTTTGACCTTTGTCAAGGTCATAGTCCCCATGTCATTGCTGGAGACCCCAGGGTCTAGGACCTTTGGTTATTAGTAAAAGCTGATTTTCTCTTTCAGAAACCTAAAACAGGGGTTATGCCCTTAAAAAAGGTCAAATCTCTTCGGTCAAAATGTAACAAAGTTGCGCCTAATGACCCAAACATTTTCCACTATTTAAAACTTCTGTAAGTATAATGGTTTCTGAGATTATCCCATAACAAGGTGTTAGGTCAAAGGTCAAGGTCAACATACAAATTTGACCTTGAGGTATTTTTCAAAGATACATGAATTGATGATGATTGGTGAAGATCCTAGGTGTCTACGACTTACGGTTTCTGAGTTTTGGTGGCCAACGACACCGGTTAATTTTGATAGGGGCATAACCCTACCAATGAGTCGTTGAATCTTTTCGATCCAAATGTAACGAAGAACCGGGGTCTGGTCCTGAACAAATTTCCCCCCTTTGTTTTTTTTACCTATTATGGTTACGGTGTTGGAACGATAACAAGGTTTTTGGGTTTCGGAGGGATTACTCCGAACCGACAAAATATTTCGACTCACAGGGTGAGTTCCGATAGGTATTCATGACACCGATACAAAGTGTGAACATGAAAGCGACACGTCTTACGGTTACGGAGGCTAACTTCGTCAAAGTTTGGCGGAACAAAAAGAATAATAATAATAATATTAAAACTGTCAATTGTTCTTGAACAATTGAGAGGTCTTTCCTTTTTAATGTAAAATACATGTTCCACAGACGTAGAAATGTATTGAAAGTCAAGTCAACCTTTAAAAGACCAAACACATAAAATCCTTTAAATAAGGTTAAAAACACATAATTCGCTATTGGGACTTGACCTTGACCTTTGACCTTTTGACCTTTGTCAAGGTCATTAGTCCCCAATGCATTCTGAAGACCCCATGGGTCTAGGACCTTTGGTTATATAGTAAAAGCTGATTTTGTCTTTCAGAAACCTAAAACAGGGGTTATGCCCCTTATAAAAGGTCAAATCTCTTTGGTCAAAATGTAACAAAGTTGCGCCATAATGACCCAAACATTTTCCATATTTAAACTCTGTAAGTATAATGGTTTCTGAGATTATTTCCCATAACAAGGTGTTAGGTCAAAGGTCAAGGTCAACATACAATTTGACCTTGAGGTATTTTTCAAAGATACATGAATTGATGATGATTGGTGAAGATCCTAGGTGTCTACGATTACGGTTTCTGAGTTTTGGTGGCCAACCGACACCAGTTAATTTTGATAGGGGCATAACCCTACCAATGAGTCGTTGAATCTTTTCGTCCAAATGTAACGAAGAACCGGGGTCTGGTCCTGAACAAATTTCACCCTTTGTTTTTTTTCTACCTATTACGGTTACGGTGTTGGAACGATAACAAGGTTTTTGGTTTCGGAGGGATTACTCCGAACCGACAAAAATATTTCGACTCACAGGGTGAGTTCCAGTAGGTATTCATGACACCGATACAAAGTGTGAACATGAAAGCGACACGTCTTACGGTTACGGAGGCTGTAAACTTTGGCGGAACAAAAAGATATAATAATAATAATTAAACTGTCAATTGTTCTTGAACAATTGAGAGGTCTTTCCTTTTGTAATGTAAAATACAGTTCCAACAGACGTAGAATGTATTGAAAAGGTCAAGGTCAACCTTAAAAAGCTCAAAACACACTAAAAATGCTTTAATAAGGTTAAAAACACTAAATTCGCTATCTGGGACATGACCTTGACCTTTGACCTTTTGACCTTTGTCAAGGTCATCAGTCCCCAATGCCATTACTGAAGACCCCAAGGGTCTAGGACCTTTGGTTATATAGTAAAAGCTGATTTTGTCTTTTCCAGAAACCTAAAACAGGGGTTATGCCCCTTATAGAAAGGTCAAATCTCTTTGGTCAAAATGTAACAAAGTTGCGCCATAATGACTCAAACATTTTCCACTATTTAAAACTTCTGTAAGTATAATGGTTTCTGAGATTATCCCATAACAAGGTGTTAGGTCAAAGGTCAAGGTCAACATACAATTTGACCTTGAGGTTTTTTTCAAAGATACATGAATTGATGATGATTGGTGAAGATCCTAGGTCTCTACGACTTACGGTTTCTGAGTTTTGGTGGTCCACCGACACCGGTTAATTTTCATAGGGGCATAACCCTACCAATGAGTCGTTGAATCTTTTCGATCCAAATGTAACGAAGAACCGGGGTCTGGTCCTGAACAAATTTCACCCTTTGTTTTTTTTCTACCTATTACGGTTACGGTGTTGGAACGATACAAGGTTTTTTGGTTTCGGAGGGATTACTCCGAACCGACAAAATATTTCGACTAATAGGGTGAGTTCTGTATAGATATTCATGACACCGATACAAAGTGTGAACAAGAAAGCGACACGTCTTACGGTTACGGAGGCTAACTGCGTCAAAGTTTGGCGGAAGAATAATAATAATAATAATTAAACTGTCAATTGTTCTTGAACAATTGAGAGGTCTTTCCTTTTTTAATGTAAAATACATGTTCCAACAGACGTAGAATGTATTGAAAAGGTCAAGGTCAACCTTAAAAAGCTCGAAAACACACTAAAAATCCTTTAAATAAGGTTAAAACACTAAATTCGCTATCTGGGACATGACCTTTGACCTTTTGACCTTTGTCAAGGTCATTGGTCCCAATGCCATTACTGAAGACCCCAAGGGTCTAGGACCTTTGGTTATATAGTAAAAGCTGATTTTGTCTTTTCAAAAACCTAAAACAGGGGTTATGCCCCTTATAGAAAGGTCAAATCTCTTTGGTCAAAATGTAACAAAGTTGCGCCATAATGACCCAAACATTTTCCACCATTTAAAACTTCTGTAAGTATAATGGTTTCTGAGATTATCCCATAACAAGGTGTTAGGTCAAAGGTCAAGGTCAACATACAAATTTGACCTTGAGGTATTTTTTAAAGATACATGAAATGATGATGATTGGTGAAGATCCTATGTGTCTACGACTTACGGTTTCTGAGTTTTGGTGGCCAACCGACACCGGTTAATTTTCATAGGGGCATAACCCTACCAATGAGTCGTTGAATCTTTTCGATCCAAATGTAACGAAGAACCGGGGTCTGGTCCTGAACAAATTTCACCCTTCATTTTTTTTCTACCTATTACGGTTACGGTGTTGGAACGATAACAAGGTTTTTGGGTTTCGGAGGGATTACTCCGAACCAACAAATTATTTCGACTCACAGGGTGAGTTCCGGATAGGTATTCATGACACCGATACAAAGTGTGAACATGAAAGCGACACGTCTTACGGTTACGGAGGGAAATTTTGTCAAAGTTTGGCGGAACAAGAAGAATAATAATAATAATCAGAAGAAATACAGTAAGGTCTTTCCCTTTAGTAAAAGGAAAGACCTTAATAATAATAAACAGAAGAAATACAGTAAGGTCTTTCCCTTTTGTAAAAGGAAAGACCTTAATAATAATAATAATAATAATTAAAAACCAATTGTTCAGAGAACCATTGATGGTCTTTCCACCAGTTAAGACCTTTTTTTATATGAAAATATTAAAATTTCGTTTTAAATGTCAATTTTAACGTCAAATGACAGCTTATTGAACGCTGATTCCAAAAATATATGGTTTCTATAAAAAAGATATAGAAAAGGGAGAATTTTTTTTACTTCCGGTTTAAAAAGTTTACTTCCGGTATTGTTTGATAGTTTACTTGACACTGATTCCAAAAATATATGGTTCTATATACTTTTACATTGATTTAGTACAAAAAAATAGCTACTTCCGGTTTACAAAAGGTCACTTCCGGTTGTGGTTTTTAAGGTCACATTGCTTACAACTAAATGCAAAAAGTCCCATGGCTTTATCATGTGTACATGTGAGGTAAAAGCAAAGGTCAAAATCTAGAACGTTAAATTAACATATGACCTTGAGCTCAATTTCAAGGTCATAAACCAAGGACCTCAAATCAAAAGTCTCTAGTCCTCTACTTTATATTGTTAATGAGTTATATTACCATACTTATGATATTAGATATAAAAAGGGGGAAACTCGCGTTGAATGTCTACATACCCTTTCGACTAAAAATTATGTGTTACGACATGTCGTAACTAACAATTGTGTGAAAATATTTTGTCGATATCTTATATGATTTCTGAAAATAAGATATAACAAGCCAAAATCAAAATTTTAATCATGACCTTAACCTTTGACCTTGACCTCATTTTCATTTTTTTGGACCAAGGACCTCAAATCAAAAGACCCTAGGCCTCTACCACTTATGGTTTTCCAGTTAAAATGGATATCACTTATATCAAATATAAAAGGGGAAATAACTCTCATATGGAGTCTCCGGATAGCTTCGGTCAAAATTAATCAAATCATCCTGATGATATAACGAGCAATTTGGTAAAATAAATTTGTCGGTTTCTTATACGGTTGCGAAGATTAAGCGATAACAAGAAAAACAGTGTTCGGGGAGATAACTCTTATATGGGAAAGTGTTCGGTTTAGCAGGGTCAGTTTCAAAAGCGCATAAACTGTTCGATATCATATTTCATTTATCTAAGGGACATCTTGCGAAACAAAAAAACAGCGAAGGAAAAAAATTAGGCGGAAGAAAAAAAAAAATAATAATAATCAGAAGAAATCCAATAGGTCTTTCCACGGAAAAGTGGAAAGACCTAATAATAATAATCAGAAGAAATACAGTAAGGTCTTTCCCTTTAGTAAAAGGAAAGACCTTAATAATTAAACTGTCAATTGTTCTTGAACAATTGAGAGGTCTTTCCTTTTGTAATGTAAAATACATGTTCCTACAGACGTAGAATGTATTGAAAAGGTTAAGGTCAACCTTAAAAAGCTCGAAAACACACTGAAAATCCTTTAAATAAGGTTAAAAACACTAAATTCGCTATGTGGGACATGACCTTGACCTTTGACCTTTTGACCTTTATCAAGGTCATTACTCCCCAATGCCATTACTGAAGACCCAAGGGTCTAGGACCTTTGGTTATATAGTAAAAGCTGATTTTGTGTTTTCAGGAACCTAAAACAGGGGTTATGCCCCTTATAGAAAGGTCAAATCTCTTTGATCAAAATGTAACAAAGTTGCGCCATAATGATCCAAACATTTTCCACTATTTAAAACTTCTGTAAGTATAATGGTTCCTGAGATTATCCCATAACAAGGTGTTAGGTCAAAGGTCAAGGTCAACATACAAATTTGACCTTGAGGTATTTTTCAAGATACATAAATTGATGATGATTGGTGAAGATCCTAGGTGTCTACGACTTACGGTTTCTGAGTTTTGGTGGCCAACCGACACCGGTTAATTTTCAAAGGGGCATAACCCTACCAATGAGTCGTTGAATCTTTTCGATCCAAATGTAACGAAGAACCGGGGTCTGGTCCTGAACAAATTTCACCCTTTGTTTTTTTTCTACTTATTATGGTTACGGTGTTGGAACGATAACAAGGTTTTTTGGTTTCGGAGGGATTACTCCGAACCGACAAAATATTTCGACTAATAGGGTGAGTTCTGGATAGATATTCATGACACCGATACAAAGTGTGAACAGAAAGCGACACGTCTAACGGTTACGGAGGCTAACTGCGTCAAAGTTTGGCGGAAGAATAATAATAATAATTAAACTGTCAATTGTTCTTGAACAATTGAGAGGTCTTTCCTTTTATAATGTAAAATATATGTTCAAATAGACGTAGAATGTACTGAAAAGCTTTAAAACACACTAAAAAATCCTTGAAATAAGGTCAAAAACACATAATTCGCCATATGGGACATGACCTTGACCTTTGACCTTTTGACCTTTGTCAAGGTCATTAGTCCCCAATGTCATTGCTGAAGACCCATGGGTCTAGGACCTTTGGTTATATAGTAAAACCTGATATTGTCTTTTCAGAAACCTAAAACAGGGGTTATGCCCCTTAAAAAAAGGTAAATCTCTTCAGTCTAAATGTAACAAAGTTGCGCCGTAATGACCCAAACATTTTCCACTTTTTAAAAATTCTGTAAGTATAATAGTTTCTAAGATTATCCCATAACAAGGTGTTAGGTCAAAGGTCAAGGTCAACATACACATTTGACCTTGAGATATTTTTCAAAGTCACATGAATTGATGATGAATGGTGAAGATCCTAGGTGTCTACGACTTACGGTTTCTGAGTTTTGGTGGTCAACCGACACCGGTTAATTTTCATAGGGGCATAACCCTACAAATGAGTCGTTGAATCTTTTCGATCCAAATGTAACGAAGAACCGGTGTCTGGTCCTGAACAAATTTCACCCTTTGTTTTTTTTCTACCTTTTACGGTTACGGTGTTGGAACGATAACAAGGTTTTTTGGTTTCGGAGGGATTACTCCGAACCGACAAAATATTTCGACTAACAGGGTGAGTTCCAGATAGATATTCATGACACGACACAAAGTGTGAACATGAAAGCGACACATCTTACGGTTTAGGCTGCTAACTTTGTCAAAATTTGGCGGAAGAATAATAATAAACAGAAGAAATACAGTAAGGTCTTTCCCTTTTGTAAAAGGAAAGACCTTAATAATTAAAATGTCAATTGTTCTTGAACAATTGAGAGGTCTTTCCTTTTGTAATGTAAAATACATGTTCAAATAGACGTAGAATGTATTGAAAAGGTCAAGGTCAACCTTAAAAACATTTAAAACACACTAAAAATCCTTAAAATAAGGTCAAAAACACATAATTCGCTATCTGGGACATGACCTTGACCTTTGACCTTGTGACCTTTGTCAAGGTCATTTGTCCCCAATGTCATTGCTGAAGACCCCATGGGTCTAGGACCTTTGGTTATATAGTAAAAGCTGATTTTGTCTTTTCAGAAACCTAAATCAGGGGTTATGCCCTTACAGAAAGGTCAAATCTCTTCGGTCAAAATGTAACAAAGTTGCGCCTTAATGCCCCAAACATTTTCCACTATTCAAAACTTCTGTAAGTATAATGGTTTCTGAGATGTTCTGATAACAAGGTGTTAGGTCAAAGGTCAAGGTCAACATACACATTTGACCTTGAGATATTTTTCAAAGTCACATGAATTGATGATGAATGGTGAAGATCCTAGGTGTCTACGACTTACGGTTTCTGAGTTTTGGTGGCCAACCGACACCGGTTAATTTTCATAGGGGCATAACCCTACCAATGAGTCGTTGAATCTTTTCGATCCAAAAGTGACGAAGAACCGGGGTCTGGTCCTGAACAAATTTCACCCTTTGTTTTTTTTCTACCTATTACGGTTACGGTGTTGGAACGATAACAAGGTTTGTGGGTTTCGGAGGGATTACTCCGAACCGACAAAATATTTCGACTAACAGGGTGAGTTCCAGATAGGTATTCATGACACCGATACAAAGTGTAAACATGAAAGCGACACGTCTTACGGTTAAGGCTGCTAACTTCGTCAAAGTTTGGCGGAAGAATAATAATAATAATTAAACTGTCAATTGTTCTTGAACAATTGAGAGGTCTTTCCTTTTGTAATGTAAAAATACATGTTCTAATAGATGTAGAATGTATTGAAAAGCTTTAAAACACACTGAAAATCCTTTAAATAAGGTTAAAAACACTAAATTCGCTATATGGGACATGACCTTGACCTTTGACCTTTTGACCTTTGTCAAGGTCATTAGTCCCAAATGTCATTACTGAAGACCCCAAGGGTCTAGGACCTTTGGTTATATAGTTAAAGCTGATTTTGTCTTTTCAGAGACCTAAAACAGGCTTTATGCCCCTTAAAAAAAGGTCAAATCTCTTTGGTCGAAATGTAACAAAGTTGCGCCATAATGACCCAAACATTTTCCACTATTTAAAACTTCTGTAAGTATAATGGTTTTTGAGATTATCCCATAACAACGTGTTAGGTCAAAGGTCAAGGTCAACATACAAATTTGACCTTGAGGTATTTTACAAAGATACATAAATTGATGATGAATGGTGAAGATCCTAGGTGTCTACGACTTACGGTTTCTGAGTTTTGGTGGTCAACCGACACCGGTTAATTTTCATAGGGGCATAACCCTACCAATGAGTCGTTGAATCTTTTCGATCCAAATGTAACGAAGAACCGGGGTCTGGTCCTGAACAAATTTCACCCTTTGTTTTTTTTCTACCTATTACGGTTACGGTGTTGGAACGATAACAAGGTTTTTGGGTTTCGGAGGGATAACTCCGAACCGACAAAATATTTCGACTAACAGGGTGAGTTCCAGATAGGTATTCATGACACCGATACAAAGTGTCAACATGAAAGCGACACGTCTTACGGTTAACGCGGCTAAATTTGTCAAAGTTTGGCGGAAAAAGAATAATAATAATAATTAAACTGTCAATTGTTCTTGAACAATTGAGAGGTCTTTCCTTTTGTAATGTGAAATACATGTTCAAATAGACGTAGAATGTATTGAAAAGCTTTAAAACACACTGAAAAACCTTTAAATAACGTTAAAAACACCAAATTCGCTATATGGGACATGACCTTGACCTTTGACCTTTTGACCTTTGTCAAGGTCATTAGTCCCCAATGTCATTGCCGAAGACCCCATGGGTCTAGGACCTTTGGTTATATAGTGAAAGATGATTTTGTCTTTCCAGAAACTTAAAACAGGTGTTATGCCCCTTAAAAAAAGGTCAAGGTCATTGGTCCCCAATGCCATTACTGAAGACCCAAGGGTCTAGGACCTTTGGTTATATAGTAAAAGCTGATTTTGTCTTTTCAAAAACCTAAAACAGGCTTTATGCCCTTAAAAAAAGGTCAAATCTCTTCGGTCAAAATGTAACAAAGTTGCGCCGTAATGACCCAATCATTTTCCACTATTTGAATCCTCTGTAAGTATTAAGGTTGCTTAGATTATACCATAACAAGATGTTAGGTCAAAGGTCAAGGTCAACATACACATTTGACCTTGAGGTATTTTTCAAAGTCACATGAATTGATGATGAATGGTGAAGATCCTAGGTGTCTACGACTTACGGTTTCTGAGTTTTGGTGGCCAACCGACACCGGTTAATTTTGATAGGGGCATAACCCTACCAATGAGTCGTTGAATCTTTTCGATCCAAATGTAACGAAGAACCGGGGTCTGTTCCTGAACAAATTCCACCCTTTGGTTTTTTTCTACCTATTATGGTTATGGAGTTTGAATGATAACAAGGTTTTTGGGTTTCGGAGGGATTACTCCGAACCGACAAAATATTTCGACTCACAGGGTGAGTTCCGGATAGGTATTCATGACACCGATACAAAGTGTGAACATGAAAGCGACACGTCTTACGGTTACGGAGGCTAACTTCATCAAAGTTTGGCGGAACAAAAAGAATAATAATAATAATAATAATAATAATAATTAAACTGTCAATTGTTCTTGAACAATTGAGAGGTCTTTCCTTTTGTAATGTAAAATACATGTTCAAATAGACGTAGAATGTATTGAAAAGCTTTAAAACACACTGAAAAACCTTTAAATAAGGTTAAAAACACCAAATTCGCTATATGGGACATGACCTTGACCTTTGACCTTTTGACCTTTGTCAAGGTCATTAGTCCCCAATGTCATTGCCGAAGACCCCATGGGTCTAGGACCTTTGGTTATATAGTAAAAGATGATTTTGTCTTTCCAGAAACCTAAAACAGGTGTTATGCCCCTTAAAAAAAGGTCAAATCTCTTCGGTCAAAATGTAACAAAGTTGTGCCGTAATGACCCAAACATTTTCCACTATTTAAAACTTCTGTAAGTATAATGGTTTCTGAGATTATCCCATAACAAGGTGTAAGGTCAAAGGTCAAGGTCAACATACAAATTTGACCTTGAGGTATTTTTCAAAGATACATAAATTGATGATGATTGGTGAAGATCCTAGGTGTCTACAACTTACGGTTTCTGAGTTTTGATGGTCAACCGACACCGGTTAATTTTCATAGGGGCATAACCCTACCAATGAGTCGTTGAATCTTTTCGATTCAAATGTAACGAAGAACCAGGGTCTGGTCCTGAACAAATTTCACCCTTTGTTTTTTTTCTACCTATTACGGTTACGGTGTTGGAACGATAACAAGGTTTTTGGGTTTCGGAGGGATTACTCCGAACCGACAAAATATTTCGACTCACAGGGTGAGTTCCAGATAGGTATTCATGACACCGATACAAAGTGTGAACATGAAAGCGACACGTCTTACGGTTACGGAGGCTAACTTCGTCAAAGTTTGGCGGAACAAAAAGAATAATAATAATAATTAAACTGTCAATTGTTCTTGAACAATTGAGAGGTCTTTCCTTTTTTAATGTAAAATACATGTTCCAAGAGACGTAGAATGTATTGAAAAGGTCAAGGTCAACCTTAAAAAGCTCGAAAACACACTAAAAATCCTTTAAATAAGGTTAAAAACACTAAATTCGCTATCTGGGACATGACCTTGACCTTTGACCTTTTGACCTTTGTCAAGGTCATTGGTCCCCAATGCCATTACTGAAGACCCCAAGGGTCTAGGACCTTTGGTTATATAGTAAAAGCTGATTTTGTCTTTTCAAAAACCTAAAACAGGGGTTATGCCCCTTATAGAAAGGTCAAATCTCTTTGGTCAAAATGTAACAAAGTTGCGCCATAATGACCCAAACATTTTCCACCATTTAAAACTTCTGTAAGTATAATGGTTTCTGAGATTATCCCATAACAAGGTGTTAGGTCAAAGGTCAAGGTCAACATACAAATTTGACCTTGAGGTATTTTTTAAAGATACATGAAATGATGATGATTGGTGAAGATCCTATGTGTCTACGACTTACGGTTTCTAAGTTTTGGTGGCCAACCGACACCGGTTAATTTTGATAGGGGCATAACCCTACCAATGAGTCGTTGAATCTTTTCGATCCAAATGTAACGAAGAACCGGGGTCTGGTCCTGAACAAATTTCACCCTTTGTTTTTTTTCTACCTATTACGGTTACGGTGTTGGAACGATAACAAGGTTTTTGGGTTTCGGAGGGATTACTCCGAACCGACAAAATATTTCGACTCACAGGGTGAGTTCCGGATAGGTATTCATGACACCGATACAAAGTGTGAACATGAAAGCGACACGTCTTACGGTTACGGAGGCTAACTTCGTCAAAGTTTGGCGGAACAAAAAGAATAATAATAATAATCAGAAGAAATACAGTAAGGTCTTTCCCTTTAGTAAAAGGAAAGACCTTAATAATCAGAAGAAATACAGTAAGGTCTTTCCCTTTAGTAAAAGGAAAGACCTTAATAATAATAATAAACAGAAGAAATACAGTAAGGTCTTTCCCTTTTGTAAAAGGAAAGACCTTAATAAACAGAAGAAATACAGTAAGGTCTTTCCCTTTAGTAAAAGGAAAGACCTTAATAATAAACAGAAGAAATACAGTAAGGTCTTTCCCTTTTGTAAAAGGAAAGACCTTAATAATAATAATAATAATCAGAAGAAATACAGTAAGGTCTTTCCCTTTAGTAAAAGGAAAGACCTTAATTAAAATGTCAATTGTTCTTGAACAATTGAGAGGTCTTTCCTTTTCGAAATGTAAAGTACATGTTCCAATAGGCTTAGAATGCATTGAAAAGCTCTCAAACACACATAAAACCGTTAAAAAAAGACAACAACAACAAATTCGATAATTTGGACATGACCTTGACTTTTGACCTTGTAACTTTTGTGAAGATCATTGGTCCACAATGTCATTGTAAAAGACCCCATGGGTCTAGGACTTTTCGTTCAAGAGTTAAGGCTAATTTTACCTTTTCAGAAACCGTTAACGGCGGTTATGCCCCTTAAGAATATGTCAAATCCTTTCGGTCAAAATGTAAAAAAGTTGTGCCTCAGTCACACAAACATTTTTCACTGTTTACTATTTCTGTAAGATTAACCGTTTTTGAGATATCGACTAAAAAGTTGAAAGGTCAAAGGTCAAGGTCAACCTTAAAAACATTTAAAACACACTAAAAATCCTTAAAATAAGGTCAACGACACAAAATTCGCTATCTGGGACATGACCTTGACCTTTGACCTTGTGACCTTTGTCAAGGTCATTAGTCCCCAATGTCATTGCTGAAGACCCCGTGGGTCTAGATCCTTTGGTTATATAGTAAAAGCTGATTTTGTCTTGTCAAAGACCTAAATCAGGGGTTATGCCCCTTACAGAAAGGTCAAATCTCTTCGGTTAAAATGTAACAAAGTTGCGCCTTAATGACCGAAACATTTTCCACTATTCAAAACTTCTGTAAGTATAATGGTTTCTGAGATTATCCCATAACAAGGTGTTAGGTCAAAGGTCAAGGTCAACATACACATTTGGCCTTGAGGTATTTTTCAAAGCCACATGAATTGATGATGAATGGTGAAGATCCTAGGTGTCTACGACTTACGGTTTCTGAGTTTTAGTGGTCAACCGACACCGGTTAATTTTCATAGGGGCATAATCCTACCAATGAGTCGTTGAATCCTTTCGATCCAAATGTAACGAAGAACCGGGGTCTGGTCCTGAACAAATTTCACCCTTCGCTTTTTTTCTACCTCTTACGGTTACAGTGTTTGAACGATAACAAGGTTTTTTGGTTTCGGAGGGATTACTCCGAACCGACAAAATATTTTGACTCACAGGGTGAGTTCCGAATAGGTATTCATGACACCGATACAAAGTGTGAACATGAAAGCGACACGTCTTACGGTTAACGCGGATAAATTTGTCAAAGTTTGGCGGAAGAATAATAATAATAATTAAAGTTCAATTCTTCTTGAATAATTGATAGGTCTTTCCTTCCATTTTCTTTTAATTATACTGTCATAAATAAAAATATCATATATATTGATTGATTAATTTATTGATTAGTTGGTTGGTTGGTTGGTTGGATGATTGGTTTATTAATTAAACACTTGATATAGGGTCTCTTGAAACAAGCGAAAAAAAAGAGACCTTGGATTCCGTATGAAACACATGAAACGGAAACATGCATTGATTGATTGGTTGGCTGGTTAAACACGTTGGTTGGTTAGTTAAACACGTTGGTTAAACACGTTGGTTGGATAGGCTCAATTAAAACAAGCGAAAAAAAACCTTGGATCCCGTATGAAACACATGAAACGTTGGTTGGTTAGTTAAACACGTTGGTTAAACATGCTGGTTAAACACGTTGGTTGAATACGTTGGTTAAACACGTTGGTTGGATAGGCTCAATTAAAACAAGCGGAAAAAAAACCTTGGATCCCGTATGAAACACCCTGAAACGTGACATGCATTGATTGATTGGTGGGTTGGTTGGTTAAACACGTTGGTTGGTTAGTTAAACACGTTGGTTAAACATGTTGGTTAAACACGTTGGTTGGATAGGCTCAATTAAAACAAGCGAAAAAAAACCTTGGATCCCGTATGAAACACATGAAACGTGACATGCATTGATTGATTGGTTGGTTGGTTAAACACGTTGGTTGGTTAGTTAAACACGTTGGTTAAACACGTTGGTTAAACACGTTGGTTAGATAGGCTCAATGAAAACAAGCGGGAAAAAAACCTTGGATCCCGTATGAAACACATGAAACGTGAAATGCATTGATTGATTGGTTGGTTGGTTAAACACGTTGGTTGGTTAGTTAAACACGTTGGTTGGTTAGTTAAACACGTTGGTTAAACATGTTGGTTAAACACGTTGGTTAAACACGTTGGTTGGATAGGCTCAATGAAAACAAGCGGGAAAAAAACCTTGGATCCCGTATGAAACACATGAAACGTGACATGCATTGATTGATTGGTTGGTTGGTTAAACACGTTGGTTGGTTAGTTGAACACGTTGGTTGGTTAGTTAAACACGTTGGTTAAACATGTTGGTTAAACACGTTGGTTAAACACGTTGGTTAAACACGTTGGTTGGATAGGCTCAATTAAAACAAGCGAAAAAAAACCTTGGATCCCGTATGAAACACATGAAACGTGACATGCATTGATTGTTTGGTTGGTTGGTTGTGTTAAACACGTTGGTTGGTTATTTAAACACGTTGGTTAAACATGCTGGTTAAACACGTTGGTTGAATACGTTGGTTAAACACGTTGGTTGGATAGGCTCAATTAAAACAAGCGAAAAAAAAACCTTGGATCCCGTATGAAACACATGAAACGTGACATGCATTGATTGATTGGTGGGTTGGTTAAACACGTTGGTTGGTTAGTTAAACACGTTGGTTAAACATGTTGGTTAAACACGTTGGTTGGATAGGCTCAATTAAAACAAGCGAAAAAAAACCTTGGATCCCGTATGAAACACATGAAACGTGACATGCATTGATTGATTGGTTGGTTGGTTAAACACGTTGGTTGGTTAGTTAAACAAGTTGATTGGTTAGTTAAACACGTTGGTTAAACACGTCGGTTAAACACGTTGGTTAAACACGTTGGTTGGATAGGCTCAATGAAAACAAGCGGGAAAAAATCCTTGGATCCCGTATGAAACACATGAAACGTGACATGCATTGATTGATTGGTTGGTTGGTTAAACACGTTGGTTGGTTAGTTAAACACGTTGGTTAAACATGTTGGTTAAACACGTTGGTTAAACACGTTGGTTGGATAGGCTCAATTAAAACAAGCGAAAAAAAAAACCTTGGATCCCGTATGAAACACATGAAACGTGACATGCATTGATTGATTGGTTGGTTGGTTAAACACGTTGGTTGGTTAGTTAAACACGTTGGTTAAACATGTTAGTGAAACTCGTTGGTTAAACACGTTGATTGATTAAACACGTTGGAAAAGGTCAATTAAAACAAGCAAAAAAAAAAACCTTGGATCCCGTATGAAACACATGAAACGTGACTTGCATTGATTGATTGGTTGGTTGGTTAAACACGTTGGTTGGTTAGTTAAACACGTTGGTTAAACATGTTGGTTAAACACGTTGTTTAAACACGTTGGTTAAACACGTTGGTTGGATAGGCTCAATTAAAACAAGCGAAAAAAAACCTTGGATCCCGTATGAAACACATGAAACGGAAACATGCATTGATTGATTGGTTAGTTAAACACGTTGGTTGGTTAGTTAAACACGTTGGTTAAACACGTTGGTTTAACACGTTGGTTAAACACGTTGGTTAAACACGTTGGTTAAACACGTTGGTTAAACACGTTGGTTGGATAGGCTGAATTAAAACAAGCGAAAAAAAACAACATTGGATCCCGTATGAAACACATGAAACAGAAACATGCATTGATTGATTGGTTGGTTGGTTGGTTGGTTAGTTAAACACGTTGGTAAAACATGTTGGTAAAACACGTTGGTTAAACACGTTGGTTAAACACGTTGGAAAGTGTCAATTAAAACAAGCGAAAAAAAGAGACCTTGGATCCCGTATTAAACACATGAAACGGAAACTTGCTTTGATTGATTGATTGATTGATTGATTGATTGATTGATTGATTGATTGATTGATTAATTGATTGATTGATTGATTGATTGATTGATTGATTGATTGGTTGGAATTCAAACACACATAAAACTGTTTAAATAGTGCCAAAAAACACATAATTTGATGACCTTGACCTTTGACCTTGTGACCTTCGTCAAGGTCATTGCTCCACAAGGTCATTGCAAAAGACCGTATGGGTCAAGGACCTTTTGTTAATGAGTTTTGCCTAAAAATGGCTTTTTAAAAACCATCAATGGGAGTTATGTCCCTTACATGATGGTAAAATCAGTATAGTCATAATGTAAAAAAGTTGCCCCTTGAAGTACCAATCATTTTCAACTGCTTAATTTTTCTGTATCTATAACCGTTCAATAGTTATAGGGAAATGAAAAACTTTTGAAAATCTAAAATATGACCTTGACCTTTGACCTTGACCTATATTTTCTAGTTTTGGTCCAATGAACTCAAATCTGATGACCCGCAGTCTTTATGACTTACGGTTCATGAGATTTATATGCATATCGAAAATTTAAATATTCAAGGGGAAATAACTCCTATAAAAGGTCACTGGATCGCTTCGGTTAAAGTTATTTGAAGTTGTAACTTTTGGCAAGGAACATTTTAAAAAAAACCATTTGCCGCTAAGTCTTATAGTTTATGAGGAGTAGTGATAACAGTGTTTTTTGTAATTGGGGAGATAACTCCTATAAGGTAAACAGTAAACCTTGGTTATTCTAATACAAGATAGATATTATACCTCCGATACATGATACCAAAGATCATTTGGATATGTTGCGTACTTTTCTTGATTTTGGACTTTGAAAACGGACGAGGAAAAAGAATAATAATAATAATAATTAAAATGTCAATTGTTCTTGAACAATTGAGAGGTCTTTCCTTTTCGAAATGTAAAGTACATGTTCCAATAGGCGTAGAATGCATTGAAAAGCTCAGAAACACACACAAAACCGTTAAAAAATGACAAAAACAACAAATTCGATAATTTGGACATGATCTTGGCTTTTCACCTTGTAACCTTTGTGAAGGTCATTGGTCAACAATGTCATTGTAAAAGACCCCATGGGTCTAGGACTTTTCGTTCAAGGGTTAAAGCTGATTTTACCTTTTCAGAAACCGTTAACGGGGGTTATGCCCCTTCAGAATATAACAAATCCTTTTGGTCAAAATGTAAAAAAGTTGTGCCTCAGTCACCTAAACATTTTTCACTGTTTACTATTTCTGTAAGATTAACCGTTTTTGAGATATCGACTAACAAGTTGAAAGGTCAAAGGTCAAGGTCAACCTTAAAAACATTTAAAACACACTAAAAATCATCAAAATAAGGTCAAAAACACATAATTTGCTATCTGGGATATGACCTTGACCTTTGACCTTGTGACCTTTGTCAAGGTCATTAGTCCCCAATGTCATTGCTGAAGACCCCATGGGTCTAGGACCTTTTGTTATATAGTAAAAGCTGATTTTCTCTTTTCAGAAACCTAAATCAGGGGTTATGCCCCTTACAGAAAGGTCAAATCACTTCGGTCAAACTGTAACAAAGTTGCGCCTTAATGACCCAAACATTTTCCACTATTTAAAACTTCTGTAAGTATAATGGTTTCTGAGATTATCCCATAACAAGGTGTTAGGTCAAAGGTCAAGGTCAACATACAAATTTGACCTTGAGGTATTTTTCAAAGATACATGAATTGATGATGATTGGTGAAGATCCTAGGTGTCTACGACTTACGGTTTCTGAGTTTTGGTGGCCAACCGACACCGGTTAATTTTGATAGGGGCATAACCCTACCAATGAGTCGTTGAATCTTTTCGATCCAAATGTAACGAAGAACCGGGGTCTGTTCCTGAACAAATTCCACCCTTTGTTTTTTTTGTACCTATTATGGTTATGGAATTTGAATGATAACAAGGTTTTTGGGTTTCGGAGGGATTACTCCGAACCGACAAAATATTTCGACTCACAGGGTGAGTTCCGGATAGGTATTCATGACACCGATACAAAGTGTGAACATGAAAGCGACACGTCTTACGGTTACGGAGGCTAACTTCGTCAAAGTTTGGCGGAACAAAAAGAATAATACCCTTTGTTTTTTTTCTACCTATTACGGTTACGGTGTTGGAACGATAACAAGGTTTTTGGGTTTCGGAGGGATTACTCCGAACCGACAAAATATTTCGACTCACAGGGTGAGTTCCGGATAGGTATTCATGACACCGATACAAAGTGTGAATATGAAAGCGACACGTCTTACGGTTAACGCGGCTAAATTTGTCAAAGTTTGGCGGAAAAAGAATAATAATAATAATAATAATAATAAACAGAAGAAATACAGTAAGGTCTTTCCCTTTTGTAAAAGGAAAGACCTTAATAAACTGTCAATTGTTCTTGAACAATTGAGAGGTCTTTCCTTTTGTAATGTAAAATACATGTTCTAATAGATGTAGAATGTATTGAAAAGCTTTAAAACACACTGAAAATCCTTTAAATAAGGTTAAAAACACTAAATTCGCTATATGGGACATGACCTTGACCTTTGACCTTTTGACATTTGTCAAGGTCATTAGTCCCAAATGTCATTACTGAAGACCCCAAGGGTCTAGGACCTTTGGTTATATAGTTAAAGCTGATTTTGTCTTTTCAGAGACCTAAAACAGGCTTTATGCCCCTTAAAAAAAGGTCAAATCTCTTTGGTCGAAATGTAACAAAGTTGCGCCATAATGACCAAAACATTTTCCACTATTTAAAACTTCTGTAAGTATAATGGTTTTTGAGATTATCCCATAACAACGTGTTAGGTCAAAGGTCAAGGTCAACATACAAATTTGACCTTGAGGTATTTTACAAAGATACATAAATTGATGATGAATGGTGAAGATCCTAGGTGTCTACGACTTACGGTTTCTGAGTTTTGGTGGTCAACCGACACCGGTTAATTTTCATAGGGGCATAACCCTACCAATGAGTCGTTGAATCTTTTCGATCCAAATGTAACGAAGAACCGGGGTCTGGTCCTGAACAAATTTCACCCTTTGTTTTTTTTCTACCTATTACGGTTACGGTGTTGGAACGATAACAAGGTTTTTGGGTTTCGGAGGGATAACTCCGAACCGACAAAATATTTCGACTAACAGGGTGAGTTCCAGATAGGTATTCATGACACCGATACAAAGTGTCAACATGAAAGCGACACGTCTTACGGTTAACGCGGCTAAATTTGTCAAAGTTTGGCGGAAAAAGAATAATAATAATAATAATAATAATAAACAGAAGAAATACAGTAAGGTCTTTCCCTTTTGTAAAAGGAAAGACCTTAATTAAACTGTCAATTGTTCTTGAACAATTGAGAGGTCTTTCCTTTTATAATGTAAAATACATGTTCCAATAGACTTAAAATGTATTGAAATGCTTTAAAACACACTGAAAATCCTTTAAATAAGGTCAAAAACACATAACTAGCTATATTTGACTTGACCTTGACCTTTGACCTTTTGACCTTTGTCAAGGTCATTAGTCCCCAATGTCATTGCTGAAGACCCCATGGGTCTAGGACCTTTTGTTATGTAGTAAAAGCTGATTTTGTCTTTTCAGAAACCTAAAACAGGCTTTATGCCCCTTAAAAAAAGGTCAAATCTCTTCGGTCAAAATGTAACAAATGTGCGCCGTAATGACCCAAACATTTTCCACTATTTAAAACTTCTGTAAGTATAATGGTTTCTGAGATTATCCCATAACAAGGTGTTAGGTCAAAGGTCAAGGTCAACATACAAATTTGACCTTGAGGTATTTTGCAAAGATACATGAATTGATGATGATTGGTGAAAATCCTAGGTGTCTACGACTTTCGGTTTCTGAGTTTTGGTGGCCAACCGACACCGGTTAATTTTCATAGGGGCATAACCCTACCAATGAGTCGTTGAATCTTTTCGATCCAAATGTAACGAAGAACCGGTGTCTGGTCTTGAACAAATTTCACCCTTCGTTTTTTTTCTACCTATTACGGTTACGGTGTTGGAACGATAACAAGGTTTTTTGGTTTCGGAGGGATTACTCCGAACCGACAAAATATTTTGACTAACAGGGTGAGTTCCAGATAGATATTCATGACACCAATACAAAGTGTGAACATGAAAGCGACACGTCTTACGGTTAAGGCTGCTAACTTCGTCAAAGTTTGGCGGAACAAAAAGAATAATAATCAGAAGAAATACAGTAAGGTCTTTCCCTTTAGTAAAAGGAAAGACCTTAATAATCAGAAGAAATACAGTAAGGTCTTTCCTTATAGATAAAGGAAAGACCTTAATTAAAATGTCAATTGTTCTTGAACAATTGAGAGGTCTTTCCTTTTCGAAATGTAAAGTACATGTTCCAATAGGCGTAGAATGCATTGAAAAGCTCTCAAACACACATAAAACCGTTAAAAAATGACAAAAACAACAAATTCGATAATTTGGACATGACCTTGACTTTTGACCTTGTGAACTTTGTGAAGTTCATTGGTCCACAATGTCATTGTAAAAGGCCCCATGGGTCTAGGACTTTTCGTTCAAGAGTTAAAGCTAATTTTACCTTTTCAGAAACCGTTAACGGCGGTTATGCCCCTTAAGAATATGTCAAATCCTTTCGGTCAAAATGTAAAAAAGTTGTGCCTCAGTCACCTTAACATTTTTCACTGTTTACTATTTCTGTAAGATTAACCGTTTTTGAGATATCGACTAAAAAGTTGATAGGTCAAAGGTCAAGGTCAACCTTAAAAACATTTAAAACACACTAAAAATCCTTAAAATAAGGTCAAAAACACATAATTCGCTATCTGGGACATGACCTTGACCTTTGACCTTGTGACCTTTGTCAAGGTCATTAGTCCCCAATGTCATTACTGAAGACCCACGGGTCTAGGACCTTTGGTTATATAGTAAAAGCTGATTTTGTCTTTTCAGAAACCTAAATCAGGGGTTATGCCCCTTACAGAAAGGTCAAATCTCTTCGGTCAAAATGTAACAAAGTTGCGCCATAATGACCCAAACATTTTCCACTATTTAAAACTTCTGTAAGTATAATGGTTTCTGAGATTATCCCATAACAAGGTGTTAGGTCAAAGGTCAAGGTCAACATACAAATTTGACCTTGAGGTATTTTTCAAAGATACATGAATTGATGATGAATGGTGAAGATCCTAGGTGTCTACGACTTACGGTTTCTGAGTTTTGGTGGCCAACCGACACCGGTTAATTTTCAGAGGGGCATAACCCTACCAATGAGTCGTTGAATCTTTTCGATCCAAATGTAACGAAGAACCGGGGTCTGGTCCTGAACAAATTTCACCCTTCGTTTTTTTTCTACCTATTACAGTTACGGTGTTGGAACGATAACAAGGTTTTTGGGTTTCGGAGGGATTACTCCGAACCGACAAAATATTTCGACTCACAGGGTGAGTTCCGGATAGGTATTCATGACACAGATACAAAGTGTGAATATGAAAGCGACACGTCTTACGGTTAACGCGGATAAATTTGTCAAAGTTTGGCGGAAGAATAATAATAATAATTAAACTGTCAATTGTTCTTGAACAATTGAGAGGTCTTTCCTTTTGTAATGTAAAATAAATGTTCAAATAGACATAGAATGTATTGAAAAGCTTTAAAACACACTGAAAATCCTTTAAATAAGGTTAAAAACACTAAATTCGCTATCTGGGATATGACCTTGACCTTTGACCTTTTGACCTTTGTCAAGGTCATTAATCCCCAATGTCATTGCCGAAGAACCCATGGGTCTAGGACCTTTGGTTATATAGTAAAAGCTGATTTTGTCTTTCCAAAAACCTAAAACAGGTATAATGCCCCTTAAAAAAAGGTCAAATCTCTTCGGTCAAAATGTAACAAAGTTGCGCCGTAATGACCCAAACATTTTCCACTATTCAAAACTTCTGTAAGTATTATGGTTTCTGAGATTATCCCATAACAAGGTGATAGGTCAAAGGTCAAGGTCGACATACAAATTTGACCTTGATGTATTTTTCAAAGATACATGAATTGATGATGAATGGTGAAGATCCTAGGTGTCTACGACTTACGGTTTCTGAGTTTTGGTGGTCAACCGACACCGGTTAATTTTCATAGGGGCATAACCCTACCAATGAGTCGTTGAATCTTTTCGATCCAAATGTAACGAAGAACCGGGGTCTGGTCCTGAACAAATTTCACCCTTTGTTTTTTCTCTACCTTTTACGGTTACGGTGTTGGAACGATAACAAGGTTTTTTTGTTTCGGAGGGATAACTCCGAACCGACAAAAATTTTCGACTAACAGGGTGAGTTCCGGATAGGTATTCATGACACGAATACAAAGTGTGAATATGAAAGCGACACATCTTACAGTTACGGAGGCTAACTTCGTCAAAGTTTGGCGGAAAAAGAATAATAATAATAATTAAACTGTCAATTGTTCTTGAACAATTGAGAGGTCTTTCCTTTTTTAATGTAAAATACATGTTCCAAGAGACGTAGAATGTATTGAAAAGGTCAAGGTCAACCTTAAAAAGCTCGAAAACACACTAAAAATCCTTTAAATAAGGTTAAAAACACTAAATTCGCTATCTGGGACATGACCTTGACCTTTGACCTTTTGACCTTTGTCAAGGTCATTGGTCCCCAATGCCATTACTGAAGACCCCAAGGGTCTAGGACCTTTGGTTATATAGTAAAAGCTGATTTTGTCTTTTCAAAAACCTAAAACAGGGGTTATGCCCCTTATAGAAAGGTCAAATCTCTTTGGTCAAAATGTAACAAAGTTGCGCCATAATGACCCAAACATTTTCCACCATTTAAAACTTCTGTAAGTATAATGGTTTCTGAGATTATCCCATAACAAGGTGTTAGGTCAAAGGTCAAGGTCAACATACAAATTTGACCTTGAGGTATTTTTTAAAGATACATGAAATGATGATGATTGGTGAAGATCCTATGTGTCTACGACTTACGGTTTCTAAGTTTTGGTGGCCAACCGACACGGTTAATTTTGATAGGGGCATAACCCTACCAATGAGTCGTTGAATCTTTTCGATCCAAATGTAACGAAGAACCGGGGTCTGGTCCTGAACAAATTTCACCCTTTGTTTTTTTTCTACCTATTACGGTTACGGTGTTGGAACGATAACAAGGTTTTTGGGTTTCGGAGGGATTACTCCGAACCGACAAAATATTTCGACTCACAGGGTGAGTTCCGGATAGGTATTCATGACACCGATACAAAGTGTGAACATGAAAGCGACACGTCTTACGGTTACGGAGGCTAACTTCGTCAAAGTTTGGCGGAACAAAAAGAATAATAATAATAATCAGAAGAAATACAGTAAGGTCTTTCCCTTTAGTAAAAGGAAAGACCTTAATTAAAATGTCAATTGTTCTTGAACAATTGAGAGGTCTTTCCTTTTATAATGTAAAATATATGTTCAAATAGACGTAGAATGTATTGAAAAGCTTTAAAACACACTGAAAATCCTTTAAATAAGGTCAAAAACACATAATTCGCTATATGGGACATGACCTTGACCTTTGACCTTTTGACCTTTGTCAAGGTCATTAGTCCCCAATGTCATTGCTGAAGACCCCATGGGTCTAGGACCTTTGGTTATATAGTAAAAGCTGATTTTGTCTTTTCAGAAACCTAAAACAGGGGTTATGCCCCTTATAAAAAGGTCAAATCTCTTTGGTCAAAATGTAACAAAGTTGCGCCTTAATGACCCAAACATTTTCCACTATTCAAAACTTCTGTAAGTATAATGGTTTCTGAGATTATCCCATAACAAGGTGTTAGGTCAAAGGTCAAGGTCAACATACAAATTTGACCTTGAGGTATTTTTCAAAGATACATGAATTGATGATGATTGGTGAAGATCCTAGGTGTCTACGACTTACGGTTTCTGAGTTTTGGTGGCCAACCGACACCGGTTAATTTTCATAGGGGCATAACCCTACCAATGAGTCGTTGAATCTTTTCGGTCCAAATGTAACGAAGAACCAGGGTCTGGTCCTGAACAAATTTCACCCTTTGTTTTTTTTCTACCTATTACGGTTACGGTGTTGGAACGATAACAAGGTTTTTGGGTTTCGGAGGGATTACTCCGAACCGACAAAATATTTCGACTCACAGGGTGAGTTCCGGATAGGTATTCATGACACCGATACAAAGTGTGAACATGAAAGCGACACGTCTTACGGTTACGGAGGCTAACTTCGTCAAAGTTTGGCGGAACAAAAAGAATAATAATAATAATAATAATAATCAGAAGAAATACAGTAAGGTCTTTCCCTTTAGTAAAAGGAAAGACCTTAATAAACTGTCAATTGTTCTTGAACAATTGAGAGGTCTTTCCTTTTTTAATGTAAAATACATGTTCAAATAGACGTAGAATGTATTGAAAAGCTTTAAAACACACTGAAAATCCTTTAAATAAGGTTAAACACACTAATTCGCTATATGGGATATGACCTTGACCTTTGACCTTTTGACCTTTGTCAAGGTCATTAGTCCCCAATGTCATTGCTGAAGACCCCATGGGTCTAGGACCTTTGGTTATAAAGTAAAAGCTGATTTTGTGTTTTCAGAAACCTAAAACAAGGGTTATGCCCCTTATAGAAAGGTCAAATCTCTTTGGTCAAAATATAACAAAGTTGCGCCATAATGATCCAAACATTTTCCACTATTTAAAACTTCTGTAAGTATAATGGTTCCTGAGATTATCCCATAACAAGGTGTTAGGTCAAAGGTCAAGGTCAACATACAAATTTGACCTTGAGGTATTTTTCGAAAATACATAAATTGATGATGATTGGTGAAGATCCCAGGTGTCTACGACTTATGGTTTCTGAGTTTTGGTGTCCAACCGACACCGGTTAATTTCCATAGGGGCATAACCCTACCAATGAGTCGTTGAATCTTTTCGATCCAAATGTAACGAAGAACCGGGGTCAGGTCCTGAACAAATTTCACCCTTCGTTTTTTTTCTACCTATTACGGTTACGGTGTTGGAACGATAACAAGGTTTTTGGGTTTCGGAGGGATAACTCCGAACCGACAAAATATTTCGACTCACAGGGCGAGTTCAGGATAGGTATTCATGACACCGATACAAGGTATGAATATGAAAGCGACACGTCTTACGGTTAACGCGGATAAATTTGTCAAAGTTTGGCGGAAGAATAATAATAATAATAATAAACAGAAGAAATACAGTAAGGTCTTTCCCTTTAGTAAAAGGAAAGACCTTAATAATAAACAGAAGAAATACAGTAAGGTCTTTCCCTTTAGAAAAAGGAAAGACCTTAATTAAACTGTCAATTGTTCTTGAACAATTGAGAGGTCTTTCCTTTTATAATGTAAAATATATGTTCAAATAGACGTAGAATGTACTGAAAAGCTTTAAAACACACTAAAAATCCTTGAAATAAGGTCAAAAACACATAATTCGCCATATGGGACATGACCTTGACCTTTGACCTTTTGACCTTTGTCAAGGTCATTAGTCCCCAATGTCATTGCTGAAGACCCCATGGGTCTAGGACCTTTGGTTATATAGTAAAACCTGATATTGTCTTTTCAGAAACCTAAAACAGGGGTTATGCCCCTTAAAAAAAGGTAAAATCTCTTCAGTCTAAATGTAACAAAGTTGCGCCGTAATGACCCAAACATTTTCCACTTTTTAAAAATTCTGTAAGTATAATAGTTTCTGAGATTATCCCATAACAAGGTGTTAGGTCAAAGGTCAAGGTCAACATACACATTTGACCTTGAGATATTTTTCAAAGTCACATGAATTGATGATGAATGGTGAAGATCCTAGGTGTCTACGACTTACGGTTTCTGAGTTTTGGTGGTCAACCGACACCGGTTAATTTTCATAGGGGCATAACCCTACAAATGAGTCGTTGAATCTTTTCAATCCAAATGTAACGAAGAACCGGTGTCTGGTCCTGAACAAATTTCACCCTTTGTTTTTTTTTCTACCTATTACGGTTACAGTGTTGGAACGATAACAAGGTTTTTTGGTTTCGGAGGGATTACTCCGAACCGACAAAATATTTCGACTAACAGGGTGAGTTCCAGATAGATATTCATGACACCGACACAAAGTGTGAACATGAAAGCGACACATCTTACGGTTTAGGCTGCTAACTTTGTCAAAGTTTGGCGGAAGAATAATAATAAACAGAAGAAATACAGTAAGGTCTTTCCCTTTTGTAAAAGGAAAGACCTTAATAATAATAATAATAATAATAATAATAATAATAATAATAATAATAATAATAATAATCAGAAGAAATACAGTAAGGTCTTTCCCTTTAGTAAAAGGAAAGACCTTAATTAAAAACCAATTGTTCAGAGAACCATTGATGGTCTTTCCACCAGTAATGATTTTTTTTATATGAAAATATTAAAATTTGGTTTTAAATGTCAATTTCAGCTTCAAATGACAACTTATTGTACGCTGATTCCAATATAAGGTTTTAAATACTTTTACAATAATTTATTACAAAAATTAGCTACTTCCGGTAAACAAAAGGTCACTTCCGGTTAGCTTTTTCAACGTCATACTGCTTGCAACCTAATGCAAAAAGTCTAATAGCTTTAACATGAATACATATGCGGTAAAAGCAAAGGTCAAAATCTAGAACGTTAAATTAACATATGACCTTGAGCTCAATTTCAAGGTCATAAACCAAGGACCTCAAATCAAAACACTCTAGGTCTTTACTTTATATTGTTAATGAGTTATATAACCATACGACTGATATTAGATATAAAAGGGGGGAAAACTAACATCAAATGTTTACGTACCCTTTTGACTAAAATTTATGTGTAACTACATGTCGCGACTAACAATTGTGTGAAAATATTTTGTCGATATCTTATAAGATTTCTGAAAATGAGCGATAACAAGCCAAAGTCAAAATTTTGAACATGACCTTGACCTTTGACCTTGACCTCATTTTCATTTTTTTGAACCAAGGACCTCAAATCAAAAGACCCTAGGCCTATATCACTTATCGTTTACCAGTTAGAAATGCAAATCAGTTATGTCATATACAAAAGGGGGGATAACTCTCATTATGGAGTCTCCGGATAGCTTCGACTAAAATTATTCATTTCATCCTGAGGATATAACGAGCAATTTGGTAAAATAAATTTGTCGGTTTCATATACGGTTTCGACATAAAAGTAATAACAAGAAAAACAGTGTTCGGGGAGATAACTCTTACATGGATAAGATTTTGGTTACGCGGTGTCAGTTTCAAAAGCGTATTAATTGTTCGATATCATATACCATATATCTAAGCAACATCTTGCGAAACAAAAAAATTGCGAAGGAACAAAAAGTTGGCGGAAGAAAAAAAATAATAATAATAATAATAATAATAATCAGAAGAAAACCAATAGGTCTTTCCACGGAAAAGTGGAAAGACCTAATAATAATAATAATAATAATAATCAGAAGAAATACAGTAAGGTCTTTCCTTATAGAAAAAGGAAAGACCTTAATTATATCAACAGGTCAATTAACACAAAAGCACGATTTGAGAGTACTTTTTAAAACTGTATATCATCTGCTTCCATAATATTGCAAAAATTAATTCATTCCATCGTGTGAAAGAAGTATACATCGTGTGATAAGAGAAAGTAGTACATCATACTGATCAATGAAAAAACGGGCCTTGTGAGATGAATATATTCAAAATTATTCTGAGCTGCTATTTGGGAGGACAAGGTTTAATTTAAATTTTATTCATATATCCTAAATCGAAGATCTTATTGCGCGTCTTTTAGTACTTACAGTTTTATTTCAGATTCAATTTTCCTAACAAAACGTAATTTTCATTTTGAAACTAATTAAAGTTGTAAAAAATCTTAACACGCTATTCACAGAAAAAAACCTGTCGGTAGTTTTAAATGAGAAAAATCTTTTCGTTGTAAAATAACTGCAAACGATTGAACTAAGAAGTTAGTTTACCTTTATTTTTCGACGGAATGGTTTCAAAATACCATTGAATAATTAAGCTTCTACAGCAACTTTATTCGATTCGTTATAGTTAGAAGTTTATTGAACAGGAGTATAATCTCGAACGAAACAATGGCTGCCCTTTTATATATTTTTTTTCGGTACACAACTAGATTCGAAAAAAAAAATATTGTTTAAATAACAACTTAAGGTCTGACCACCTAACATGTTGACATTGAGGTTTGAATAAATTTTATACATATGTGCGAAGCTTTTATTTAAATACAAAAGTAACCTTTGTAAATAAAAAAACAAAATCAAAATGTGTCATACTATGATGAGTTAAGCCTTAATCAACTGATTTTTATAGTTCGTTCCTATGTTATACTGTTATACCGCTGTCCCAGGTTATGGTGAGTGTTGGGATCCCACTAACATGTTTAACCCCGCCACATTCTGTATGTATGTGCCTGTCCCAAGTCAGGAGCCTGTAAATCAGAGGTTGTCGTTTGTTTATGTGTTACATATTTGTTTTTCGTTATTTTTTTAACAAAAATAAGGCCTTTATTTTTCTCGTTTGAATTGTTTTACATTGTCATTTCAGGGGCCTTTTATAGCTGACTATGCGGTATGGGCTTGGCTAGTTGATCATCCACTACCGGTTGATTAAAGTCCCTCATTCCTAAAATATGGGGTTTCTATGTAATTCCAGAAGATTAGGGGTATAATCTGCTACGTCCGATGTACAAATACCAAATTTGGTGTCAAATGATATATTTCATTACATTCAAGCATTTAATCAATGATATAATTTTTCAACTTAACAAAATATCACATCTGGTTACAAAATGCTACAAAGAAACTTAAAATGTTGAGTCAAAAGGCATATTTCATTAAAAATAAGTAATTTCTTGGGATAAGCGATATCTAGAAAAACAGTAAAGCGAGATAAATCCCAAACGGAAAAATATCCCGTTGAAATTGGTGATTTTCAAAACCGTGATAAATTCGTGTGCCTGATATCTTTACGACGTGCTGCGAAACAAAATCAACATTTCATAAATAAAGGGCGGAAAAGAAAGAAAAAAGAAAAAAAGGATCTTTTCACATTATGCAAGGTTCCTTAAGAGGGTCATACTTTTGACGTAGACGTAAAATCTTCTTCTCCGCCCTTTATTTATGAAATGTTGATTTTGTTTCGCAGCACGTCGTAAAGATATCAGGCACACGAATTTATCACGGTTTTGAAAATCACCAATTTCAACGGGATATTTTTCCATTTGGGATTTATCTCGCTTTCCTGTTTTTTCTGGATATCGCTTATCCCAGAAATTACTTATTTTTAGTGAAATATGCCTTTTAACTCTACATTTTAAGATTCTTTGTATCATTTTGTAACCAGATGTGATATTTTGTTAAGTTGAAAATAAACTTCCTCGATACTACGAGTTACATCAAGAACGGAACCATTATAACGGACCTTCATCACCACCAGTCATGGCCTTCAGAAGACCTAAAAACATCCGTGACAAATTAGTGACATCTGTATTAGCAAAGCAGCCTACTCCATCGCCCGGTTGCTACAAACAATGTGGTCGAAGGAATTGTTTGTGTTGTAAAGCTGCCAATACAAGCAGTTCTTTCATCAGCTCCGTTACTAAACAAAATTATACCATCTACTCTAATTCCAACTGTAAAACGGAGAACTCAATTTATATATTAACATGTGACACTTGTGGCATTCAGTATGTGGGAGAAACAATGGACAAATTTAATATTCGGCTGAATAACCATCGTTCATCGTACAAAACCAACAGAAACTGTCCTCTCACAAGACATCTTCGTTCAACGAAACATCCTTTCGATAATGTTACTTTCCAAATTATAGAAGTCAACACCGAGTGGGACACCACGGCGAGAAGGAGAAGAGAAAACTTTTGGATCCACCAACTCCACACTTTAGAACCTGATGGTCTTAACGAAAAAGACGAGAAAAGATACAGGAAAGATAAAGAATAATTTAAAACAAAGCATCGTCCTTTTTATCCCGTAATATTGGCCAATGGACGTTGCTAACTTCAACTACCAATTATGTATTTTCAAGGCAGCTATATCCAAGTGCAACATATACATTGAGCTGCAAAATTTCTTATTTTCAAGGCAGCTAAATTCAAGTTCAACATAGACATTGAGCTGCAAAATTATCTTATTTTCAAGGCACCTAAGTGCAACATACACATTGAGCTGCAAAAGTTTCTTATCATCCACATCCGATTTCACCTGGATAGATGCACGCTTGATAAAGCTAGTTGGTTTAGCGAAATATTGCGTTTATTTTCATCATTTTGTAAATATTTTAAACATTCTTATATTTACATACTAAATAGTGTGTTAAAATTACATTGTTAGGCAATCTATATATATATAAACGAGTCTAAATTGAAAACTACCTTCAAACCTATTATTGCGTTGGATAAAAACCGCAATTTTTATACGTGTGCATGTAAGTCAAATTTCGTTGTAGAAGGGTCTAAAAACAGCACAAACAACATATTCCAAAAGACCAAAAAAGTGAAAAAGTATATTTAAACAAAACGCATTTGACTAACAGGTCGAACAACTGATGTTCTTTAATCCTGCTGACTGCCATTGGCGATTGTCAAATAAAATTGATCACAAGATGTAACAAAATGGATCTTAATATATATATATATATATAATTCGCCTAAATAACAACCCAACAACCTTAGATCTGTAAATTTGCAATAGCAAGATTTTTTTTCTTCCCTGGACGGGATTCCAACTCATGCTACTAAGATATCGTGTCACCAAATCGCGTGGCACTGTGGCCGACGCGCTAGACCACTCGACCACCTAGGCATTACAATAATTAAGCTTTCGGTGCCGGGTGTTACCTTTCCTCGTCAGTTTGAATATAGCGGCTTAACACAGTACAGGATATATTGTTACAGTAACAGATCAGCTGAATTATCTATGATAAAGGCTCCTACAAATTATATTATAAGTAAGTCTGAACCAGTGACTCTACAACAGATTTTATCCATGAGGGAAATATTTTTTATTTCGATGGTGAACACTACAAACAAATTAAAGGAACTGCAATGAAAACTTATATATGACAGTATCGAAAAAACAAATACATTGTCTACAAATCAAATTAGAACACCAAAGGAACAGACAACCGATGATGATGTCCTCCCGTTTGTGACTTCTCATGATCCGTCACTACAAAATGCCTTCAAGTTTGCAAAATCGAATTTTCCGATTTTACATCAAAGTGAAACAATGAAAAAATTGGTAAAAGAAGAATCGATAATATTTATAGTAGAAGACAACCGAAATTTTTAAAAGATCAACTAACTTACAAAAGCGTGATTCGATATAGTTGAAAACATACCATCCGTTAAAACGTGTGGTGATTCACGCTGTGGAGTATGTTCAAGGGACAATTATAATATTTAGAAATCGGCACTACGAAATATACTAGGCAATCAATTGTAATATTTATATCTTATTATACCATTATGATTTAATCGATCATACAAGTATTAATTAACTTTTTATACTTTGTGTCTAATACTGTATTATGTAATTTCACATGTTTCATCTTGAAAAATAAAATAATTACAAAAAATATACTAGGCAAAAAAAGATATGTTACATGCTTGTAAGATCATTTAATTTTTTTATAATAAAAAATTGATAACAATAAGTTAATGGAATAGTTAGCTAACATAATTTTGAAGAGAACAATAGCAAGTTTTCTCTATTGAAAACAATATTGCACATTTTCGAACAATTTTAATAGGACGAGTTCGGAATTCAGGTTAACATGTCAATACCTTGTATGACCACCTCTTGCTTTTATGACCGTCTGACACCTCCGTATTATGGAATCAACAAGACGTCGAATAAAGTCTTGAGGGATGCTGTTCCATTCCCTGAAAAGTGCTGTTCGAAGCCGGGCGAGCGTTTACGGTGGATTTTTGGCTATTTCTGATACGTCGTCCAAGTTCGTCCCAAAGATGTTCAATTGGCGATAAATCTGGAGACATTTCTGGCCAAGGCAAATTCTCCAAAAGGAAATCGAAATGTGTGCCACGTGACAACGGGCGTTGTCCTGCTTAAAAACATGGTTAAAACGATGTCTTCGGAGAAACGGGAAAACAACTGGAGCAAACATTTCGTCCCTATACCTTGTTGTATTAAGGTTACCAACGATAATTTTGAGCTCGGTGCGTTCCTGATAGGTTATTCTGCCCCATATCATGATTCCACCACCACCAAACCGATCTGTTTCCTGCACGCACGCATCAGAAAATCGTTCATTGTGCCTCCGGTAGACCTTGGTTCTACCGTCGCTAAATTTCAAGTTGAATTTAGATTCATCTGTGAAAAGAACATGTCTCCATGTTTGCCTATTCCATCGAATCCATACCCGAATCCGTACCCCGAGTCCATTGAAGTCGCGCCGTCCTGTGACGCTGCGTAAGGATAGGTCCCTTCAATTGACGACGAGCTCTTAGACCAACTTGACGCAATCGGTTACGAACTGTTTGAGCAGATATTCTGTTTGTTATGTCTTCCGTGGGTTTGTCTTGCAGTTTGTGACGCGTTTACAAATCGATTCCGACGATGAATGATGCGGATGTGCCTGTCTTGACGTAACGTCGTTTCACGTGGCCTGCCACTACGGGGGGCGATCATTTGTTGTGCCAGTATCTCTAAGACGAGTCTAAGCCTTGCAACAGTCATTCTAGAGACATTAAAATTAATTGAAAACTGTACTTGAGTCATTCCTGCTGCGAACATCCCAATAGCTCGTTCTCTCTCATTTTGATGTAGACGGAGCATTGACTTACGTGCAACTTTTTCAATTTTTTAATGCGACTTTTTGTTAACAATCGTGTTCGACACAATTAATGACCAAAAGGACAACTCGATTCCATCGCTATACAGGTAATTTTAAAAAAAAATGGTTATTTGTTTGAAATCAGAAAATGACGTCACGTCATTTCCGATATTTTTATAAATGAGTAAATTTGATAGATAAATAATTCAGGTTACTAGTTTTAATCATGAAAATACTTGAAATTATTATATGTGATATTTTCAAATTACAAACCAATGTAACGTTTCTTTTTTTGCCTAGTATATTTAAAAAAATGGTAAGAAATTTACAGTAAATGCTAATATGATTTGTAAATCCGAAAATTTACTGCAGGGTTTGTTACTCGTGCTGTGTGGATTCAGTAGAATGTGTCCCCGTGCCTGTAGTGTATACCCTTATATTTTTACAGTCAGGGGTTTTTTACTTGTGAGAGAGCTGTCTACTCATTCCATTATCATAATTATTAATGTTCTATTTCTTATACTGTATTTTTTCTGTGTTATTTTAGTCTCTTGTGGAGAGTTGTCAATCATACCACATCCTTTTTTTTTTTTTTTTTATATCTATTGTATATTAATATGTGCCAACTGTAAAAAAAATAATTACATTGGTGATACAGGAAAAAGTGTGTGCGAACGGGTCAGGATCCAAAAAAAAAGCAAATACGGCAACCCGAGTACAGACAAATTCTATATACTAATAGTCAACTAACTTTTAACCATTACTAAAGAAGAAAACCAACCAATTATTAAATGTTTGTTAATGTCTTTCATATAAACTTACCACTACTAGGCACTAGCTCTAAAACCACTGTAGTAATAACCACCAACCTCTAAATACAAAAAATAATCTATACACATGGAAAAAAGTATTGCAACACCAAATTGAAATTGAAATTAAAAAAACACTTTTTATTTTTTTGTGATATAATTTGGTAAAATAGAACTAATTAAACATTATTTAAGTATCACCTGAGTTTAATCAATAAATGTCGACTCGATAAGTTTTTATCTGCACATGCAGCTACTGTACCCGTAAACAGCAAAACAGATGTTTTCATCCTCATTGTTTTCAACACTTTAAATAACCAAGTATTTAAAGTTATGTGATTGACACCTTGTAATGGGTCCTCGACAACTCTAAACTGCAGCAAGATGGCAGATTATCAGCATGAGAGAAGCAGGGATGTCGCTGAAACAACTGCACGTATTTTTGGTCATCACCATTCCACTATAAGTCGTTTTGAGAATAAAAATAAGGCACTAAACGATGTTAAAGACCTTCCGAGATAAAGAAGACCCCCTTTACCATTTGCTAGGGAAAATCAAGCATAATGAAGGTTGGTCAGAAGGAAACCCATTGCATACAATACAATCCTAAAAAGAGAATGGTGGGCATACAGGAGCCTTTTAACAAGAACTGTTCGAGATCGACTCATCGCTACTGGTTATCGTGCGATAAGACCATTTCGGAGACCTTTGCTTACGAACAGACACACCGTTTTCCGTATCCAATGTAGTGCAGAGCTCGCTAAAGTTGAAAATTAGCATTGTGGAGGAAGATCAATTGTTCCAATGGAATTCGGTTCATCTTCCTTGGACGGATCGTAGCCCGGATTTGAACCATATCGAGCATATGTGGGACACTATTGGGCGGAACGTGCGCGAAAGGACACCCCAGTTCAAACATATCATGAAATAAACAATGCCCTTCATCAGAAATGGTTGCTGCTACCTTAGCAACAAATTAGTCGATTTTTGGCAGGAATCAGAAGACTTTTAGATGCGGTTATCCGTTTGAATGGAGGATGCGCACAAAGTACTAATTCTTTGGCGTATAACGATCAACCATGATATGAACAGTCATCTGAAGATTAATTTTGAAATGCTGACATTGTAAAGTTCGACTACAGTAAAAGTTGTAAAATGCATTTTTTTTGTACAAAAAACACTTCATTTTGTTATTAAAATTGTGGTTATATAAATCATTTTTTTTCAAACATTTTTTGTTCGTTTCAATTGCCAATGTTATCATAAACTATGTTTCAATAATATTATACAAATATTTTATTATATTTCATCCAAAAAAAGAGGCTGATTTTTCAAATTTTAAAAAATCAAGGTGTTGCAATACTTTTTTCCATGTGTATAGTTTCGGTTTAAAACAAGACTCTAATCTAAACAGTCCACGGTTCATTGATTAACCTTCCTTGTCTTGGGTCAAAATATTTAAATCAATAAATAAAATGCAAAAGGAGTAAAATTGAATTGTTTGTTTGCTTATTGATTCCGAAGTTCACATCAGTACTTTTATCAAAGAACATTTTTATCGTTATAATAACGTAACAGATTATTTTTTAAGTAGAAAACAAATAAAGAAAATATAATGCTTGAATGAAATAAAAATTGCAGTCGGTTGCTCAACCGCAAACATTCTATTAGAGCCTGTTTAAAGTTCCGGCGGTAGTGATCAGGCGGACGTTTCAAATACCATATATAAAATTCATCAGGAATTCTTGATCACTTCAAATATTTCTTCAAGAGAGACAAAATACAAAATAGGATTTGCATTGTATGTGAATAATTTTGAAAGGTAATTTTTAAGCAATGGTAAATCGCCTTATGATGTACAGGAATTGTATGTATTTAAGTATGCCGATGGTATACTTGTTTTCTGATTCTGTAAAAGGTACTTGCGCCTGTCCCAAGTCAGGAGCCTCTGGTCTTTGTTAGTCTTGTATTATTTAAATTTTAGTTTCTTGTGTACAATTTGGAAATTAGTATGGCGTTCATTATCACTGAACTAGTATATATTTGTTTAGGGGCCAGCTGAAGGACGCCTCCGGGTGTGGGAATTTCTCGTTACATTGAAGACCTGTTGGTGACCTTCTGCTGTTTTTTTTTTCTATGGTCGGGTTGTTGTCTCTTTGATACATTCCCCATTTCCATTCTCAATTTAACTATTATAAAATTTAAAGCTTTAATTTGTCACATTTCTTTTTTCAGATTTTATTCGACACGCTTTTGTTCTACACTCGTAAATGGAGTTTAACAATTCCATCGCACAAATGATGATATTTAGAATCTAGGTGGTTATGTAAGGGTAGAAGAAGAATGAAGAATGGTATATTGATGGTAATGTTATTGACATTGTTGGTGGGTTTTGTTACTCAAGACCTGTAAGAGTACTGTTGATTATCATTTATAACGGTACTTTTTTTAAACACAGAAACACTGAGTTGAGCAAGGTAGAAAAGCGGTAATTGTCTTGAAATCATAACCTTCATCTTTATATTTGAATATTTTCATGTACTAGAATTTGTTTAATAGATATAGGAAAATAAGTGTCAATGAGACAACTATCAATTCAAGTCACAATTTATAAAAGTAAACCGTTATAGGTCAACGTTCGGTCTTCAACACGGAGCCTTGGCTCTCAACGAACATCAAGCTATAAAGGGCCCCAAAAAAAATAATAGTGTAAAAGTACGGCCTTCAACACAGATCATTGGCTCACAATGATTTAATCATTTGCAAATCCTTTAGATACAGGATCAGGTTACCTCTTTGACACATACGATCCCTAAACAAATTCTGGCAATTTATCTAGGTTATTTTTGTTTTTGTTTTCCGATTTATCATCGTTTTGTTAGGTTGTGAGTTTAGAATAAAATTTGCTCGCTAAACAACTAAAGACTGCTGCGATAGATCAGTTAAAATGGTTAATTGACGCAGTTTCATATGTGTTTTTAAACAAGATCTTGGAATAGCAAATGAACAGTACATGTATATGTTTAATTACGTATCACAGAAATAAAACATTTAAACAAAATCAAAGACATATTTTCAAATATGTTAATAAATTTAGCAAGAGTACATTATGTTTGTATTTTATTATTCAAACTGATATTATTGAATCATATAATATTGTGAAGATGAGAATAATTTGCTTACAGTAGTACAAGAATAGAATAATAAATGTCATTTTCAACGGTTAGTAAATAGCTGTAAAATTTCGTTTTAAAGTTAGTAATTACTGGTAAATACTGAACAGTTTTAGGAATTACATGTATTTACTAAGTGCATTAGGAATTACAAGTAATCCCTAAATTTTAGTGATTACATGTAATTCCTAATTTCACCTATTTACTGTAACATATATACTGAATGTTAACATTTTATATCTTTAGACGAATGTTAGGGACATTCAAGTCCTTAACTTTCTTGAGCTTAAGCTATCCTTTATTGAATTACCACCGTACTCGAATATGTCTGTGATATATTGCCAATTTATTTTAGAAAATGTTTCATGTCGGGGTGAACCCGAGAAGGACAAAGGGAGTGCAGTTGTCGTCATGGACAAATCTAACTATGTCCAAGAGGCCATTCGCCAATTAGATGATGACCGGTTTTACAAAAAACTTAATTCGGACCCCACCCTCCAATTCAGCGATGAAATAACAGAATGTTTAAAGGAAATGTGTGACAATGACATCATTGATATAGATACTTTCAAATATTTAAAACCTGAAAATTCAAAACCTGGTCGATTCTACCTGCTCCCTAAAATTCATAAACCTGGTAACCCAGGTAGACCAATCGTCTCAGCTAATGGTCATCCCACCGAAAAAATATCCGAATTCGTTGAGTACTATCTTCGACCACATGTAGAAAACTTGCCATCTTTTATTAAAGATTCTACAGATTACTTACTAAAGATGCAGGATTTAAACCCTCTACCTGCCAATACTACTCTTGTCACTATGGATGTCACCTCTCTCTATACGAATATTCCCCATGCGGATGGTATTGAAGCATGTAGAGAAGTTTGGGACTCTCGATCTCCTAAAATTCCACCTACTGATTGCTTAGTTGAAATGCTTACTATGGTCTTGAAAAAGAACAACTTCACATTCCAAGGAGAACACTATTTACAGACAAATGGCACTGCTATGGGTACAAAAATGGCTCCATCTTATGCCAATATATTCATGGGTAAATTTGAAAAGCAACTGCTGGAGTGCTCCATCGAAAAACCGCTTTCCTGGTATCGATTTATTGATGACGTTGACATGAAATGGGACAAGGGAGACCAAAAATTAGAAACTTTTATAACAAATGCTAACAATCAACACCCTACCATCAAATTCACCCATGAAACATCTAATTCCACCATAAACTTCCTTGATACATCTAGCACCCTCTCTGTAGGTATAATAAACACAGATATATACTCTAAACCTACAGATACTCATCAATACTTGTCGCCTGAAAGTTGCCATCCTCCACACTGCACGAAGAGCATTCCATACAGCCAAGCTCTCAGAATAAGGCGAATCTGCTCCTCTGAAGACACTGCAAAACAACGTCTGGGGCAGCTTAAAGGACATTTAAAAAGAAGGGGATATAAACACAAAAACATCAAAAATAGTTTTCGAAAAGCGGAATCCATCCCCAGAAGCAGTCTGCTAACTTACAAAGATAAACAGAAAAGTAAAAGAATCCCATGTGTGCTCACCTACCATCCATGCCTGAGAAATAGTTTCAAGACCATTCGTGATCATTGGACAGCAATCGAGAAACATTCGAAGTTATCCAAAATCTTTCCTGAGCCTCCCATGATTGCCTTCAAACAACCTAACAGCCTGAGAAATATACTTGTCCGTGCTGACCTTTCCAAACCTAACCATACTGTAGGTAATTGTCAGCCTTGTGGGGACAAGCGCTGCAAATGTTGCAACCAATTGCAGCATTCATCAACATTTCACAGTAAGACCACAGAAAAGACATACAAGATCTTTTGCAATGTCAACTGCAAAAGCTCAAACGTGATTTACGTTCTTGAGTGTCCTAGATGTGGTCTCCAATATGTTGGTGAATCTATGCAGCCATTTCACAAACGCCTCAATGGCCACAGGAGTGACCTCACAAAAAAACCGTACATTCCTGTCAGTCAACATTTCAGGTTACCAGATCACAACCTGAAAGATTTTGATCACATGAAGATACTTGTGATCGAACAGGATTGTACATGGCAAAATAGGCAAAGAGAAAATCGGGAGAGGTTTTGGATAAAAACACTGGGTGTCCTCCATCCAGATGGAATCAATAGAAAGAAATAATTAAATTTACAGTCTAGTGTTAATATTATTATATTCAGGATTTTGGATTAAAATCAGTCGACCAAAACTTACCTGTATTATTAGTGATCTATGTTTACACCTTATACATTATATCTCATTATTGTTAAAACTTTTGTCACCGAAGAAGGCCATTTGTTGAGCCGAAATATTTGCTATTATTGTATAATTTATATCATCTGTTCAGTTTTTCCATCTTTGTGCAATGATATTCAACACTTTTTAGTGTTTTGTTTTCCATCTATTTATCGGTATTGTTACACAATCTTTCAGACTCATATAATTTTTCTTGTTTGTGTAGTATTGTCAATTTTGATGATCCAATACCTATTAAGTTTACTGGTTGGTAGATTCTTATAGACTCTATATATATATATATATATATATATATATATATATATATATATATATATATATATATATATATATATATATATATATATATATATATATATATATATACAACGCGTCTAAACATCAACCCAACAATGTTAGATCTGTAAATTTGCTTTCGCAATTAAATTTTTGGTTCTTCCCTCGCCGGGATTCGAACCCATGCTACTGTGATATCGTGACACCAAATCGCCTGCACTGCAGCCGTCCCGCTAGACCACACGACCACCTGGGCTCTCATAAAAGAGCTTTCGGTGGGCATGTGTTACCTTTCCACGTCAGTTTTAATCTAGCGGCGTACTACAGTACATGATATATAAGGCATGAAGATGTTATTGTTACAGATCAGCTAAATTATCTATAGTAAAGGATCCTACAAATTAATGTAATATACAGTCACAGAAAATAATTATATTCATAAGTACGTCTGAGTCAGTGACAACTCTACAACAGATGTATCCATCGGATCGCCATCAATGATGGTGATACATGGCTGTGTACATAATGTATATACAACGCGTCTAAACATCAACCCAACAATGTTAGATCTGTAAATTTGCTTTCGCAATTAAATTTTTGGTTCTTCCCTCGCCGGGATTCGAACCCATGCTACTGTGATATCGTGACACCAAATCGCCTGCACTGCAGCCATCCCGCTAGACCACACGACCACCTGGGCTCTCATAAAAGAGCTTTCGGTGGGCATGTGTTACCTTTCCACGTCAGTTTTAATCTAGCGGCGTACTACAGTACATGATATATAAGGCATGAAGATGTTTATGTATATGTATATTTATGTATTGTTTAGTTCATGACGTTAAAGCTCTATGTATACTAGACCATTGTTGTTTCTTTTTGTTATTGTTTTATTTATGTCTTATATTGTACTATGCTCCTTGTGAGCCCATTTAATGACAATAAACATCTTCTATAGTTTAAAGTTCACTCTGATGGATGGTTCTCTCATTTGCATTTTTCTGAATTTTTCTTGGACTCATATTTTTCTGTTTGATTAAAAGTTTATGCTGAATTGAGACATATTTATAAAGATTGAAACAAATCTTGCATCCTTTTGGGGATATCAATCCAGGAAAGTGGAAGGATATCATGTTTACTGGAAGTGGTGCGGCCTAGTAAAAACAGCAAACAGAAAGTAGAAAAAAATAGTTTTGACTTCAGGGTTATATAAATTTTTATTCTTCGTGGCATGACCCACTTTTTCTCTCGATTAAATCAATTTCACATTATTACATACATGATATGAACATGAAAAAAAATCTATGTAGCATTTTAGTTTTTTAATTTTCAAAGATCAGCTGTTTTGCATGTAAGCCTATAGAGCGGTGTAATACAAGACTGCAACCTCACGGATTTGTATTATCTTACTATACAATTCCTTGCAGTCGTCTAATTAACCTTAACTGTACCATTGTCGTCTTATAAGATACACGCGCTATGATGAAGATATACATAGAGATAGGATTGAACCGGTCTTTGAAAATTCGGAAGTTCTAAACAACTATCCAGATCACAGTGGGTTTCTTGCGAGCAAAACATGTCTTGCTGTAAAAAATTGTCAACAAAAAACATTATCTTCAAATTTGTTCAATCCCTTACTGATATATTCATTGATATTCCATGTTGAAATCTTCAACGGTTTTTTTTGCATAAATCACATGTGCTTACAATGGTTGGAAGAGTTCCATGCCAGAGAAAAGAGCAAAAGTCCACAATTGGCGAAGATGCCAGTTTTTACCGGCTCTGATAATCTATCTTGGGAAGCGTTTGTGTACCAGTTCGAAAGAACTGCAAATCGCCGCAACTGGGATGACGCAAAGAAAACATGCCGTTTTCTAGATTGTTTGTTAGAGGTTGCACTTGAATATGCCCGACGATCGCATATATCCAAATATGACGAATTGCGGAAATACTAGAAAAGACGATTCAGTAAAAAGGAGGAAGCATCTGCAACAAGAAGACAGCTGAAATACGTCAGACAGTTAAATGGAGAGACCATAGAGGAATTCGCAGAGCGAGTTCATTTCTTGACAATGGATGGGTATTTAATACCGAAGTAACAATGACATTATAGATCAAATACCGGTAGGCACAGAGGCGTTCCTGTGTTGATGTCAGGAGAAGGAGGCAGCCCGAATCGTTATAGAAAAAAATCTAAAAACTATAAACGCAGCTCTGAAATTGATTAAGTCTTCATTAGCCAACCAAAAAGCCATGTATTGAGCTAGGAAGTCTTACCCAGGCAGACTTCAGTCATATTCTCAACGGCAATGAAACATTTTCTGATATGAATGACCGATCATTCTCCACAGAGGCCTATGGCCTTGCAACACAGTCAGAGGATTGGAAAAAGAAGATAACTCTTTGCAATCTGATATTAAAGACTAAGTATCTCTAGTTGGACAATTATTATCACCGTCTTTTCAGACAACCTCTTCCTCGAACTCATCAAAAGACCAGTCTTTAAACCGGACAGGGTCAGGCCACATGGCTCCCGTCTGACCCAAGAAGAAGAGAGCCTAAACAAGCTGGTCGTTAGAAGAACTGTTGTTAGAAGTCTAGTTATACCTGCAGCTGTAAATTTCATCCCAGCCAAGGCTACCATTGACACTGCTGCTATGATTACTTTTGTTAGCAGTTCTCTGATTTCACAAACTCAAGAAAACTGTGAATCTGTACTTTTAAAATGAAGAGGACCTCAACCAGTTATTGGTAAACTCGTAACAAACACTGCTATTTATATAGGACATACTACTATGCATTGGGACGTGTGTGTCATAGATATGACTGATACCATCATACTTGGACTTGATTTCCAGAATGCATGCAGCGCTGTGGTGGATTTGGTGCACTAGTCTGTTGTTTTAAATGGAGAATCCATACCTGCACAACTAGTCGGCGGAAACAGTCAGTCTTTGTCAGATGTTCTATTGTCTCGATCTGTTTAAGTCCCTCCAAATTCAAGTATGCTCATAACAGTGGAAGTCAAAATCACCACCTGAGGACCACTATTTGATCGTCCCAAAAGTAACCATTTGCTTGTCTTAATATCCAACGTCATGGACAAAAATGCATTTTAAACATTGTCAATGATACTGGACTTCATGTTAAGATAAAGAAAGGATCGTGTTTGTGCTATGCTGAACCAGTAGATGAAATTATAGATGATAACTCGTCCACCAAGGATACCTTTAGCATATTCCATCAGCGAACTTTTGTGATCAGGAAAATAAGCTGTATGATATGCAGTTACCAGATCATCTGCAAGATTTATACGATCGTTCGATCACAAATTTGAAAGTGATCAGATATCTACATTACGATCATTGTTGATAGAATTTGAGGACGTTTTTTCAAAACACCATTTAGCTCTTGGATGTTTGACTGCGGTCAAACATAAAATTGACACAAAAGATTCACCGCCAGTAAAACATAGAATGCGGCGAACACCACTGGGATTCCAGGATGTGGAACAAGAGTATCTAACTAAGTTGTTGGCTGCAGGTGTTATATATACAGCCCTCTACATCGGAATGGTCTTCAGCCCCTGTACTTGTAAGAAAACGTGACGGGTCTGTTAGATGGTGTGTCGATCATAGAGCCTTGAATGATAGGACGGTGAAAGATTGTTTACAATTACCCATCATTTAAATTTTTTGGACGTTTTGCAAGGCGCAACAACCTTTTGCGCGCTGGACCTTGCCAGCGGATATTATCAAATAGTCATACCAGAAGAAAACAGCCCTTACAACACGATATGGATTATTACTTTATTAGTATTCGAGCACACGCGAACGGGAATAGAACTTTGTAATGGTCCTGCTACCTTCCAACGAGCGATGCAGTTAGTACTCCGGTGACTTACCTGGAATCAAGTATTGGTATATCTTGGTGATGTAGTGATATTAGGCAAGAATTTAGACCACTGTATTCAAAGTCTTAGCGAAGCACTATAAAGGTACCGGAAATATTCTTTGAAGTTGGTACCTAAGGAGTGTCAGTTTTTCAAGCACGAAGAAGAGCTTTTAGGTAAGCTTGTCAGCGCAGAGGGTATAAAACTAGCTCAAATAAAATCTGAAGCGGTACAAAATTGGCCAGTGCCCACGACCAAAAAGGAATTAATGTCCTTTCTTGGATTTGTGAATTATCATAGAGACCATGTTCCCGATTTTGCAGGTGTTACTTCATGTCTTTACGAGCTAGCACACGACATTGTCATGAGCATGCATTCTTGAATATAAAGGAATTATTGACATTACCACCTTGTTTAGCTTATCCAAATCCACATGACTTGTTTGTATTGGACACTGATGCGTCAGACATTGCTATTGGTACCGTCCTCTCGGTTACAAAATGGTCAGGAAAAAGTCGTTTGCTATGCAAGTCATGTTCTAATGAAACCTCAGAGGAAGTATTGTACAACCCGTAAAGAACTTTTAGCAGTGGTTAAATTTTGCCGACACTTTAGGCATTATTTGCTTGGACGACGTTTTGTTTTAAGGACAGACCACAATAGTCTTGTTTGGTTGATGTTGTTCAAGCATATTGAGGGACAACTGGCAAGATGGTTAGAGGAGCTTGCACAGTTCGACTTGGAGATTGTTCATCGACCCTGGAAGAAGCATCTTAATGCTGATGGCCTAAGTCGGATACCAGACTGTCTTGAAGATTGCGACTTTTATAACGCAGGTGCTGACGTAGAGAACTTGCCATGTAAAGGTTGTCAATATTAATGTCAAAGGGTTCATACTGAGTGGAGGCGGATGTTTATGATGTCATACCATTAGCTAAGAGACAAGTTAGTCCACTTGAAGTCAAGATATCAATTGTAGAAGAAAATCATAATAAAACTGTTACTGCATCCAGTTCAGAAGAAATTAAAAGTACCTCAATAACCACATTTAATAGTCTATCACATCAATGTTTTGTGTGTGGATTAGTGACACCTGACAAGATGAGACGCCATGACTTAAAGACGCATTTGCCAACGTATTGGATACCACACCCCACCTGCTGGAGCTGTGAAGTTTAAGAGTCTCAAGCCGGTTCTTTTTTACACTGACATACAATGGCACATGGGATAGAAAGTACCGTATTTGACGATGACCATATGCATCTTTGGTGCCAGCTTATGTTGGGGTCAATTCATCAAATTAGAGCATGGTAACCTAGAGTATTCCACTCTTGACGATCTCTTAGACTATATTTTACAAAGAGAACTTTACACTTTCGTCAAAAACCAGTTTTCACCACATGAACTTCAACTTTTGACCTTTTGGGCCGATAACTACTGTCCTTCATCAGTGCCGACTTATATTGGTATTCCACCAAATCATACCATTTGTATATTCAACTGGGAACTGATAGCAGTTCTCCCATCCCGCGTTAATGCAGTGAAACAAGAAAGATTTTTATTACAGAAAATACGCTTGACATATGAAGGTGTTTACATAACAGAGCCAATTTCACAGTTAGATGAACAACTTGTGTTCGTGGATAGCCATTTTCATCTAGATCAGATACTCAGAAGGATGAGCCTAAGAAACTTTTAACACTTACAATCAGAAGTGGCACCTGACTGCTCTCATTCAATGTTTCTATTATGAAGTGACAAATTATGTTTTCCCATCAAGATGGAACAACTGGGCTTCTGACGAGGGCTTTGTCCGCGGTGTTTACGTCTCTTTCGTCTTTCGGTAAACATCCACATCTTGCTGCAGAAGGCACATCCAAAGGCAGATGAACCAATTGGACTCACTGACAGATGGCCATTTATGTGTCTCCATAGGTGAATTTGGACTCGGTTACACTACAACCTGTATTTTTCGTCCCTGTCGTAATCCTAGCAAGTGTAAAGAAGAGGCACGTCGTAATCAGGAGGAGGCTCTGTGCAAATGCTGCTCTTAAACAGGTGGAAACCTTTTCCTGTCATAATTCATTGCAAAGATTGCGGTGACGGTTCAGCGGCCAACGTAAATTAATACTTCACCATGATCTTGCAGACATTAAATTCTACCGCCACTGTTTTGAAGGAACTATTGTGAAGATGACTGCAACAACTGCCAACTATAATTTTCGGTGTATCTGGGAAATTCATTAGGGACAATACCGGTTTAGAAGTAATTCCTAGGATTCCGCCACACCAGCTTGTGCTTGAAACTGATTCACCGTTATAATCCCCGTCCGCATGGTACCCAGTAAACCACCCATGGATTCTTCCAGTGATTGCCATGGAAGTCAGTCGATTGAGGAACACACCATTGTCTGTGCTGATGTGGACCTCTTCACGACAATGTACAATCAGCCTACCGTGCGTGTCATTCGACCGAGACAGCATTACTTCGTGTACATCATGACATCACCGTTGCACTTGATAACGACTGTTGTGCCGTTCTACTAATGCTTGACATATCGGCTGCTTTCGATGTTATAGATCATCCTCTTCTGATAAAGCGGATGGAATACTCATGTGGGATTACCGGTACAGCACTTAGTTGGTTGAAGTCGTATCTCAAGACTCGGACTCAACGAATTGCTATTGGTTCTGTTCTTTCAGATGAAATTCGTCTCCTTTTTGGTGTTCCTCAAGGATCGGTCTTGGGACCAAAACTTTATTGCATTTTTTCAAGACCAATTGGCGAAATATGTAAACGCCATAACATGAGTTATCACTGTTATGCAGACGACACACAAGTTTATCTCGTGTTCAAGCCACTCGATAATTAGACGAACATATCAAAGCGACTTGAGGTTTGCGTAGCTGATATCAGCAAGTGGATGTGCTCGAACATGTTAAAATTAAACGAGGATAAAACGGAACTGATAGTATTTGCTCCAAAAAACCGAGTGAAGGACCTTTCAAACATGAATCTCAAACTTGGTGGGAACATTGTTAGTGATGCTGAGTTCGTAAAAAACCTAGGCATTTATTTTGAGAAAACTTTGACAATGGACAAACAAATTAGTGCTATTTCAAAATCATGTTTCAATCAGATCAGAAACATTGGACGAATTCGACCATTTATTACAGAAGAAGCATGCAAAACGTTAGTATGCTCTCTTGTAACCTCCCGTTTAGATTATGGAAACGCATTACTGTATGGACTCCCAGCAACATCTATTCAAAGGTTACAACGAGTCCAAAACACAGCAGCTAGGGTCATTACAAGGAAGAGGAAGTACGACCACATAACACCAATCCTCAAGTCTCTCCATTGGCTGCCTGTAACATACCGATGCCAGTATAAACTTCTTGTGTATGTGTTCAAGGCTTTGCACGAGGAGGCACCGGTCTATCTACAAGAACTCGTTCAAATATACAAACCAATGCGAGCACTTAGATCTGAAAATTCCATGATTTTAACAACGCCACGTGTAAGAACTAAAACATATGGGGAAAGAAGATTCGACAAAGCAGCAGCCGTTCTGTGGAATGATTTACCAAGTGATCTACGAAACATCCATTGTGTGAACGTTTTTAAGAAAAATTTAAAAACTCATTTATTCAGACATGCTTTTAATTAGTTCTTAAAATATTTCTACATCATTGTAATTTTGAATTTTTAAGATATTACTTTTTATGTTTTTGAATTTTTAACTAAGTATACTTTTATTGGTTATTTTAGATTTTTTTAAGCAAATATTTTGAAGTTTTAACTTACTTTTATTGGTACCGATTCAATATCTCCTTAATTTTATCATGCCCATTTTATATAAATTTTATTGTTTTATCATTGCTATATTTTTCAAATCTTTTTGTTTTAAAAGTTTTAAACATGGGCTTTTATATTTTATTGTTAATACTTATATATGTATATGGAAATATATTGTAAAGCGCTTAGGGTAATTTTAATATTATATAATGCGCTGTTATAAATACTGTATAATAATAAATAATAATAATGACAATGCTCTGAAATTCTTTCGGATGCTTAAACAACGAAAATAGTGTCGAACAGTAGCTATCTATTCTAGCGCATTGGATTGTTTTCCCGAAGAGAAGAGACATATTTCATTCTAAGAACGTTTATTTTGCGTATTTTAACTATATATCCTATCGTATTGGATTATGTTTCCAGAGAGGAAAAGACATATTTTATTCTAAATACCGTTTATTTTGCGTATTTCATGAACTATGAAACTTTAAGTTGTATTTAAAGAAATTTAGAACTTTTATAATAGGGATTTTTGCAGGAACTTTTATGCAACTGTATTTGTAAAATTAGACCTCGTTTATTTCGACATTACTACATGGATTACTTTTCACAGACAGTGCGTTATTTCCAGTCGTTTTATTTCCGTACCATTTATAACCATCAATACTTGCCGTCAATTAATAACCGGATAGTATCTTTTCACACAAGATGGGTTTCCACATGACCAATTACATGTATATGCAGACCTCAATTCTTTAAACACGAATCTTGTATACTATTTTTATCACTGCTCGGATTTTGCTGTCCGTTGTGGAGAGTTGACATCGTTGGTTGACGTGTTAGAGTTGATTTGTGTAATAAAACTTTGGTTAGAAATCATAACTGAAAAGAATAAGGTTAACAATGAAAAACTATGCTATCAGGATAATTTAAGCTTTTCTCTTTTACATTGGTTATGTATATAAAAAAAAAAAGAAAATTTGATATGATGCCAATGAGACAACTCTCCACAAGAGACCAAAATGACACAGAAATTAACAACTATAGGTCACCGCACGGCCTTTACAATGAGCAAATATCACCATATGACTTTTCAATATCTTTCATGGGTTTCAACTTTGTCTTTATATTCACTTACAGCAGTCATTATTTCTGCTTTTAATTTGGCAACTTCGCCTTTCACTCTATCATTTATACCCGTTTTAAATTGGCAATGGCTATTTTGCCGGCGAAAACTAGTGTGACTGTACATGTTGAAATGTGAAACGAGGACTATAGAATTCATGAAAAAAAGAAAACATTTAAATATTAATCTAGTCTATAGTACAAGCAAGTATTCAATTTGATTTAAACAAATATTATACAGACATTGCATAGAAATCTAGCTATTGACAGAATTTATCATTTGTGTTTAATGTTGAATATAATGTATATATCTGGAAAAAATGCACCAAAAGCTAAGCATTGGATGATTTTGTAACGTTTGTAAAGCAGTTTTAGAATGTCGATTTTTTTATATGGATTCGCAAGTTTTGCTTATTTGTATTATATATATGTTCTAAAAACATGTTTTACAGACTTCCTATTCAAGAAAAGAATACTAGTATCATTTTTGTAATATTTATACTTTTACATGTTTTAGAAATGTTTAAAAAGACATGTTTTAAAAAACTTCTTATGAAAGTAAATGGAATATCAATTTTAATATGCACGATTTACATAAATGTTTTAAAGAAGACATATTTGTATAGAATTTTTTTATTAAAGTTTATGTTTCTATTTTTTTTCCTACTCTATATTCATATACATCAATTTTAATCAATTAATACCGGCTAAATAGTAAACTCTATATAAATCGCTATCTTATCGGAGCCGTCAAATTAGCCACCGCCTTTTAAATTTGAGTTTCAGACGTTGATCCACATTTCCTTCTATGTCACGGATTCTTTCCACTAATATTATTTGTTATACCTCAGTATGTTTTTTCTATATAAGAAATAATGAAATAGTTGTGCTACTTCATTCCACAGACTATTTGCCAATCAATAGGTTCAAAGACTATTACCCCGGTTAATAGTTTTATAATCATATTTCCCCGTACTTTTTCATGCTTATTTTTCATTGGACAATAATGATGTCATTAACTATTCTACTTGGATTTTGCGTGCTTGTGCAACGTCAAACTTAATATCGTAAACGGTATAATATAATTGTGTCGATCGTAATGTCACTTACAAGACGCAATTATAAAAGAGAAAAGAACATCTTTAAGATCGAAAATATAGTACTTAATTTACAATATGGGTCTGTCGTCGTCTTCTAGACCTGTATTTGCGTTTGGTATACTTTATCCAGAATTTATTATATGCACGGAAAGTTAAATACAAGTATTCCTAGTCCTGATTGCAATTAATGAAATATTTACAAATACAACACGGACTATACAAAAACAATTATATAGTTCATCTTGTGCATGTCAAGTTATGTGACATTTTTTCTTTTCTTTCAGATGATATATGTACTTTTAGAAAGTTAGTTAGCTTGGTATAACAAACAATTAGTGATGTGTTGTTCAGTATAATAAAACACATAATGACTGGTTGTGCGGGTAATAGCATGTGTGTTGTCCCTTCGCATACCAAGACAAGACAAGACAAGACAAATACTTTATTAAAGTCTCACCACTTGTTACATATAAAATATACAGCTTTTTAAAACACAAATTAACAACAAGAGCCACTCTATAAAGAGTTATGAGAGACTATGCTTCGCCTCGAGCAATAGTTGGTATCTCACAACAAACTTGCTATTACCCTCACATCCAGTCAATAGGTGTATATTAGATAATTTTTGTCTGCAATTTTATTTATGTAAACCAATTCCTATAATAATTTTTACAAAACATGTTTTACGAAAATAAGATTAAGTTGCCACAACTTAGCTATGGAAAATGGAAGATTTTAAATTATCATGGTATAACAAGAAATAATAGAATATGTACTTTTTTAAGATTGATACAGAGGATGAGTTTTATTTCATCCTCAAACTTCCTTTTTTTTTTTTTTTCTTTTTTTATTTTAGGATATTAAGCCATGTTATTGAAAAAAAATCGATGTACAAATTTATTAAACTACCGAGTACAAAAACTGTTAAAGATATGTGTTATTTATGTCGATTTTAGTATTCTCTCCCTTTCCAAATAAATTAATCATCATGGCTCTGTGTCAAATAGGTACCATGCATAGTCGCATTTGTCATCCATTCTTAGGATTATTCAGTTTGGGTTATTTTGAGAGAAAAACGAAGAAAACGGCATCCGGATATTGTTTCCGTCATCAGACCGACTTTTAAACTTTAATAGAGGGGGTAAAGGGTTATTTTCGTGCAACGTGTTTTGCAACTTTTTATTTCACTTGCAGTCGTTCGTTATTCACCGTGTTGTGTGAAATCGATAAAAAGATCAACGTGCAAGAGCTTTTTAATTGTTCGTTCGTCGTGATATGGCAATTTTATTTCGCGTTCTTCCTTGCAGATACCCCTTTACTCCTCTCTTTAAACATAATTTTCATAATTACTCGGGGACAGGACAATTATTTTCACGTTATTCTGCATGTATACTAAACTCTCTATATAATATAGCAGTGATCGCCGTGTAGAAGAAACTTGGAATTGATAGTTAATAGCAAGTTCACTTTATTTATACAATTTTATGTATGTTCATAGTATACAGAAACGCGAAAATCATGGAATTTAACTGAAAGTGAAAAAATTACGGACTTTGGAAAAAAGGGAGAGGGCTTTAAATAATTGTCCTGTCTCCAAGTGCCTTTGACTCAATTTGATACCTTTACTGAAATTCTCCAGATATAAAATCTTTTACAAAAATTCATCCTACAACGGTACATACTTTCAACCAAGCTCTAAATACCCGCGATTTCGCGGGTGTGTTCTAGTGTTGCTTATTCAAAAGAATGATCCGCCGTTCTGAATGGAAATAACTTCATATAGGTATATAAGTGTAAATAATAACCTAACACATGCCATTTTGTATTCATTTTGTTTTCATCTTTACAAATCCTCTAAGCAATGATAATTCACATCCTTTTCTCTCAACATTACAAGAATTATGTACATGTACCACGGTAGATTCGCCGAAAATACACTTAGATTTATTTTGGGACACCGTCACATAGACTTAATATATCAACCTCCATATCACCCAGACTTGAATACGTGTGAAGTATGCTTTAATGTAATTAAAGACTATTTGCGTAAACATACGACTTACGCACATGAATTGACTGAGATGGCTATATGAGACGGTCTAGGACAAGTATCCGCTACAAAGTATATTTCTATATTTCGTGGAAGTGGTTATTTGTAAAAACACTTATTAAAGTATATTATATACATATCTTTATAATAATTCAATAAAATTCGTTCATGTAATTCTTTTGTGTTGTGTAAACTTTGAGGGGGAGTTAAACAGATATATTGAAAGTATAATACTGAAAAAGAACCTTTTTCTACTGGTTATAGCTGACTATGCGGTATAGAATTTGCTCATTGTTGTTATTTTCTGTTTCATTTTGTCTCTTGTGAAGAGTTATCGCGTTGCAATCATACTACATCTTTTTGTGTCGGGATGTATAAGTACCCGGCCACGTCCACTTGTATTTTTGTCCATCTGATGAGTTAAGCCTTTTACAACTGATTTTTATAGTTCGTTCTTATGTTGTACTGTTATACCACTGTCCCAGGTTAGGGGAGGGTTGGGATCCCGCTAACATGTTTAACCCCGCCACATTATTTATGTATGTGCCTGTCCCAAGTCAGGAGCCTGTAATTCAGTGGTTGTCGTTTGTTTATGTGTTACATATTTGTTTTTCGTTCATTTTTTTACATAAATAAGGCCGTTAGTTTTCTCGTTTGAATTGTTTTACATTGTCTTTATATCGGGGCCTATTATAGCTGATTATGCGGTATGGGCTTTGCTCATTGTTGAAGGCCGTACGGTGACCTATAGTTGTTAATGTCTGTGTCATTTTGGTCTTTTGTGGATAGTTGTCTCATTGGCAATCATACCACATCTTCTTTTTTATATACCACATCTTCTTCATTTTATTCAAATTATTAAAATTGAGAATGGAAATGGGGAATGTGTCAAAGAGACAACAACCCGACCAAATAAAAAACAACAGCAGAGGGTCACCAACAGGTCTTCAATGTAGCGAGAAATTCCCACACCCGGAGGCGTCCTTCAGCTGGCCCCTAAACAAATATATACTAGTCCAGTGATAATGAACGCCATACTAATTTCCAAATTGTACACAAGAAACTAAAATTTAAATAATACAAGACTAACAAAGGCCAGAGGCTCCTGACTTGGGACAGGCGCAAAAATGCGGCGGGTTAAACATGTTTGTGAGATCTCAACCCTCCCCCTATACCTCTAACCAATGTAGAAAAGTAAACGCATAACAATACGCACATTAAAATTCAGTTCAAGAGAAGTCCGAGTCTGATGTCAGAAGATGTAACCAAAGAAAATAAACAAAATGACAATAATACATAAATAACAACAGACTACTAGCAGTTAACTGACATGCCAGCTCCAGACTTCAATTAAACTGACTGAAAGATTATGATTTCATCATATGAACATCAGGCACAATCCTTCCCGTTAGGGATTTAGTATCATACCATCATAACATATATGAGAAGAACATAACCCGTGTCATGCCAACAACTGTTTTTAGAATAAATGTGTTTAGTTCCGATGCAAAGACCTTATCAGTGACTCAATATTAACGCCAAAATATGCAATCTTTAATGACTTGACAACAGTATCGTAATTATATCCCTTCTTAATAAGTCTATTCAAAGGTTTTGTAAGTTTCTGAGGTGAATACTGACACCTTTGTGCTTTATAAAGAATATTTCCATAAAAGATTGGATGTGAAATACCTGAACGTATTAGAAGTCTGCATGTTGAGCTATATCCACGAACGATTTCTTTATACCGATGATAAAATTTAGTAAATGTTTTGACTAGTTTGTGATATCGAAAACCCTGGTGTAATAATTTTTCAGTAATACATAAATTTCTCTCGTTAAAATCTAAAACATTGTTACATACACGAGCGAATCGTACAAGTTGAGATATATAAACACCGTAAGATGGTGACAAGGGAACGTCACCATCTAAAAACGGATAATTAACGATAGGAAATGAAAAATCATCCCTTTTATCATAAATTTTAGTATTCAGCTTTCCATTAGTGATATAGATATCAAGATCGAGAAAAGGGCAGTGGTCATTGTTAGTACTAGCTTTATTTAAAGTAAGTTCAACAGGATAAATTTCATTAATATACATACTGAAGTCGTCATTATTGAGAGCCAAAATATCATCCAAATATCTAAAAGTATTATTAAATTTGTTTATCAGATGTTGTTTCGATGGGTCTTTGCTTATTTTTGTCATAAATTGTAACTCATAACAATACAAAAACAGGTCCGCAATAAGTGGTGCACAGTTAGTCCCCATTGGAATTCCGATAATCTGACGATATACGGAATCCCCAAAGCGAACAAAAATGTTATCTAGTAAAAATTCAAGGGCATATATAGTATCAAAGCATGTCCAATTAACATAGTTTTTTTGTTTATTGCTACTAAAAAATGACCTAAAAGAGTCTGAACATATATATTCACATTCTGATTTTTTTAATGCCCATTTAATTAGGTGTGTGATTTTTTTCTTAAATTAATGAGAATGTGAGGCAATGTGGTATACAGGGTAGAAAAATCAAAACTTTGAACAGATTCAAAATCACCAATATAAGCATGCAATTTATCAAGTACTTCCAACGAGTTCTTGACACTCCATAAGTAATTTATTCCACTATTTTCGAAGGCCTTATTTGAACAATTTATTATCAGGTTTTTAATTGTACAAAGTGTGCTGGTAAGAAGAATAGACAATTTAGTAGTTGAACAATGGCTTGAAGACGAAATAAATCTATATTTGTAAGGGGTTTTGTGTAGCTTGTTTATTTATAATTCGGACATACGATGGATACCAATATCATGCCCTGTCCAGTTAGACAAATGAAATTTAGCTGTTGGGTTTTTATGATATAACAACAATAATTGTAATAATTGTACCAAGTGTGCTGGTAAGAAGAATAGACAATTTAGTAGTTGAACAATGGCTTGAAGACGAAATAAATCTATATTTGTAAGGGGTTTTGTGTAGCTTGTTTATTTATAATTCGGACATACGATGGATACCAATATCATGCCCTGTCCAGTTAGACAAATGAAATTTAGCTGTTGGGTTTTTATGATATAACAATGACGAGTTTATACGACCAAGCCAACTAATTATCTGGTATTCGAAGCGTTACTAAATAGTTTTCTAAAGAAATCATTGGGACACAAATGACAATAATAGACCATAGATGTAATACCCATTGGGTATTACATCTATGAATAGACAATCAAGTAGTAGAGAAGATAGTCGAGCAGTCTATTAACAAGGCTAGTAGTGAGATTTGTCAAGGTTATTGTAAATTGGGTGTAATTACCATACTTCTTATTGTGTTACATTAGTTTAAGCCTTAAAGCATGTTTAAAATAAAATCCGTTGTCATTTTAACAACCTACACATAAGTTTCAACAAGTGATCAACAAAATGTTAAAATACAACAATTTTATTCCATTACTATTGTGTTTTTTTGCTGTAATAATAGTGTTGCAATATTATAACTACAGATCAACAACGGAAATTAGGAACTTAAACAAATGTTTTAAATCCGCCGGTACGTAAAACGGTAATGTATGTTTTATTAGTCTATTTTTATTTATAACCGAATGTATCTCTTTTCATTGATACTTTAAGGTTCATCATAACAAATGGACAAATATGGCCGTATTTTCACCTCAAAAATTACTCTGTGTACAGACTTACCTCTGCTGTTTGGAAAGTTTTAATGCCTAGCATCCACTAGATATATAAAAGTTAAATGCATTTTGTGTTTAAGTAAGATAAAATCTTTGTTGGTTTTTGATGGGCATTTTTTTTTCCTTTCTGCAGAAGGTGTAAAAATAAACAAACACCTGAATTACTTTGACACTGTCCACTCGCTGACTCAGATAAACTCTTTAACTCACCTATAGTTGTGAAGATACCTGTTGTCCATGTCAATTAAGGACAATCAAAACAATACAAACCGGTTTTTTACCTGAGGGAGCATCTCATAGTTGTACCACAACTTAGTTAATTTTCACACCTTTTGCATGAAGGAAAAAAAATGCCCAGCAAAATCCAAAGGAGATTTTATCTTTCTGAAACACAAAATGCATTTAACTTTATTATATCTAGTAGATGCTAGGCATTAAAACTTTTCTAACTTCACAGGTAAGTCTGTACTCAGAGTAATTTTTGGCATGTAAATACAGCCATATTTGTACTTTTGTTATGATGAACCTTAAACCTTGTTCACTTTGATATCGGCTGCAGCATTTCATAAAATATTTCCTACAGCAATTGAACGCAGACAAAATCACGACCTCTTGCAATGTCTAATGTAGATAAGAAATGAAAATAAGATGAAAATACGATTAGTAACCACAACTTAGCTATAGAAATTGATGATTTTTTTTAATAACAATAAATAATATTAAAATGTACTTTTTGCACAAATGATATAGAGGATGAGAATAATACAAACAATGTTAAAGAGCTTTGTAATTTAGATTTTTTTTTAATATATATCTTTTAAGCTTACAACCGATATAATGTTTATTTATAACTCAGATTTATAATTACGACACCTGCTATTCTGTCACTTAGTTTGTGTTTATATATATGTAGTATTGATGTGGATGTTATTCAAATGTTCGTCTATCATGATGAGTTTGTATAGACTATGATAATAAAGATACATTTCCTTATTCATATTATCTTTTTCAGGAATAAAACCAAACTCGTTAGATTCCACCAATCAACCGGATAAAGCATTTGACGAATTGACAACGTAAGTATAAACAAGAAGATGTGGTATGATTGCCAATGAGACAACTATCCACATGAGACTAAATGACAAAGAAGATGTGGTATAATTGCCAATGAGACAACTATCGACATGAGACTAAATGACATAGAAGATGTGGTATGATTGCCAATGAGACAACTATCCACATGAGACTAAATGACATAGAAGATATGGTATGATTACCAATGAGACAACTTGCCACAAGAGACCAAATGACAAAGAATATGTGGTATGATTGCCAAAATTGATGAGACAACTCTTCACAAGAGATCAAATGACAAAGAAGATGTGGTATGATTGCCAATAAAACAACTCTCAACAAGAGATAAAATGACAAAGAAGATGTGGTATGATTGCCAATAAAACAACTCTCCACAAGAAACCAAATAACAAAGAAGATGTGGTATGATTGCCAATAAAACAATTCTCCGCAAGAAACCAAATGACAAAGAAGATGTGGTATGATTGTCAATAAAACAACTCTCCGTAAAAAACCAAATGTTAAAGAAGATGTGGTATGATTGCCAATAAAACAACTCTCCACAAGAGATCAAATGACAAAGAAGATGTGGTATGATTGCCAATAAAACAACTCTCCGCAAGAAACCAAATGACAAAGAAGATGTGGTATGATTGCCAATAAAACAACTCTCCGCAAGAAACCAAATAAAGAAGATGTGGTATGATTGCCAATAAAACAACTCTCCACAAGAGATCAAATGACAAAGAAGATGTGGTATGATTGCCAATAAAACAACTCTCCACAAGAGACCAAATGACAAAGAAGATGTGGTATGATTGCCAATAAAACAACTCTCCGCAAGAAACCAAATGACAAAGAAGATGTGGTATGATTGCCAATAAAACAACTCTCCGGAAGAAACCAAATGACAAAGAAGATGTGGTATGATTGCCAATAAAACAACTCTCCACAAGAGACCAAATGACAAAGAAGATGTGGTATGATTACTAAGACAACTCTCAACAAGAGACCAAATGACAAAGAAGATGTGGTATGATTGCCAATAAAACAACTCTCCGCAAGAGACCAAATGACAAAGAAGATGTGGATGATTGCCAATAAAACAACTCTCCACAAGAGACCAAATGACAAAGAAGATGTGGTATGATTGCCAATAAAACAACTCTCCACAAGAGACCAAATGACAAAGAAGATGTGGTATGATTGCCAATAAAACAACTCTCCACAAGAGATCAAATGAAAAGAAGATGTGGTATGATTACTAAGACAACTCTTGACAAGAGACCAAATGACAAAGAAGATGTGGTATGATTGCCAATAAAACAACTCTCCGCAAAGACCAAATGACAAAGAAGATGTGGTATGATTGCCAATAAAACAACTCTCCACAAGAGATCAAATGACAAAGAAGATGTGGTATGATTGCCAATAAAACAACTCTCCACAAGAGACCAAATGACAAAGAAGATTTGGTATGATTGCCAATAAAACAACTCTCCACAAGAGACCAAATGACAAAGAAGATGTGGTATGATTGCTAATAAAACAACTCTCCACAAGAGACCAAATGACAAGGAAGATGTGGTATGATTGCCAATAAGACAACATGAGACCAAATGACACATAAATTAACATATAAGCATTTCTACAAATTCACAAAACCGTAATAGATACTCGATACAATACGTACATCTTATTTACTGTTATCGCAGTGGCATCTTTTTTACATTTTTAATGCCAAGTAAGTTAATTGTCAAACAATAAACGCATGATGGCGGGTAGAGAAGGTGGTGTGGATACGTGCATCCCCTGAAATCAAAACATATAATGTAAGTGGTGGGGGGGGGGGGGATAACGTCAAAACATTGTAACATAAGAGATACTTAAATCCTTTATCAGACCACGAAAACTGTCGCATGAGCACAATGTGGACATTCCATACGCTTTCAATGCCGCCATCAATGACATGGAATGTCTTTTTATCGTTTTTCGTCGTTTTTCGTTTTTTGCCATGGCGTTGTCAGTTTTTCTTCCGACTGTATTTCGACTGTATTTTCTAACATGGAAATTGTTATTAGTTCATTGTCGATAATATACCCACTGCAAGTTCCCAATAATTGTGCTAGTTTAAACAGGTATACAGTAGACAAACAATGATTTCGTTTTCTGAGACCCGTTTAGTTGCATTGCTACACATGTTTAGTTACATTGCTACACATGTTTAGTTACATTGCTACACATGTTTAGTTACATTGCTACACATGTTTAGTTACATTTCTACACATGTTTAGATACATTGCTACACATGTTTAGTTACATTGCTACACATGTTTAGTTACATTGCTACACCTGTTTAGTTATACTTTGCTACATATGTTTTTGTTACATTGCTAAACATGTTTAGCTTACCGGATTCTTTGGACGAAGTGTCTTGATGGCTGGATAACCAATATGTGTTTCTAAAAAACTACTTCTTTAGCTCAATTGGTTAGAGCGATGACTTGTAACACAGAGGTCCAGGGTTTGATCCGTTTACATTAGCATTACAAAAGGCGAATGTATAAGAGAAGACAATTAATCATTTATTTATGACAATTTTATTGTCACTGTTATAAAAAAAGAAAATGTGGTATGATTGCCAATGAGACAACTCTCCACAATAGACCAAAATGACACAGAAATTATCAACTATAGGTCACCGTACGGCCTTCAACAATGAGCAAAGCCCATACCGCATAGTCAGCTAAAAAAGCCCCCAAAATGACAATATAAAACAATTCAAACGAGAAAACTAACGGCCTTATGTATATTCATTCCTAACACGGGTGTAAATTACTGTTTTTCTATATTTTAGAGAGTTGCGTCAAGTAGGTGGCATCGAATATAAATGTCCAAATTTAATCAATCGAGGAAACTGGTATGACTGTAATTCCTCTCCATTTATAGCCAGGAAACCATGTTTGGTGTATTCCTTTGGGTGAGTATTACTTTTGATTAATCTAATTGGCTGATGTATTTGAACACATGTCAATTCTTTTCGTCTGAAGTTTGCTAAACAACTTATTTTTACGTACTACTTTACTGTTCCTCTTTCTCTCCGTATGGTTGTTAGGGATACTTCTGTAGTATGTATACCCATAACTTTTTCTTTATTTATTCATTGTTTCTAATAGAAATTATATCACAAAGATATCTCGTTGTTTTGTGTGCAGTATGGTTGTTTAAATGCTTGCATATATCTGTATCTTACGATTCGCGATTGTTTGGTAAAAGAGAGACAAAAAACACCAAATAGGCCTCCACCTCATTAGTCGAAAATTCACTGACAACGCCACGGCAAAAAAGAAAAAGACAAACAACAGTATACAAAACACAACATAGAAAACTAAAGACTAAACAACATGAACCCCAACAAAAACCAGGGGTGAGCTAAGGTGCTCAGGAAGGTTAAATGATGACAGTTTTTGTTTGAAGTCTTTGATTACTCCACATTCTTCTGCTTTAATGGACAGTCAAACAGTCATAGACCTCAAAGAAAAACTTATTGACGTCTTGAGGTTTCACTGTGCTTAAACGGCTGTGGGTAACTTAAGTTACCTTAAGTTATTCACAGCCCAAGATGGCGGACTCTAAACTCGTTGATATTTAATTCATACAAAATGTACCTTTTGCGACGTTTTTCATGCAGAATGTAAATATTTATAGGATTATTGAATAAAGAAATGACTAACAATTACCAGAAATTTGTTAATATAGAGTTCACTAAAGCGCAAGGTCAACTTTAAAAAATGCATAAGATGTCCGTAACTTTTTGATCGAAACTAAGCAGACTGTCCGTAACTTTATTTTTAGATGTGGGTAACTTTTGATTTAAAATTTTAAGAATTATAATTTCAACAATTTATTAGAAGACAATTAACATCATATTTGTAACCTTCGCGGCCGTTTATACTACTCATTCACCACCAAATGTGATTTTATTAACGCATCGTACTTACACCACAGAAGTTTTATGTGGGGTTTGTGGTACTCCATCCTGGTTATGGTTTGAACTTTTATTTACTGATGTGCGTCTTATCGACGTTTTTCGCTTGTCAGACCAAGGCTTTTCCATACTCTTGAATGTTTTGAGTTTAATTATATGTTTGCGGTATACCTTCACCTCTGTTTCTTTCTATGTGTATTTTGATGAATACTCTTTGACGCGGCTCGGTATTTATACATCCCACCAGTTAGTTATAGTGTTATGATTTTTTGAATATGTTTCCTAGTATGGTTTTTTTTCTCTCTTTGTATGTTATCAGGGGTTGTTAGACTATTAAATTACCCTGTTGTCCTACGTAGTTATTTATATTTTTATATACTATGTCGAATTGTTACACTATGTTGACTGCTCTTTTCCTTTTATTCACAACGGTCACTGACTTTTACCTATTGTGTCTTTTAGTTTTATTCAGTTTAATGAGATTTAATGCAACTTGCATACAAATGAAATATGCAGCTAGCTGTAAAACTAGGTTTATTCATTTATACAAAATGTCCTTTTTTTTAAGTTTTCCCATTTACTGTAAACCTTGGCCAGGGTGCCGCAATATCACCGTGCGCAACGTCCCAGTGTGTCCAGATTGACACCCCCTTTATTTTACTGTCAATGCTGATGGGATTTGTTTTTGTGGGGATGAGAGAAAAGTGTTTTTAGCTTTTTCAAAAAGACGGAAAAAAGTTTGTGCACTTAAGTCTCTTATAGTCTATCCACTGCATGCCTGGGAAATTTGGGTTCCCCTCCAAAATCCCAGATTCACGCTACCCTTGTCGTTGCTGGCAGAAAATCAGTAAGTGTATACATGCTACATGTATGTGTAAAAAATACTTGTGTAGTCTACTTGTTCAAAAAATAAAAACGAACAATGATGTTTCAACAGTTTATCTGCTATGATCGGAAACAACCCTCCGAACTAGGCGATTCGGGTACCCCGACGTTATACAAAATGAGACCCGAGTTTTGCGGATTTATCGTGATTTTTTTCATATTTTTCCCAATTTTGTCTTCCATCGATACAATGAATTATATCATACTAGACATCTACTTCGTTTTGTGAATATGTATTCGATTCAATCTCTATCATCAGTTTAAACATTACATCCGCGTATGTCGATTCTTTGAAAGTATTGGTATGATGAAAAAAGTTACGGACAAGTTGTTTTGAAGTTACGGACAGCCTAAGTGTTTTTTTTAAATCGTGCTGTGATCGTTTATTTTGTAGAATTTAATCACCTTTCCAGTTTAGGGGTTTCCCCAAACGATTAATACAACTTTTAAATTCAGTTGTTTAATTGATGCATTCGTGGTATTGTTATTCTATAGAAGAAAAGTATCGAACCGACGCAAGGCGGCTCCATCTTGGGCTGTGGGTAACTTAAGTTACCCACAGCCGTTTAAGCACAGTGAGGTTTGTTCTGTGTTCACTGTGCTTAAACGGCTGTGGGTAACTTAAGTTACCCACAGCCCAAGATGGAGCCGCCTTGCGTCGGTTAGATACTTTTCTTCTATAGAATAACAATACCACGAATGTATCAATTAAACAACTGAATTTAAAAGTTCTATTAATCGTTTAGGTAAACCCCTAAACTGAAAAGGTGATAAAATTCTACAAAATAAACGATCACAGCACGATTTTAAAAAACACTTAGGCTGTCCGTAACTTCAAAACAACTTGTCCGTAACTTTTTTCATCATACCAATAGAGATGTCCGTAACTTTCAAAGAATCGACATACGCGGATGTAATGTTTAAACTTATGATAGAGATTGTATCGAATACATATTCAGAAAACGAAGTAGATGTCTAGTATGATATAATTCATTGTATCGATGGAAGACAAAATTGGGAAAAATATGAAAAAAATCACGAAAAATCCGCAAAACTCGGGTCTCATTTTGTATAACGTCGGGGTACCCGAATCGCCTAGTTCGGAGGGTTGTTTCCGATCATAGCAGATAAACTGTTGAAACATCATTGTTCGTTTTTATTTTTGAACAAGTAGACTACACATACTTGGACGTTGCGCATAATGATATTGAGGCACCCTGGCCAAGATTTACAGTAAATGGGAAAACTTTAAAAAAGGACATTTTGTATAAATGAATAAACCTAGTTTTACAGCTAGCTGCATATTTCATTTGTATGCAAGTTGCATTAAATCTCATTAAACTGAATAAAACTAAAAGACACAATAGGTAAAAGTCAGTGACAATAAAAGGAAAAGAGCAGTCAACATAGTGTAACAATTCGACATAGTATATACAAATATAAATAACTACGTAGGACAACAGGGTAATTTAATAGTCTAACAACCCCTGATAACATACAAAGAGAGAAAAAAAAACATACTAGGAAACATATTCAAAAAATCATAACACTATATCTAACTGGTGGGATGTATAAATACCGAGCCGCGTCAAAGAGTATTCATCAAAATACACATCTATAGAAAGAAACAGAGGTGAAGGTAAACCGCAAACATATAATTAAACTCAAAACATTAAAGAGTATGGAAAAGCCTTGGTCTGACAAGCGAAAAACGTCGATAAGACGCACATCAGTAAATAAAAGTTCAAACCATAACCAGGATGGAGTACCACAAACCCCACATAAAACGTCTGTGGTGTAAGTATGATGCGTTAATAAAATCACATTTGGTGGTGAATGAGTAGTATAAACCGCCGCGAAGGTTACAAATATGATGTTAGTTGTCTTCTAATTGTTGAAATTATAATTCTTAAAATTATAAATCAAAAGTTACCCACATCTAAAAATAAAGTTACGGACAGTCTGCTTAGTTTCGATCAAAAAGTTACGGACATCTTATGCATTTTTTAAAGTTGACCTTGCGCTTTAGTGAACTCTATATTAACAAATTTATTGTAATTGTTAGTCATTTCTTTATTCAATAATCCTATAAATATTTACATTCTGCATGAAAAACGTCGTAAAAGGTACATTTTGTATGATTTAAATATCAACGAGTTTAGAGTCCGCCATCTTGGGCTGTGGGTAACTTAAGTTACTCACAGCCGTTTAAGCACAGTGGTGTTGGAAAACGTCCCAGACTTTGAGATGAGGACCAGCCAAAAAAAAATAACGTGTTTTTTTTGCTTTTAGTTTTGTGAAAGAGATTTTGTTATGAATGAATACAATACATACTATCAGTTCCATTCTTTTTTAATTTTTAATTTTTGTATTCTTCAGAATAAATTACGATTTCCAATTTGATGACGCCATGGCTCGCGTAGGTTGTGAAGTTCATTCATTTGACCCTAGGTAAGTTACCATGGTTTTGCTTGTGCATAATTACTTATCGAAATATTTGATAAAGCAAAGGTCAAAATAATAAATTCACTTTTAACAATATATTGTTATTACGGATTTAATGGGGGAAAAGTAAAATCACAAAAATACTGAACTCCGAGGAAAATTCAAAACGGAAAGTCCCTAATAAAACGGCAAAATCAAAGGATAAAACACACCAAACGAATGAACAACAACTCATATTCCTGACTTGGTACAGGCATTTTCAAATGTAGAAAATGGTGGATTGAACCTGGTTTTATAGCGCTAAACCTCTCACTTTAATGACAGTCGCGTCAAATTCCTTTATTATTACAACGATGCGTGAACAAAATAGACATACTCGGTAAAATAGTCAAAATATGGTTACAGCAGTCATCACTGTGTTACAATCTCAAGACAAACAAACATATACAAAAAAACACAAAACGCTTCTATCAAAATAGAATTCACATTCCTTGTTTCGAGTGTTGGGCGTCAAAAAATGCAAACGTCACAAAAAAGATTTTTTTTCGTTCAATGTCTATTCAAAACAATTATAATTTCACATGAAGAATGGTGGTATGCAGGGTAATAAAATCAAAAGTTATGTTAGAATTAATTACAGAAACAGACCGAGATTGAAAATTTCTAGTTCTGGGGGATATATTAATGGAACCAAATCAGAAAAGTTCGGATTGTTAATGGAAAGAACACCATCAATATATATCTGAAGGTGAAATTAAATAATCTGGCTTCTTTGATCTTCTTGATTTTGACAAGTGTCTGAAGGAGCTCCGATTCATATGAAAATAAAAAGAGGTCGACAAAGAGAGGCACACAGTTCGTTTCCATAGGAATGCCGACAATTTGTTGAAAAAGTCTACCTCCAAATTCAACAAATATGTGGTCGATAAGAAACTCCAGCATACTGAGCACTTGTTCCTCTGTGTAACATGGTTTACCTTTTTGTTTACTTTTAACAAAATATGCCCTATGATGTCCCAAAGTAATAAATTTATAGCGTATGCTACCATTTTTATGTTGAAAAGCATTGTAGATTATTTCTTTTGGGGAGCGTGTATTCATGTTTTTGCATAAACAAATTCTACCATCATTTTCGGCGATGATCTCGGTCCCAACGTTATTCCCTACTTATGTAGGAAGAACATGGTAAAATCTAATGGCTTTCTCGGTCCCGACGGTATTCCCTACTTATGCAGGAAGAACATGTTAAATCCAATGGCTTTCTCGGTCCCGACGGTATTCCCCACTTATGCAGGAAGAACATGTTAAATCCAATGGCTTTCTCGGTCCAACGTTATTCCCTACTTATGCAGGAAGAACATGTTAAATCCAATGGCTTTCTCGGTCCCAACGTTATTCCCTACTTATGCAGGAAGAACATGTTAAATCCAATGGCTTTCTCGGTCCCGACGTTATTCCCTACTTATGCAGGAAGAACATGTTAAATCCAATGGCTTTCTCGGTCCCGACGGTATTCCCTACTTATGCAGGAAGAACATGTTAAATCCAATGGCTTTCTCGGTCCCGACGTTATTCCCTACTTATGCAGGAAGAACATGTTAAATCCAATGGCTTTCTCGGTCCCGACGTTATTCCCTACTTATGCAGGAAGAACATGTTAATCCAATGGCTTTCTCGGTCCCGACGTATTCCCTACTATGCAGGAAGAACATGTTAAATTCCAATGGCTTTCTCGGTCCCGACGTTATTCCCTACCTATGCAGGAAGAACATGTTAAATCCAATGGCTTTCTCGGTCCCGACGGTATTTCCTACTTATGCAGGAAGAACATGTTAAATCCAATGGCTTTCTCGGTCCCGACGGTATTTCCTACTTATGCAGGAAGAACATATTAAATCCAATGGCTTTCTCGGTCCCGACGGTATTCCCTACTTATCAGGAAGAACATGTTAAATCCAATGGCTTTCTCGGTCCCGACGGTATTCCTACTTATGCAGAAGAACATGTTAAACCAATGGCTTTCTCGGTCCCGACAGTATTCCCTACATATGCAGCAAGAACATGTTAAAACCAATGGCTTTCACGGTCCCGACGTTATTCCCTACCTAGTGTAGGAAGAACATGTTAAATCCAATGGCTTTCTCGGTCCCGACTTATTCCCTACTTATGCAGGAAGAACATGTTAAACCAATGGCTTTCTCGGTCCCGACGTATTCCCTACTTATGCAGGAAGAACATGTTAAAACCAATGGCTTTCTCGTCCCGACGTTATTCCCTACTTATGCAGGAAGAACATGTTAAATCCATTATGCAGGAAGAACATGTTAAAACAAATGGATTTCTCGGTCCTGACGTTTATTCCCTACTTATGCAGGAAGAACATGTTAAATCCAATGGCTTTCTCGGTCCCGACGGTATTCCTTACTTATTCAGGAAGAACATGTTAAATCCAATGGCTTTCTCGGTCCCGACAGTTTCCCTACTTATGCAGGAAGAACATGTTAAATCCAATGGCTTTCTCGGTCCCGACGGTTTCCCTACTTATCAGGAAGAACATGTTAAATCCAATGGCTTTCTCGGTCCCACAGTTATTCCCTACTTATGCAGGAAGAACATGTTAAAACCAATGGCTTTCTCGGTCCCGACAGTATTCCCTACTTATGCAGGAAGAACATGTTAAAACCAATGGCTTTCTCGGTCCCGACGTTATTCCCTACTTATGCAGGAAGAACATGTTAAATCCCTTATGCAGGAAGAACATTTAAACAATGGCTTTTCTCGGTCCCGACGGTATTCCCTACTTATGCAGGAAGAACATGTTAAATCCAATGGCTTTCTCGGTCCCGACGTTTTCCCTACTTATGCAGGAAAGAACATGTTAAAATCCAATGGCTTTCTCGGTCCCGACGTTATTCCCTACTTATTCAGGAAGAACATGTTAAATCCAATGGCTTTCTCGGTCCCGACGTATTCCCTACTTATGCAGGAAGAACATATTAAATCCAATGGCTTTCTCGGTCCCGACGTATTCCTACTATGTAGGAAGAACATGTTAAATCCAATGGCTTTCTCGGTCCCGACGTTATTCCCTACTTATTAGGAAGAACATGTTAAATCCAATGGCTTTCTCGGTCCCGACGTTATTCCCTACTTATGCAGGAAGAACATGTTAAATCCAATGGCTTTCTCGGTCCCGACGGTATTCCCTACTTATGCAGGAAGAACATGTTAAATCCAATGGCTTTCTCGGTCCCGACGTTATTCCCTACTTATGCAGGAAGAACATGTTAAATCCAATGGCTTTCTCGGTCCCGACGTATTCCCTACTATGCAGAAGAACATGTTAAAACCAATGGCTTTCACGGTCCCGACGTTATTCCCTACTTATGTAGGAAGAACATGTTAAATCCAATGGCTTTCTCGGTCCCGACTTTATTCCCTACTTATGCAGGAAGAACATGTTAAACCAATGGCTTTCTCGGTCCCGACGTTATTCCCTACTTATGCAGGAAGAACATGTTAAAACCAATGGCTTTCTCGGTCCCGACGTTATTCCCTACTTATGCAGGAAGAACATGTTAAATCCACTTATGAGGAAGAACATGTTAAAACAAATGGTTTCTCGGTCCGACGTTATTCCCTACTTATGCAGGAAGAACATGTTAAATCCAATGGCTTTCTCGGTCCCGACGTTATTCCTACTTATGCAGGAAGAACATGTTAAATCCAATGGCTTTCTCGGTCCCGACGTTATTCCCTACTATGAGAGAATGTAATCAATGTTCAATCCACTTATCAGGAAGAACATGTTAAATCCAATGGTTTTCGGTCCCGACGTTATTCCCTACTTATGCAGGAAACATGTTAAAACCATGGCTTTCTCGGTCCCGACGTACTCCCTACTTATGCAGGAAGAACATGTTAAATCCAATGGCTTTCTCGGTCCCGACGTTATTCCCTATAGAGTAAACCTATGCAGGAAGAACATTTTAAAACCAATGGCTTTCTCGGTCCGACGGTATTCCCTACTTATGCAGGAAGAACATGTTAAATCCAATGGCTTTCTCGGTCCCGACGTATTCCCTACTTATGCAGGAAGAACATGTTAAATCCAATGGCTTTCTCGGTCCGACGTTATTCCCTACTTATGCAGGAAGAACATGTTAAATCCAATGGCTTTCTCGGTCCCGACGTATTCCCTACTTATGCAGGAAGAACATGTTAATCAATGGCTTTCTCGGCCCGACGGTATTCCTACTTATGCAGGAAGAACATGTTAAACCAATGGCTTTCTCGGTCCCGACGTTATTCCCTACTTATGCAGGAAGAACATGTTAAATCCAATGGCTTTCTCGGTCCCGACGGTATTCCCTACTTATGCAGGAAGAACATGTTAAATCCAATGGCTTTCTCGGTCCCGACGGTATTCCCTACTTATTCAGGAAGAACATGTTAAATCCAATGGCTTTCTCGGTCCCGACGTTATTCCCTACTTATGCAGGAAGAACATGTTAAATCCAATGGCTTTCTCGGTCCCGACGTTATTCCCTACATATGCAGGCAAGAACATGTTAAAACCAATGGCTTTCACGGTCCCGACGTTATTCCCTACTATGTAGGAAGAACATGTTAAATCCAATGGCTTTCTCGGTCCCGACTTTATTCCCTACTTATGCAGGAAGAACATGTTAAAACCAATGGCTTTCTCGGTCCCGACGTTATTCCCTACTTATGCAGGAAGAACATGTTAAAAACCAATGGCTTTCTCGGTCCACACTTATTCCCTACTTATGCAGGAAGAACATGTTAAATCAAATGGCTTTCTCGGTCCCGACGTTATTCCCTACATATGCAGCAAGAACATGTTAAAACAATGGCTTTCACGGTCGCGACGTTATTCCCTACCTATGTAGGAAGAACATGTTAAATCCAATGGCTTTCTCGGTCCCACTTTATTCCCTACTTATGCAGGAAGAACATGTTTAAAACCAATGGCTTTCTCGGTCCCGACGTTATTCCCTATTTATGCAGGAAGAACATGTTAAAACCAATGGCTTTCTCGGTCCGACCTATTCCCTACTTATGCAGAAGAACATGTTAATCCATCTTTATGCGAGTAAAACATGTTGAATAATCAAATGGCTTTCTCGGTCCCGACGTTATTCCCTACCTATGTAGGAAGAACATGTTAAAATCCAATGGCTTTTTCGGTCCGACGGTATTCCCTACTTATCAGGAAGAACATGTTAAAACCAATGGCTTTCTCGGTCCCGACGTTATTCCCTACTTATGCAGGAAGAACATGGTAAAACCAATGGCTTTCTCGGTCCCGACGTTATTCCCTACTTATGCAGGAAGAAATGTTAAATCCAATGGCTTTCTCGGTCCCGACGTATTCCCTACTTATGCAGGAAGAACATGTTAAAACCAATGGCTTTCTCGGTCCCGACGTTATTCCCTACTTATGTAGGAAGAACATGTTAAAACCAATGGCTTTTTCGGTCCCGACGTTATTCCCTACTTATGCAGGAAGAACATGTTAAACCAATGGCTTTCTGTCCCGACGTTATTCCCTACCTTATGCAGGAAGAACATGTTAAAACCAATGGCTTTCTCGGTCCCGACGTTATTCCTACTTATGCAGGAAGAACATGTTAAATCCAATGGCTTTCTCGGTCCCGACGTTATTCCCTACTTATGCAGGAAGAACATGTTAAAACCAATGGCTTTCTCGGTCCCGACGTTTTCCCTACTTATGTAGGAAGAACATGTTAAATCCAATGGCTTTCTCGGTCCCGACGTTATTCCCTACTTATGCAGGAAGAACATGTTAAATCCAATGGCTTTCTCGGTCCCGACAGTATTCCCTACTTATGCAGGAAGAACATGTTAAAACCAATGGCTTTCTCGGTCCCGACAGTATTCCCTACTTATGCAGGAAGAACATGTTAAACCAATGGCTTTCTCGGTCCGACGTTATTCCTACTTATGCAGGAAGAACATGTTAAACCACTTATGCAGGAAGAACATTTTAAAACCAATGGCTTTCTCGGTCCCGACGGTATTCCCTACTTATTCAGGAAGAACATGTTAAATCCAATGGCTTTCTCGGTCCCGACTTTATTCCCTACTCATGCAGGAAGAACATGTTAAAACCAATGGCTTTCTCGGTCCCGACGTTATTCCCTATCTATGTAGGAAGAACATGTTAAAACCAATGGCTTTCTCGGTCCCGATGTTATTCCCTACTTATGCAGGAAGAACAATTTAAATCCAATGGCTTTCTCGGTCCCGACGTTATTCCCTACTTATGCAGGAAGAACATGTTAAAACCAATGGCTTTCTCGGTTCCGACGTTATTCCCTACTTTATTATTATATGCCAGAATATAAACATGACCTTGTCAAAATCCAATTGTTTTCTCGGACCCCAACGTTATCCCTGCTCATGCCAGTAGATCGTCACGGTTCGATGGCTTTATCATTCTCGGACATTATTCGCTGAATAGCTATTTATACCGGTAGAACATATCAAGACCCAAAAGCTTTGAAAGTGACCTTTGAAAATTCGAAAACGAAAATATATTTTCAAAATTCATTTTTTTCTATTGTAGCATGGGAAATACAACAAAACATATTCGAAAATCAGGAGTTCATTTTCATCCAATTGGTATTGGCGGGAAATATAATGATGCTGTTATTCCAAGAATGGATCAGTATACGAAAAAACATCCAAAGAAGATGTGGAAAGTACGAACACTGCGTCAGATAATGGAATCGTTAGGCCATGAGGATGTAAGTACGAACACTGCGTCAGATAATTGAATCGTTAGGTCATGAGGATGTAAGTACGAACACTGCGTCAGATAATGGAATCGTTAGGCCATGAGGATGTAAGTACGAACACTGCGTCAGATAATGGAATCGTTAGGCCATGAGGATGTAAGTACGAACACTGCGTCAGATAATGGAATCGTTAGGCCATGAGGATGTAAGTACGAACACTGCGTCAGATAATGGAATCGTTAGGCCATGAGGATGTAAGTTGTAAAATATTTCAAGGTCAAAACTAAGAAATGTTTAATGACAAGCAACACAGACTTATAGATCACGCCAACATAAGCTTAACCTCATGATCAGCTGACCTTTGTTGTCTTCGAGGTTTTTGTTTTTGTTTTTTGTAATCAGTCTTGAATTTAAAAGTCTATAGACTCACTGATTTCACCTTCATGATCAGTCTTCCTAGCAGATATTTATCCAATAATAATGATATATATATATATGTACATATTATATATTACATGAAAAATACTTACAGTCTACAAACATGGTCGCGGTTCCGATGAATAAAAGATAAGGGTTTAGAAATTATCAAAATGTAGCTTTTTGTGGGTGCCGCGAGAAATTTATAGCATTTGTTTTAAGTGTTGACAGATTACACATGGATCCCGTCACTTTTTTCTCTGCCGGTGAAATAACATGAAAATAGCAGTTTCTCTTTCTTATATCTTTAATCTTATTTCAATACTAGTAAAACATAATGTTTCAATCTCTTTCAGAGACATTTGGATATCTTAAAAATAGACGTAGAGACGTATGAATGGGAAGTCCTTCAAAATATCCTGAGTGATAATCTTACATCAACAATTCGACAACTAGAGTTAGAGTTCCATATTTTTCCAAATACTGCTGACGTAAGCAACTATGTGGAACTTCTACATATTTATCATTCTTTAAAAAAGGCTGGATTTTCGCGGTACACATGTACGGTTTACCGGTTTGACAAACACAAAAAAAGTACTACAAGCAGAATGTGGATTGGTAAACCTAAAATTTGATTTCTACAAATACCCTTTGAAACATGTCTAATAAATATTGAATCAATAAACATTTGTCAATTATTTTTTAATGTTTTATAAATTTGGACAAAAAAAATATTGATTGTTTTCATATTGAAAGTTTATGGTTTTCAATTTGTTTTTCAAATTGTTTCAATTGTATAAGGTGTTTGTTTTGTTTGCCACACATAATGCAGACATATGGGTGATAAACGTGGAATCATGATGAAATTCAATTATTATTTTTAGTGAAATTTCAGGAACATCTAGTTTCATTATTCATTGTTTGTTTTTGAACGGACTGATTTCCTATTTAGTGTATAAAATAAAATTCCATTGATCAAGTAAAAATGTGGTATTAATAAAAGAAGTCTGTGCGCTTCTTTCTGTAGCTTTGGTATATAGTTCCTTTATTTCAAGATACAGAATAAACGGTCTGCACTTTGCGTCATTGCGCAGCAATACATGTATCGAATCGACACTAAATCCCTTTTCTCGAAAAATGTCAATCGTTAAACGTCAGTACTGTGTTCAAATATTTTATCCAAATACTGCATATTATCACTTGCAGTGCTTTGGTGGACTATTTTGTCTGGATCTTGAATATGAGAACTTGCAGTGCTTTAATTATAAAATGTTGCATCACATTGAGAAGTAGCACTATCAGTACTTTGATAAAATATTTGATTCGATTTTTGTGAATTAGTCGTCTGAGTTAATTGTGTTAAACGTTGTCGAATTGTTTCAACTGATCCGAAATCGATGTTGGAGTATGTTTTAAATCACAATCGGTCGGGTTTTTTTACTATGGATATCCAAATGTTCCGATTCATTCACTACTTTATATTTCTTTCGTGTGTGAAGATGTATCGTTTTTCTCGGTTTATGTTTCTCATTTGGTAAAGAAACCTATCTATCCTCTATAAATAATGGCAATTGTCAAATTCTTACTAAATTTAGATTAATTTATCACAAGTTAAGAGTTGAAACTGGTCGTCATGAACGCAGGTTGAACATGTCAGGAAAATTAGATATTCCACGATGTGAAAAGTAAAATCACAAAAATACTGAACTCAGAGGAAAATCCAATCGGAAAATCCATAATCACATGGCAAAATCAAATGACAAAACACATAAAAAACGAATGGACAAGAACTGTCATATTCCTGACTTGGTACAGGCATTTTCAAATGTAGAAAATGGTGGATTAGAACTGGTTTTAAAGCGCTAAACCTCTCACTTTGATGACAGTTTCATCAAATTCCGTTATATTTACAATGATGCGTGAACTAAACAGACATAATAAATAAAATAGTCAAAATATGGGTACAGCAGTCATCATCGTTTAACAATTTTAAAAGGAACAATTTAACAGAACACAAAAAAACATCTATCTACAAACACATATTCATTTGATTCGCGCGTCTGACGTCAGAAAATTTTATACGTCACATAAATTTGTCGTTCAATCTATATACAAACAATTTAAAAATTTCACATGGTCAATGTTAGCATACATAAATTGAATAATTTTGACGTTTGTGGTTCAACGTATTTTCTAATTCATAATATCATAATGACATATAATAGAACAATATCATATTGACGGGATCTTTTAAAGTATAGAGTCACGTTATAAGAACCAAAGAAACACAAAAAGTCGCATATACAAAACACACCAGTAAAAAATGAAAGATAATACAAACACATTGACGGGATGTTTAAGTACCGAGCCACGTACGTTAAACGGATAACACATAAAACAATCCAACAGTAAAAGTAATATTAATAATAGAACAAAGACAAATGAAAGAACAATATAACACGTTGTTAAGATGATAAACAACATCAGTACGCAGAATCTATACATCAAGACCATCATGTATTATTTGTGAAGTTGATACGGAATATTTATCAACAAGGTCTTGCTACCTTCCGATGAACTTTTTAGAAAAAGGACGATACGTTCTTTGACATACCCCTGGTTCATCAACTTTCTACTCAGACACTGATGACGTTTTACAAAGTCTGAGTAGGAGCTACAAGCTCTTGAATATCGAATAAGTTGGGGAAATACATATCCCTATGCAGGTGAAGTTGGTATATTGCTACTAAGGTGGGGGAATTTATAATTTCAAAATTAAAATCGTCTCGTTTGTCAAAGATTCTGGTACTGAGATGACTGTGTAAGTCAAATTCGAGATATTAGTCTAAAAATGAGGCGGAGGAAGCCGTGTTTGTTGTTTCTTTAATTTCTAGTTCTGGGGGATATATTAATGGAACCCAATCAGAAAAGTTCGGATTGTTTATGGAAAGAACATCATCAATATATCTGAAAGTGAAATTAAATAATCTGGCTTCTTTGATCCTCTTGTTTTTGACAAGTGTCTGAAGGAGCTCCGATTCATATGAAAATAAGAAGAGGTCGGCAAGAAGAGGCGCACAGTTTGTTCCCATAGGAATGCCGACAATTTGTTGGAAAAGTCTACCTCCAAACTTAACAAATATGTTGTCGATATGAAACTCTAGCATACTGACCACTTGTTCTTCTGTGTAGCATGTTTTACCTTTTTGTTTGTTTCTATTAACGAAATATGCCTTATGATATCCCAAAGTAATAAATTTATAGCGTATGCTACCGTTTTTATGTTGAAAGGCATTGTGGATGATATCTTTTAGGCGATTTTTTAATTTCACATGGGGAATGGTGGTATACAGGGTTTGTGGCACCGTTAAAGTCCACAATTCCTCTAAAGTCCACAACACCGCTAAAGTCCACAACAATTTTACGCTAAAGTCCACAACGCCGTTAAAGTCCACAAACTTTCCGCTAAAGTCCACAAAATGACCTCCGCTAAAGTCCACAAAATGACCTCCGCTAAAGTCCACAAAATGACCTCCGCTAAAGTCCACAAGAAAACACCGTTAAAGTCCACAATAACAAGTTCCGCTAAAGTCCACAAAAAAGCACCGTTAAAGTCCACACCATTTTTTTTATTGTTAAAAATATATTATTCGTTATTTTTATCCCGTTCGTACAATACAAAGCATGGGCCTTTCTTCTCGGTAGTATTTTTTTTATCAGTTTGATACATGAAAAAAGGACAGTATCTGTATATGATTTTGTTCCATTAACTTTGATCTTTGTATTATGATGATGATGTCAAATTTGGACATCATTTCTAAAAAGTTTGTAAATTCGTTAGTTATTATTACTGCATTCTACAAGTACTTTTTTTCTCTTATTCTTTGCATATAATCACTTTTTGACATAATTAATGCACAAAGCAAAGGTGCCTCCTAATCTATAACATTTGAACGGCATTTATTCAGCAACAATCTTGTATATCATAAACAAAAAAATACTAAGTTTATGAATTCCCAAAGGTCTCCTGTCGGAAAACTTTTAACCAACGTTTAACGTTATTAATTTCGGTGTTCGTTATAGAAAACAACGAAAAATAATGTGTTATGATTTTCAGAACGGAAAAATGAAGCCAATATGATAAATTCTAAATAAAAAAGAAAATATTTTAAGCTTTAACTTATATTTTTATCGATTAGTATCGGATATCGATGCGTTGAATGGGTGTCTACCAAAATGTCACAATAAACCCTGATTTGATCGATATAGGAAGATGTGGTATGAGTGCCAACGAGACAACTCTCCATCCAAGTTAAAATTTATAAAAGTAAACCATTATAGGTCAAGGTACGGTCTTCAACACGGAACCTTGGCTCACCATGACTGAACAGCAAGCTATAAAGGTCCCCAAAATTTACAAGTGTAAAACCATTCAAACGGGAAAACCGATGCCCATAAATGGGCCTTAAAAAATATACATACACTAGTTGTTTATCTTGGTAAAGTGTTTTAATCACATGTAAAATTACTCACAAGATTAATATGTATAAACTCACAAAACGCTAAATCTGTTCTACAGTAACCAATAAAATTGTATTGAAAAGAACAGAAACGTTCTTTGATATTATATAATTCGTAAAAGTTTCAGCTTAAAACTACATACTAGTCTTCCATTTAGCCTTTTCAAAATACCAAAAAAGTATCTTTAAAAGAGAACAAGTGTGGACACAGATGAGTGTGGATAGTATGTTTGAATGTTTGACAGTGTTTTATGATAAATGTAGTTCTATGATTTTCCTATATGTGTTATTAACTGTGTTGCACGATGACAACCAACCGGAGCATTAGGAGTATTGTTTATTTTATATGTAGTTTAGTTTTTATGTTCAAGACAGGCATGGAAGAGACACTAATTGCATTAGTTACCAAATGATTATGATAGAATATGTTCCACATCTTTGATTTTGGATACATTTTATAGCTAGGAGAGCAACACATAATAGGTTCAATTTTTCGTGATTTTTTTTAATTGGGAGATGATATCTGAGAACATGATATAAGGAGCCTGTAATTCAGTGGTTGTCGTTTGTTTATGCGTTACATATTCGTTTTTTCTTTATTTTTTGTTAAAAGAGAATAAAGAAAGGAAATTAACTCTGAAAGCGATACCGTGAACTTTGATGTGACGTACATTTTATCAATCAATATGGCTACATGATAGTTCAACAATTGTTGGTGTTCGGGCTCAATTCAAGATGAACGTTCCTATCGCCTTTATTCTATATCCACACCCTGCCTTTATCCTATATCCACACCCTCCAATACTCATAGACACATATTTTTATTAGTTCTGGATTTCTCAACAAACAAATACATCGGCAAGTGAATGCAAAAGATTTTTACATTTGACGGCATTTACGGTTGGATTTTCACAAACCATTTGTTGAAAGGCGCAGAATTTTCTGAATATATATTTGTTTATTAAAATTTGGTCATACTTTTCTTCGGTTAGTTTTGTTTTTCTCCTGGTTCAAATCAAATTTTTGGATAAAATAAAAACTTTGTGTTAAATCATCAGAAATTGATAATTAACGCTTCAAAATAGATATATTACCAAATAAACAAATAAACCTATGAGTACTACGGTGGCAGAATGAGGCCATGCAAGACATATTTTTTAACTTGTTCCCACAACATAATATTTTGTTCCAACAACATAATATTTTGTTCCAACAACATAATATTTTGTTCCCACAAGAAAGTGTTCTTTGTTCCCACAAGATAACATGTTGTTCCGACAAGATAATATGTTGTTCCCACAAGATAATATGTTGTTCCCACAAGATAATATATTGTACCCACAAGATAATATATTGTTCCCACAAGATAATATATTGTACCCCATGCACAAGATAATATATTGTTCCCATATCTCGTGGGTACAATATTATCTTGTGGGAACAATATATTATCTTGTGCAAGATATTATCTTGTGGGTACAAGATATTATCTTGTGGGAACAATATATTATCTTGTGAGAACAAGATAATATCTTGTGGGTACAAGATATTATCTTGTGGGAACAATATATTATCTTGTGGGAACAACATTTTATCTTGTGGGAACAAGAACACTTGCTTGTGGGCACAAGATATTATCTTGTGGGAACAAAATATTATGTTGTGGGAAGAAGTTAAAAAATTATTTCTTGCATGGCCTCATTCTGCCACTATATATAGGTTAAACAATAATATGAATAAAACACTTCTTGAACAAGAAACTATCTTGTGGGAACAATGTATTATCTTGTGGGTACAAGATATTATATTGTGGGTACAAGATATTATCTTGTGGGAACAATATATTGTCTTGTGGGTACAATATATTATCTTGTGAGAACAATGTATCATCTTGTGGGTACAATATTTTATCTTGTGGGAACAATATATTATCTTGTGGGTACAATATATTATCTTGTGGGAACAATATATTATCTTGTGGGTACAATATATCATCTTGTTGGAACAACATATTATCTTGTGGGAACAATATATTATCTTGTGGGAACAACGTGTTATCTTTCGGGAACAACATATTATCTTGTGGGAACAAGAACACTTTCTTGTGGGCATCTTGTGGGAACAAAATATTATGTTGTGGGAACAAGTTAAAAAATATTTCTTGCATAGCCTCATTCTGCACCGTAAAAATATCATCTTAAACACCTAAAATACATTTTACCTTTATGACTAAGAGGGCATACACATAAATCAAGATCAATGATATATGGCATCCTTTGTAGAAACTGACAATAAAAAAGAAAGGCAAAAGATCCCAGAGGGACATTAAAAACTCAAAAGATCGAATATAAACTGACAACGCCATACATGTTTGCAGCGATTAATAATGTCTGTTAAGGATCTTAAGAATAGAACGAAACAAGGATTTTTCACGGTATTGCAATTACATTTTTACATTTACACTACTTGCACTTTCATTTCTTTTGATATTTTCCACAAAAAAAAGAAAAAAAAGAAGAGTAATCAGGGTTAAAACTCATGTCTTTTTTCTTTAACATGACATTCTTCTTTCTATAAATCGGATATAGTTAATGAAGATTTGTTTTCTTTTAGTGTGTAATAAATACCCCAATACTCTTCGAAAATCAAGTGTTGGATTTTGACAAAAACTTTAAAGTTTATTGTTTTTTTCACCATTGCCTTTCACTTTGAAACAGTTTGTCATTTTGCATGTGAAATGCTTTCACGAATGGGGTACTGTAACAAAGCAGACAAAAAGATATCAAGTCTATGGCAAATTCCACGATTCGCTACAACATAAAAATAATTGAAACCAAAACCAAATCAGTATAAAAGGACTTTACTTTTTGACTTCCTCCTAAAAATATTAACCCACGTTGACGTTTGAATTTAGTTAAATTATACACATGGCACTTCTATTTTTTTTTATATTTTTCACTTGAATCCTTTTAATGAGCTCATACACAAAAACTCACAGACATGAATGTTACCTTTTGTCGCTAAGTGCGAAGACAGCAAAAAACTTAAAAACTGCATAATTCTTCTACTAGAAAATATACTGTTTATAATTAAAACACTTATTAACAATGATGCAGTAGAGAAGTACACATAAAATAAATGTACAGAATTCAGTCAAAAGAGCAAAAATAAAAAAAAAAAAATCATTAATAAGGTGGTATAGGTGTCTTAATTAAAAATGATAGAATTTCATCATTCTTTGTCAAAACGTAGTATATATTGATATATGTTCACAAATATAATAAGAATGATAAGTCGCCGCGCATTTTCTCAAGCTACAGGTTGTGACAAAATGACACATTTTGTATGGATTATACATGAAAAAGCACCATTATGTGATAAGAGGCTAAATTAATTGTAAAATAAAACAAACAAGAGGCTGTCACAACGACAGCAAACCGGATTTATTAATATTTATTTGTGTCCTGGCAATATCACAAGAACCATTACTGATGAATGGTGAAAGTGAAAATCGTCAATATCAAATTTGGCCTCCATTTTGTCATCAGTATCAACATATTAAAATTTGAAATCTTAGATTGAATGGTTCATGAGTAAATGCAACAACGTGAATGGAAACACCATTTTACAATCTTTCAAGAACCATAACGCCTGAACGGTAAAAGTCAAAATCGTCATTATTGAACTTGACCTCTATTTTGTCATCAGTAACAACATATAAAAATTTCAAAAGCTTTGGTTGAATGGTTTATGATAAAATGCACGGACACGACTGGAAACACCATTTTTCAATCTTTCAAGAACCATAACTCCTGAACGGTAAAGGTCAAAATCGTCATTATTGAACTTGACTTCTATTTTGTCATCAGTTACAACATATTAAAATTTGGGAAGCTTTGGTAGAACAGTTCATGCATAAATGCACGGACACAACTGGAAACTCCATTTTTCAATCTTTCAAAAACCATAACTCCTGAACGGTAAAAGTCAAAATCGTCATTATTGAACTTGACCTCCATTTTGTCATCAGTAACAACATATTAAAATTTGGGAAGCTTTGGTAGAACAGTTCATGCGTAAATGCACGGACACGACTGAAAACTCCATTTTTCAATCTTTCAAGAACCATAACTCCTGAACGGTAAAAGTCAAAATCGCCATTATTGAACTTGACCTTCATTTAGTTGTCAGTAACAACATATTAAAATTTTAAAAGCTTTGGCCGAACCGTTCATGAGTTAATGCACGGACAACATTTGATTGCCGCCCGCCCGACCGCCCGACCGCCCGACTGCCCGACTGCCCGACTGCCCGACCGCCCGGCCGCCCGGCCGCCCGCCGAGCATCCCCAAATCAATAACCGACATTTTTGTCACAAAAATCCGGTTAAAAACATAGCTTTTAGAAAATGCTTTGAGAATATCAAATGAAATAATAGGGTAACCGTGCGGTTTTTTCGGTTAAAATACAAAATAGAAAACTTGCATGTAAATCCCTTCAGAAAATACATTATTTCCGAGTTACCTCACCTTAAAATGCCGATCTAAAGATATCAAAATTATCAAACAGAAATAATCAACACTTATAATCATTAAATTTATTCTTTAACTGAAATTCACATTATTTATCTGCATTCCTGCATCAAGTTTCATTGAAAATCTGGACCTATGATTCTCTGATTTTTACAATCCAAGATGGCGAAAACACCCATACCACCTTAAATGGCCCACTAGAATGTCTAGTACGTTAATATATCTTGTAAACTTCAATCAAATAACTAAACTGTGAAAATAAAAAAAATAAAGAGAATGTTTTAATTCATATACAAAACGATGTCAGAATGTATGTTCTTATATTATATCCATATTATGATTACACAGTACATTACATGTTTGATTATATGTTTATAAATTTTTTTGCCCAAAGGTGTATTGGGTAAAATTTATACTGCACTCGTTCTATTTGAGCAGTCAAAATGCGTTGACTGTATATTTCTATGTCATATACAGTCACTGACCTGATATCACTTTTTCTCATGAATATTTAAATAGAAATTGACGAAATTATTAATTAATTATTCATACGACCTATTCAACCTGTTCTTGGTTCCAATGTATACAACGACATAAACTTATTTCTTTTGCAATTTTTAGAAGAAAAAAAACCATATTTCACTTTTACATATTTTTGGTTTGCAAACTATATTTAAGAATTGAATGCTCTTTTTTGTAAATTTATTGGGGTGTAAAAGCGTTGACCGAAGTACATTTTGTATGAAGCGCTTCCGCGCTTCATATTAAAAATGTGCGCACGGTCAACGCTTTTACAACCCTATAAAGTTACAAAAAAAAGCATTCAATACTTATAATTACATTTTTACTATAGGATCATGAAAACACGCCTTTTATCATGATGATGAAATCATACATATGATGAAATCATAATCTTTCAGTCAGTTTAATTGAAGTCTGGAGCTGGCATGTCAGTTAACTGCTAGTAGTCTGTTGTTATTTATGTATTATTGTCATTTTGTTTATTTTCTTTGGTTACATCTTCTGACATCAGACTCGGACTTCTCTTGAACTGAATTTTAATGTGCGTATTGTTATGCGTTTACTTTTCTACATTGGTTAGAGGTATAGGGGGAGGGTTGAGATCTCACAAACATGTTTAACCCCGCCGCATTTTAGCGCCTGTCCCAAGTCAGGAGCCTCTGGCCTTTGTTAGTCTTGTATTATTTTAATTTTAGTTTCTTGTGTACAATTTGGAAATTAGTATGGCGTTCATTATCACTGAACTAGTATATATTTGTTTAGGGGCCAGCTGAAGGACGCCTCCGGGTGCTGGAATTTCTCGCTACATTGAAGACCTGTTGGTGACCTTCTGCTGTTGTTTTTTATTTGGTCGGGTTGTTGTCTCTTTGACACATTCCCCATTTCCATTCTCAATTTTATTATCAAGTTTTTATTTCATTTACCTGTGCACTTTATTGTGCGACCTCGTGTCATCATGAATGAAAAGTTGCATTGTGTAATGCAATTGATTAAGGAATATCACGAGATTGCTAGTTAGCCAATCAGAATAACGTATTATAATGAAACATACATCTAATGTAATTATATCATTATGTTTTATGCTTATTGTTGATATTTTAGTTCATTCTCAAACAAACTTGTTCATCATCGACCTGAGGTAGATGTACATTTCATTGCACTGTACATTTCCCCGCCTGCATGATATGAGGCCTTTTTATAAAAGGGGGAAGTTTCCCAATATTTAAATCAAATAATTACATACACACTAAACAACAATTGAAAATGTACTATTTTAGATTGCAGTATAAAGACAATAATAGTGCATTGACTTGACATATCAACGATATAAGGATTCGGCCCGAAACGGGGAAAAAGCTCGGCAGAGCCTCGCATTTCCCCGTTTCTCAGCCTCATCCTTATATCGTTGATATGTCAAGTCAATGCACTATTATTGTCTATATATATGGTCACTCATTGTCTTCACCCGACCGTAAGTTAACCCTTGAAAAAGCGGGCCGTCTAATTGGCTGTGTGGGATAAACGAGGAAGCAGCCACGTACTGTCATGATTGGGACATAAGATCCATTTCTTCGTGTAAATAAAGCGCGTTAAGAACATTTGCATAATTCCTTGCTGTCACTATCCATATACCCTCATTTTCAAGTTTAATTTACCCAACCTTCATTCTAGACGGCATCAAATACAGAACCTACTTATTGCATTTATCGTGAATTTGTTCTCGTCCTGAACATGCATACACTATTTGACAGTGAACGTGAATTAAAAGACATTCATTGGAGCTATTTGCATTCGTAAGAGTATAATGGCACCACTACTGTACCACAATGCAGTTATCAAAATGGTAAACAAAAAATTGATATGTACAACTGTACGTGTATTTCATCGTTTTTCTTTTTATAGGAAAAATTTGAAATGATATATAAATGCTTATTGTTCTTGATTGAAAGATGTAAACAAAAATGCAATTCATTGCCGTTTGCACTTATCGAGTAAACGTTTCATAAAGAACCGTAACCAATCAAAAAGAAAAACATATGCGAACGTTTCTTTAATCAATGAAAAAAAAAAAAAAACAGATTCATAGATTTTAAGAAATTTGAATAAATACAATTGAAATACAAATTTCAAAATTACCTTGAGCTTGTATTCTCCAATTACCTTATCTGCCATTGTGTGTTAATACTTTTCACTTCACAATGAGGCGTATTTATCAAATTTCCCAAAACGTTTTCACCAACGGTAATCCCAGTTCCTAACTCAATGTTTCCATCTGCCCAACTAATCCAGAACGGTAGATACACTGTATAGTTATATATATTAGGCAGCAACCATTTGATTTTCTGGGGGGGGGGGGGGCTATGGTTTTTTTTGGAAAAAAAGTTTTTTCCAGTTTTTGGAGAAAAAAATAATTTGTTTTTGATTCTGAGAAAAAAAAATGTTTGTTTCACCCTCAGCTGCCACTATATGTAATGCTAAAATTGAAAGAAAAAAATTGTTTTCGACTTGTCGCGAAAAAAAATAGATTGTTTTTCGCCGCAGGCGAAAAAAAAAGTTTGCACAGAAAAAAAACCCATAGCCCCCCCAGAAAATCAAATGGTTGCTGCCTTAGGGGTCAGACATTTAACATAATTCCTGCTTTCAGGATCTAACGAATCGTCAGCACGATAGATGATATAGGTGTACTAATTCGTATATCGAATATCAATCTCATCAATCTCATACATTGGTTCTGATGAGTTTCTGACATCAGAACTTGACAGAAGGAGATGTGCTCGACCACATCTCTCTATTTCAAACACTAACGATGTTATTTCACTAAGGTCAAGGTTATACTTATTTACGTCAATAGTGTAGTCCATGGCATCAGGTGTAAACCATGAACCTACCTGACCGTTAACCTGGGTTGATACAGTTGTTGGTATATGTACACCTTCAATATATAAACAAATATCATGTTATATTTTCATATTTTAATGATTAAAATGTTCAATCTCCGACTACCACAATATGAAGATGCAGAACAATTAGTACCGTTAATGTTATTGCTACCACTAGATCGGTACCTCTGCTATATATCAAGTCATGTACACAAATAAACATACTGATAGAAAGCGAGAATTAATATCTTAAAATATGTATACATGCAAAACAAAAGTTCTATGAAGCATCTAAAACACACACACTGAAGCATGTACTTATGAGGTAAAAAAGCAAAAGAAAAAGTATAATGCTATGCGACATCAAATGTACATAGAGATTAGTAAAGAAACTACAATATTTAAGCACAAAATAGAAGAAGCACTACATCAAACAAAACAAAATAATTCGGCCATGCTGAAAACAAAGCATTTAACCAAAAATAATGAACAGAATTGAGTGGCTTTGAAGGCGAAACATTTGCATGAGCGGCTTGAAAACAAAATTTTCAAGTTCTTGAATTGCTTTACAGATATTTGCTTACGTAGCTCATCTGGCAGTTCATTCAAAAGCTTAAAATCCACATAACTTAACGATTGAAAATTTCAATAACCAATGATCACATTCTTCTTATTTTTAAGAAACATGGTAATTTTGATTTGCAGAGTTGATCTTTTTAACTTGCTAAATAGTTTTCATAAATAAATCTTAGTGCTCTCTCTTGAATTTTGTCAATCTTTTTTGTACTAACCTCTCCACAACAGTGTCAAATTAGTGGACAGTAATTAAAGTTGGACATTATGAACGAATAATTGCAACGTAAATGGGTTTTCGTGTGTAAACGTATTTTTCATTCATAATCTGTCTCATTACATTATACCCCGCTAGCTCAGCCGTTTACGTTACTGGTAGAGAGGGTTCGGCCTGTGCTTTCGCTCCAGGACTTCTGACAGCATACTGACAATACAACGAAACAATAAATTCAATAAGTGACAGGTATATGAAACCTAAAATATGACCAGTGATGACGATTTGCCAAGCAATGTATTTGCTCATGTAACAAATGACCAAAATTTCATAAAACAGTTTCATATTTAATAGACAAAGACAATATAAATACATAAATATCGCGGTATCTCCATGTGAAATATCAATTCAGAATTTCAATACATTGTCGAACTTCCCCTTTTTTTTGAACAAACGATGCGGTGAAAAATACCCATTTACAAGTTTACCAATTCAAAGAAGCGTTTGGCCTTAGTGCTATCTAATGGAATAAATAATATGATACTAGAATTTTGAGGTGTCCGTTTTCTTAAAATATTGAGAGCTGTACACTAGTCGTCTTTAACTAAAATATTATCCAATCAATCAAGTTGTGACGTCAACCTTCCGAGACAAAAAAATATATACCCACTGGTTCCCACCGACTTTGTTAGACTAGATCATGAACCTCATTATTCTATGACTAGGGAACAAAAATCGATCCAGTAAAAAAAACCATCGCATTTCTCTATACCTGTTTAATTTTCAATCCAACCAGAGCAATGTCTGAAAACGTTTTTCAATATCATTGACCAGTTCAAGATCCAAAACCAAAACATGCGATAATACAAAATTCTATGTCAGAGTAAGGCACGAACAATTCCGTAGATTGACGACCGTTACTCCAAAATACCTCTCGGATTAGCCATCTGTTTAAATATCGCTATCAAAATGAACTCCATCTCTTTATAAACTCGAAATCATAAAATCTCTAGCTAGTGTACAATTCCCTCTATTTATTCTGGAACGGAAACGTAATTTAATATTTTAGAACTGTTTGACTACAAGACCGAAAAGAAATATATCAAATGAGAAGAAATAAATATTTAAGTCAAACATCAAAATACAAAATAAAATGAAATTTTAAAGTACAACTAACCAGTACGAAAGTTTTCCCCAATCTAAAGAAATACTGCCCTGACGAGGTTTAAATATCCAAGTCTGGACATTGAGTTCAAGCACGAGATAAACGATCCCCGCGAAAAAGTGACCGGACAACTATATAGACAATAATAGTGCATTGACTTGACATATCAACGATATAAGGATGAGGCTTAGAAACGGGGAAATGCGAGGCTGTGCCGAGCTATTTCCCCGTTTCGGGCCGAATCCTTATATCGTTGATATGTCAAGTCAATGCACTATTATTGTCTTTATACTGCAATCCAAAAAAAACATTTTCAATTGTTGTTTAATGCGTTAAGGTTATTTATTTGATTTAAATATTGGGGGAAAATACACCTTTAAAAAGGCCTCACATCATGCTCGCGGAGAAATATACAACACAATGAAATTTACATTTCCTGTTGAAACCAACACTCGATGGTAAACGAAATCGTTTGAGTATGGAGTTAAATATCAACCATAAGCATAAAACATAATGATTTATAGGTTGCAAACAAAAAATATTAACAAATTAAACTGTCAATTGTTCTTGAACAATTGAGAGGTCTTTCCTTTTCGTAATGTAAAATACATGTTTCAACAGACGTAGAATGTATTGAAAAGGTCAAGGTCAACCTTAAAAAGCTCGAAAACACATTAAAAATCCTTTAAATAAGGTTAAAAACACTAAATTCACTATCTGGGACATGACCTTGACCTTTGACCTTTTGACCTTTGTCAAGGTCATTGGTCCCCAATGCCATTACTGAAGACCCCAAGGGTCTAGGACCTTTGGTTATATAGTAAAAGCTGATTTTGTCTTTTCAAAAACCTAAAACAGGGGTTATGCCCCTTATAGAAAGGTCAAATCTCTTCGGTCAAAATGTAACAAAGTTGCGCCATAATGACCCAAACATTTTCCACCATTTAAAACTTCTGTAAGTATAATGGTTTCTGAGATTATCCCATAACAAGGTGTTAGGTCAAAGGTCAAGGTCAACATACAAATTTGACCTTGAGGTATTTTTGAAAGTCTCATGAAATGTTGATGAATGGTGAAAATCCTAGGTCTCTACGATTTACGGTTTCTGAGTTTTGGTGGTCCACCGACACCGGTTAATTTTCAAAGGGGCATAACCCTACCAATGAGTCGTTGAATCTTTTCGAATCAAATGTAACGAAGAACCGGGGTCTGGTCCTGAACAAATTTCACCCTTCGTTTTTTTTCTATCTATTACGGTTACGGTGTTGGAACGATAACAAGGTTTTTTGGTTTCGGAGGGATTACTCCGAACCGACAAAATATTTCGACTAACAGGGTGAGTTCCGGATAGGTATTCATGACACCGATACAAAGTGAGAACATGAAAGCGACACGTCTTACGGTTTAGGCTGCTAACTTCGTCAAAGTTTGGCGGAAAAAGAATAATAATAAACAGAAGAAATACAGTAAGGTCTTTCCTTATAGAAAAAGGAAAGACCTTAATTAAATATGTTTTTCCAATAATTGCAAAAGAAACAACGTTGAGTCGTTCCACGCATCGTTGTATGCATTTGAAACAAGAACAGGTTGAAGAGGTCGTATGAATAATTCAATATTATTTCGGCAATTTCTATTTAAATATTCATGAGGAAAAGTGATATCGGGTCAGTGACTGTATATGACATAGAAATATACAGTCAACGCATTTTGACTGCTCAAATAGAACGAGTGCAGTATAAAGTTATATATAGTATCTAAAAATAGAAAAAGGGGAATTTACGATGACGCACAAACGTTACAATACCCCCTACCCAGAAAAACAAATCGTCCGCGATTTGACAACATAGTAAGACAATTTAAAGGACAAGACACGATTGTCTTTAAACAGTTGAAAATGTGCATTGTATTGTATATAATTTAAAATTTCAAAGTCTAAATGTTGATAAATGTCCAAGAAGGTCCAAACAGTGATGAAGGTCTAAATGGTGACGAAGGTCCAAATAGTGATGAAGGTACAAATGGTGACGAAGGTCCAAATAGTGATGAAGGTCCAAATAATGATGAAGGTCCAAATAGTGATGAAGGTTCAAATGGTGACGAAGGTCCAAACATTTCCATTGTTAAAGGCAATTTCATCATAAACGTTCAACAGATATTTCCATGCGAATTAAGAATTGAATCAATATACGTCTTTAATATTCCTTTACTCCAACAATGCACAAACACTGAAAAATAATAACTGACAAAAAATAGAATCAAATCAAATATATAAAAAAATTAAAAAAATCTTTATGTTTTTGGAGAAACCGACAACCACATATATTAACATTTTACGTGCAGAGCACGGAGATTGGGGAAGGTAAAAATACTAAATTAACGTAATTTTGGATACATGTAATCTGAAATGAACTAAGGCCAAGCAATTATTTTCGAGAAAATCAGTACCGATTACATGATTGTGCTACCAGAACAAAACAATCATGAAATTAAACAGTATGACCAATATAAAATATACTATAAATCAATATATCAAATGCAATGAAGTTAAATAAGTGTGTATGATGTGTGTACTAAACCCAACTTCAGAAGTACAGTAAGCAAACTATTAAAGCATAAGAAAGATAACAATCACGTGCAAATGCTATTCTTTTATTTCAGAGTGCATTTTTTTTTCCACCCATGACTCTATATATATCTATATGTATACTGCCATACTGTGAATCTTAGTTCACGTATCAATATTATTCATAAATCATCTATATTCAGCTTAAACTACTGCACCACCAAAGCTTATGGTAGCGATTTATGGCCAGAGCAAAGCTAATACTTTCTATGTGCCTATTATATCCAGGCAGTTTCAACTGTATACTAGTGTTCAACTGGTCATGTGCATGGGTGAATCATAAAATCATGTATTTACTGTCATGTATACGATTTACATGAATAAGATTAAAAATAATGTATTCGTGTACTTTTTTTTTTTTTTATGCACCTTTAAAATTGGATTCAACACACTTTTTCTATATATCATCATCACATGCAATCTTCACTGCATTAATCTTTTACCATATATATGAATAAACTTATTCCATCACAAGACACCGTAAATCTATTATCATTATTAAAAAGAGCACCAGTGGAAGGCCAACTTTCATCACCAAACTCAATAATTTTTACATAACATATCAGGTTATTACCTTCCCAAATTACTTGAGTTAAGTTTAAATTCCTCCCAATGAATACGTTTGTCTAAGATTAACGTCCATGCGCAGGCAAAATTGACCATTCACGTAAGACGCAAATCTGAAGTCAATTAATAAATAAATGAATATCGAATAAATAGAATAACCCTGAAAAAAACGTGTACTAAACCCCTTAGTTGCAAATAATATATAATAGATATATTCGAGTATGAAGGCACCGACTGTGTAGAAAACAATCCCTTATTCACAACAAGTCTATGCACGGACTTGTAATAAAAAATAACTAATACGTAAATTTACAACATAAAACAACCTATCAATGAATATGACTTTTTATAAAAACAATCCACAAATAATCAAATTTGCCAACATACAAAAACAAAGGTTTCGTACCCCTTATCTTAACGAAGTATCAGTTCATGACACACAATGACTGTAAATAGTCCAAATTCCGTTATTCCGCACATATATAAAATAGTTCTTCAGCATAACCATCCTTGCTGCAGTCAAGAATATAATTCACATACGTTGGTTCTGACCTTGGTCAGGTGTCAGAACCAACCTTTCAACATACAGATTGTCCATAGAAATAAATCCATCAATATAAACGTTCGACTATAGTTATACTTCGCAGATAAGGAGGCACGACAAATACATACACTGTCGGCAAGGTAAAAAAAAAAACATTACGAAATAAACTTTTTTTTTATTTTCTTCTTATGAACATGAAATGAATGATAACAACATTATGTTACACAGCCGGTGAAAAATCTGACAAGCTATACAATTTATATTACAAGCTCAGCCTTCCACTGTCGCTACCAATTTTCTCGAGATTAAAATAAAATCAAAGTAATGAGGTGCGGAAGTTCGAAAATGAAATGAAAGGTCCTAAAGCTAGCAAATCGGGGGACTCTAGTAAGATGGGCCCCACGTTGGGCGCCAATGCAACGTAAATGGGTTTTCGTGTGTAAACGTATTTTTCATTCATAATCTGTCTCATTACATTATACCCCGCTAGCTCAGCCGTTTACGTTACTGGTAGAGAGGGTTCGGCCTGTGCTTTCGCTCCAGGACTTCTGACAGCATACTGACAATACAACGAAACAATAAATTCAATAAGTGACAGGTATATGAAACCTAAAATATGACCAGTGATGACGATTTGCCAAGCAATGTATTTGCTCATGTAACAAATGACCAAAATTTCATAAAACAGTTTCATATTTAATAGACAAAGACAATATAAATACATAAATATCGCGGTATCTCCATGTGAAATATCAATTCAGAATTTCAATACATTGTCGAACTTCCCCTTTTTTTTGAACAAACGATGCGGTGAAAAATACCCATTTACAAGTTTACCAATTCAAAGAAGCGTTTGGCCTTAGTGCTATCTAATGGAATAAATAATATGATACTAGAATTTTGAGGTGTCCGTTTTCTTAAAATATTGAGAGCTGTACACAAGTCGTCTTTAACTAAAATATTATCCAATCAATCAAGTTGTGACGTCAACCTTCCGAGACAAAAAAAATATACCCACTGGTTCCCACCGACTTTGTTAGACTAGATCATGAACCTCGTTATTCTATGACTAGGGAACAAAAATCGATCCAGTAAAAAAAAACATCGCATTTCTCTATACCTGTTTAATTTTCAATCCAACCAGAGCAATGTCTGAAAACGTTTTTCAATATCATTGACCAGTTCAAGATCCAAAACCAAAACATGCGATAATACAAAATTCTATGTCAGAGTAAGGCACGAACAATTCCGTAGATTGACGACCGTTACTCCAAAATACCCCTCGGATTAGCCATCTGTTTAAATATCGCTATCAAAATGAGCTCCATCTCTTTATAAACTCGAAATCATAAAATCTCTAGCTAGTGTACAATTCCCTCTATTTATTCTGGAACGGAAACGTAATTTAATATTTTAGAACTGTTTGACTACAAGACCGAAAAGAAATATATCAAATGAGAAGAAATAAATATTTAAGTCAAACATCAAAATACAAAATAAAATGAAATTTTAAAGTACAACTTACCAGTACGAAAGTTTTCCCCAATCTAAAGAAATACTGCCCTGACGAGGTTTAAATATCCAAGTCTGGACATTGAGTTCAAGCACGAGATAAACGATCCCCGCGAAAAAGTGACCGGACAACTATAGTTATATATAGTATCTAAAAATAGAAAAAGGGGAATTTACGATGACCCACAAACGTTACATAATTACATTAGATGTATGTTTCATTATAATACGTTATTCTGATTGGCTAACTAGCAATCTCGTGACATTCCCTTATCAATTGCATTACACAATACAACTTTTCATTCATGATGACACGAGGTCCCACAATAAAGTGCACAGGTAAATGAAATAAAAACTTGATTAAAGGCGTGTTTTCATGATCCTATAGGTAAAAATGTAATTTATAAGTATGAATGCTTTTTTTTGTAACTTTATAGGGTTGTAAAAGCGTTGACCGTGCGCACATTTTTAGTATGAAGCGCTTCCGCGCTTCATACAAAATGTACTTCGGTCAACGCTTTTACACCCCAATAAATTTACAAAAAAGAGCATTCAATTCTTAAATAATAAATTGTTAATTTTCCAGTTTTTATCAGGTATTTTTCAATTCTAATACCGTATAGCGGGTTTTTTTTTCGCGAGGTGTACATTTTCGCTTATTTTCGCGGATAGAACAAAATCGCCAAAATAAGTTCCGCCAATTTAAAAGTGTATATGCTAAGGTAACGATAAAAGTTTTGAATCCGCCAAAATAATAACCGCCAAAATATTTCCCATACCTTATGTGATATAGATACAATGGATAAGCGTTGATTCTTGAAAAAGAAACCATGAGCCCTGAGGGCGAATGGTTTGTTTTTCATGAATCAACGCTTATCCATTGTATCTATAACTTAAACTTTTGTGTCAATGTCTTTTCAAAATTAAAGCCTATTCTTAATTAGAAGGTATTGTAAGTGAGTTTAAATAACCATGTTATCGTGACAAACGATGCATTATAATAAATTATATATCCCAATTGAATGGTCAAAACAATACAAGTATAACACAACACGTCTGCCCTTTAAGATCTTCATTTATCAGGCATCTGAATATCTGTTTTGACAAAATGAGACATATTCGATCTTATTTCTAATAAGATTGAGAATGAAAATGGGGAATGTGTCAAAGCCGGGGACAATAACTTGAAAAAGAACATATATTATAGTATATATATATATAAAGCATGTGTCCGAAATTTCTAACAAGAAGCCTTATTCTAGACACGTCACGATTTTCTAGCATAAGAATTTACGGATAAACAGATAAAACCATATTATATTAATTTATAAAACAAAAATGGACACCTAGAATGTAAACATTTTTGTTTTAAACATGTGGAATAGCCAACAATGATCCGATAATAAACGATCAAACTAGCTTCTATTAAACAAAATATCCACAATAACTTACAAAACAAGAAACAAAAACAGGAAAACTAGAGAATAGGGACAACAAAAAGAACACAAGGATTCAAACCTAAACCGACAAGTTCTAACTCATTGAGCCTAACTATGAAACCTCGCGGCTACCAACTCATACTATACGATTGCCTATTATTTTATATAGAAACGTACAATCCCTGTGTGTCCGTTATTCCGATGTATATCATATATTCATTTATATATATAAATTAGACATTTAAATCGTAACACATTGGTAGCTGAGAGGTTTCGTCGATATGTTGATGTTAGTCGTAACAGAATTCATGGACGGGTTCGATTCCCAGTGAAGGCATATAGAAAATACAAAAAATAAAGGTAAGTTTTTAAAATAATTCCATTAGTGAACAGAAATCAGTAAATTGGCCAATTCAAACTTAATGAAATTAGACACACAAAGAAAACAAATGAATATAATTTGGTGAGTCCATTTCAGCGACGGATTTAGGAAGTGTTGATTCTAGAAACAGATTCTACGGTAAATGAATAGGTTGACGTCACCACAATGGTTTAATCAATGAAAATCGCAAGATTTTACATCTGCGAAAATAAGCCGCTATACGGTCAATACATTTAGCTGTTTGGATGATATTCTTTTTTACATATTATAGAAACATATTCATTGAAATTTAGTTTAAAGTCTATTGTGACACCTTAAAGTTTAACCTCATTTTCGCATTCCACTTCAATACCTTTGAAAATAAATTTTAGGTTATTGTCTTCATTTTCTTTCTACAGCTATCAATAGTTATATGTCTGCTTTCATTTTTTTCTTTTTATTTGTTAAAAAACAATTGATCAAACTTTTGCTTTCATCTTCTAGAGTATTAATCTATTTATCTAAATCACTATCTTGGTATGAAAGGGTGTTGCCATCTACATAATTGTAAAGTTCACATTTATAAATAAAATATAAAATGTCTTTTATTCTGATCTTTAGTCTTTTTCCAGTCTTCAATTATTTTTTATAAAGCTGTTTGAAATTCTTATTCCTTTTGAAAAGCTCACAGAAAAATGTTGAAAAAGAGTTAAAAATTTTCAGTACATTTCTATAGACCTCTCAAATTTCTTTGCAATCATTGTCAGTATACTAACAGGTCTATAGTTTCTTTTATCTAAATTTTTTGATTTTTTTACGCAGAGATATAACTTGAGCCTCCTTCATTTCATCTAGGAAACAGCTGATTCAAATGTTTACTTATTAAATTAGAAATTGGGTAGGATGATTCAGACTCAGATAATTTAATATTTTTGAAGACATTCCATCTTTTCCTTATTAATATTAGTTCATTTTTTTTACAAACTCAGAATTTACAGGGCTTAAACATATGTCTTCTTCTGGTTTGTATTGTTTTATTACTATAATGCTTGAATGGTAATTCAAATACGTTAAAAAGGACAGCATATTTTAACAAATATCAAAATTTTAGACGTAAAGCAAATTTGGAATCTTATACAAAACAAACAATTTGGTTACTGAGATGAAAATAAAAACCCCCAGAGACAACCTGGAAATATATGTAAAAAGTAAAATCACAAAAATACTGAAATCCCAGGAAAATTCATAACGGAAAGTCTCTAATCAAGTGGCAAAATAAAAAAACTTATCAAACGAATGGACAACAACTGTCATGTTTCTGACTTGGTACAGGCATTTTCTTATGTAGAAAATTATGCATTAAATCTGGTTGAAAGCTAGCTAAACCTCCATCTATATGACAGTCGGATCAAATTCCATTATATTGACAACGATGTGTGAACAAAACAAACATACACAATAAGTAGAAATGTCACAAATGGGGTTACAAAAGAAACACGAAACCCCAACAAAAACTGGGGGTGATCTCAGGTGCTTAGGAAGGGTAAGCCGATTCTGCTCCAGATGTGGCACCCGTCGTGTTGCTCATGTTATAACAAAGCCTGTAATTAGTATCATTTAGTAAATCATATATAGTGATAGTAACGGTATCGACCTAAATATTTTATCGACTTTGAATAAAGAGGCCAACAGATGTTATCAATTTAATGCACAGTGGAAACCCGTTTAAGGCAAGTATATGTCAATGAATTGATTAATTGATTGTTGGTTGCTTAACGTGCAGTGGTTAATATTGCATGCATGTTCAGGACGTCATGGAAAGTTTTTTTTATAAGTTTTTGAAATTTTGTGCTGATTTAAAAGTCAAAAGAAATGGGCTAATAGCTAGAAAGACATCGAATTTAAAGGAAGCTTAACGTCATAACGGTTGCACACTTATACATTACATTTAGTTATTTAGCCAGCTAAACAAAACCGTTGATTCCTATACATTTTCATATTAATATAACGGAAATATGCACAGCTTAAGAAAAGTCAGTGCACTGAATTTCGAGGGGAAAATTAAGTGATCAAAACCTGATTTTTACACATTCTATATTTTCTATTCAGTCTAAGGTTTAAACATACATATTTATTTTGATTTGATTAATTCTATCTAACAAGGTGTACATCTTTCATTACTAAACTCATTATAGATACCAGGATTGAAATAGTATTTGCGCCAGACGTTTTGTCTACAAAAGACTCATCAGTGACGATCGTATAAAACAGTTTTAAAGGTCAAATAAAGTACAAAATTGAAGAGCATTGGGGACAAATAATACAAAATGTTTTGCCAAATAAAGCTAAGGTAATCTTATCCTGAAGTAGAAAAGCCTTAATATTTCAAAAATTAATTTCTAATCATGACCGTCTCAATGATATTTCATGTCAACACAGAAGTGCTAACTACTGGGCCTTGATACCCGCGGGGAATTAAAACTCAATGTTTCGATAAATGCTAGCTACCAGATTATATTAATGAATCAACTATACTCCAGATGCTTCAAAAAAAAATATGAGGCAATATCGATTTGTTTGTTTGAAACTGTAATTGTTAGATATTTATACCACGTTTGAAATATATCGTTGAAAGTCATAATCAACCATTTAAGTTCCTGTTAAAATTATTTTTGCAAATCGTCTGGCCAGTTATAGTTTTACAATGTTATTTATACAAATTCCGTGATCATGTTGACCTATTTCAAAACATTTTAAATGATAGTAGCAATGAAAACATAAATCAGAAAATTTGTAAAGTTTATTAATGAATCCCTAATCTTCTTCATGACCTTCAAATTGATCATATTAATGTTAAATTGACCATATTAATGTTAAATCATGTCAACTCACATGTGCTGACTTATGAGATGGCGATACCCTCTGGACCAATTTCCATAAGTAAATGTAAAGACCTAAACTTTCCTGTCATACAAGTGAGAGGTTTGGCGCTAGACAACTAGGTTAAATCCACTATTTTCTACATTTGGAAATGACTGTACCAAGTCAGGAATGTGTCAATTGTTATACATTCGTTTGACGTGTTTCATCATTTGATTTTGCCATTTGATAAGGGACTTTCCCTTTTCAAATTTTCCTGGGAGTTCAGTATTTTTGTGATTTTACTTTTTATTTATAATTAAAAAAAATTGCGACATTGTTATAAGCATTGTTATTGCTACTAGCTGTTTCTAGCAAATTTTTCCATTTTTTCACCTTTTTTTTTTCTTTTGATAAAAACAACAAACCGGTTGATAAAACGAATCCGTTGACATCTCAATGTTTTCATTAAAACTTTGACACTTTTATCTTAAGATCCTGCAAAATTTTCATTTAAAATTTGTCAATATTTCAACCTGAAATTAGACAAGAACACTTTTGGTATTTTGTTCAAACATATTAGCAGCATATTATCTATATCATCTCGGCAATCTACACCACTTAAGTGTCATCCTAACATATGTCGACATCAAGGCACTGGTTTCAGATGTAAGACATTAGTATGAATATTTTAAGTTTATTGTAAGAATCGTTCAAAAAAAAATATACGAGACTGCCGTTCACTCAGGTTATAAACTGTTTATCTTTATTTCTACGTAAATCCAATTTTTTTCTGCTTTTTGTTTCTTCTTTTGGTTCAATATATTTTTTTTAAATGTATGATTCATATGCGAATGCTGTTTGTGTGCTTTATAAATATGTTGTTTTGTTATCCTTAGTTTAAAATTTGAAAAGGATAAACGTATTGTGTCTAGATATCACCGTGACAACAGTGACTGCGCATTCAATTCAAATTATTTAGCCTTAAAACATGTTAAAAATCAAATATTGTTAAAAAATGATCATAATAGATAAGTATCCAGTATAGAAAGGGAAATCATTGATATAAAATTTCCATAAATGTACAGAAGTTTACTGGGCCTTAATGAATATGGTGAAAATGATTTTCAAGACAGACCAGCTGTTTAAAATTCTACTGTTCTGTGTACTAATTTTTAAAGCGGGCGGTAAGTTGAGTTGTCATATAACATGTATAAATATTTATTTGGATTCTAAAATTTCTATAGGTACCAGGTCACAAAATGATTTAAGTACCGAAGTAATTCTTATAAATTTAAATTACATCTAAAAGCTTGAAAAGGAGATATAAACTAATGAGAACTAGGTGACATTTAAGGAATAATCATAAATTGAATGTTATATAAAGTTGTATTTGCGTTTTCTTTTCATTTTTACGACTGAAGGTGTATATTTCTTTTGAAATTTTAGGTCATTTTTTTTTATCTGTATCCCTTTTAACTCTTCTTAGTAAGATGATACTAAGATCAATATAAAGAGGGGTATGCCGTGATTGCTTTAATAAGAAACTATTACGATGTATAACTAGACCAGATTGGAACACCTATAGGTTAAAGTGCAAATATATCGAAGAACAAATTACAGATGGTTTAGCACGCTATACAAATATCATAGATGACATCTCATACAATTCAAAAGATAAAATTATCGGCCGGGTATGTTCTAAATCAAACTAAAATGAAGACATATATCAACCAACGTCAAACATTGATTACAGGCTCCTTTCATAGGACAAGCACATGATCAATATGACAGGGTTAAACATGTGTTAGCTTTTGTGTAACATTACGAGTATGAGAACAAACTGTAACAATCCTTTTAAAATGACAATAGAACTATTGATTTTAAAAAACTTTTAATTATTTGGTAACGAGCTTTCAACTAGCTTTCAGTAATATCGTTTACTCTTAGATCGGTAGTTTGTTTGTCCTTTTGTTCACTTTTTTTATGTGCTTGTTTCGAATCTGATGAGAAAAGATTTGTCAAACTGAGTTTAGAAGTTTGCTCTAGTGCTGTCCTCGATAAAGAGGAGGGTTCAGCATCGGTGCAAACTGTTTAATTATGCCACATTTTAGTGCACCGTTTGTGGACTGGAACCTGTAATTTATTTTTTCGTTGATTGTTGTCTGTTATATTAGACTTTCTTTATTGTGTCTGCATAAAGTGATTTTTTTCCTTAATTTCTTTGGCTCAAATTTTGCTTCAGTATACCGGTATTAACGTTTTTGGAGTATGATGTCATGTCTACTTTCTCAGTGATATTTTTTTTAATAGTTATATACAAAGAGAGAAATGGAAAATAATAAGTCAAAGGAATATATAGATAAAAGTCCACAGGGTGTTTAATACATACTAGAACCATAATTGTAGATAGTAAAACTAATACCTCATTGAAAATATTTGCGATATATAGTATATAATATATGTTTATATATTGAAGCTTTACATATAACAACCAATATATCAACCAAGGTCAACGGTATTGCTGGTGTATGGCACATACCTGATATCATGAACTACAGTATAGACGTAAATAGGTATAACCTGGACCTAAGTGGAATAACGTCTTTAGTGTTTGAAGTAAAGAGATGTGGTCCGGCACATGTTCTTCTTTCAAGTTCTGATGTCAGAAACTCGTCAGAACCATTGTATGGGATCAGCATTGGATATAAAACTTTCAAAACGTTCATTACCTATCGAGCTGACGATTCGTTAGATTCTGGAAGTATGAAACATGTGAAATATGTTAAATTTCTGACCCGAATTTACTGAACTGCACGGTGTATCTTCCACTCTGGATTAGTTGGGCAGATGGAGATATTAAGTTAGGAACTGGGGTAGTCGTTGATGAAAACATTTTGGAATATTTGACAAATACGCCTCATTTTGAAGTGAAAAGTATCGGAGTATTGACAGACAAAGGTAGATTAGGGAATTGGAGAATACAAGTTGAAGGTAATTTTAAAATTTGCATTTCATTTGTATTTATAACAAATTCTAAAAAAATCTAAGAATCTGTGCTTTCTTGTATTGTCATTGATTGAAGAAACGATTTCATATTCCTTTTAAGTTGGTCGCTGGTATGTTCACTTTTACTTGTAATTTTAATTCTCCATTTAAAACTGTATCAATTTACTAAACGCATCTTTAAGCTATGTTTGCTCGATCAGTGTAAACGCCAATTATTGCATTTTCGATTACATCTTTCAAGATTAATAAGCATTTATATCTCATTCAAAATTCCCGAATGGTTGTAAGGAATGTTTATCGGTCTTACCGGTTTCATCTGACCTTGACCTCATTTTCATGGTTTATTGGTCAGAAAAACGATTGAATACAGTTGTACATATCACAAAATAATATTTTTTACCATTTTGATAATAACATTTTGGGTATAGTGTTGGTGCTACTTTATCCTCACGAATGCAAATAGCTCCAAAGAAAACTGAATAAAAAAATAAAGATTGATTATCGGTTAGTGAAAATCCAGTGCATGCATGGTCAGGACAAGAACGAATCCACAATAAATACAATAAGTAGGTCCTGTAATAGATGCCGTCTAGAATGAAGGTTGGGGAAATTTGAACTGATACTTATCAATGAGGGTATATTGGATAGCAAGGCAAAACTCCACTTACGGATCTCTTTATGCATTGGTTCTTAACGTGCAGAGTGTGTGGCACTTTCTTGACACGAGGCTTGGGTTACTTATTTATATTCGGATTTCAAATGTTTAGCTTTGAGCGTTCCTGATGAAGGTAAATCCAGAAAAGCGCTTCGGACGCAAGAAATTATTAAACGTGTTTTTTTTTAACGTCCCAATTCTGACAGTATGTGGCTGATGACTTGTATATCCCACACAGCTAATTCAACGTCCCACTTTTTCAAGGGTTTAACTTTCGGTCGGGAGAAGACAAAGAATGACCATATTTTATTCCCAGTACTTACACATGTTACACCCTTGGGGATGAAAATGTATATTGTTCATATAATAAAAAATGAAATGTACAATGAGCATATATCGTGAAATCATTAAACAGATATGATATTAATATACACATTCATCGTTTTGTATATGAATTAATACATTCTCTTTATTTTCTTATTTTAACAAATTAGTTATTTGTTTGAAGAGTTATTTATTTGAAGTTTACAAGGTATAAGAATGTATTCGTCATTCTAGTGTGCAATTTTAAGGAAGACATTTTTTTTCTGGTTTAACTGAATTCTGTACATTAATTTTACGTGAATTTTTCTACTGAATCATTGTCATCTAGTCTTTTTATTATAAACAATATAATTTCTAGTAGAAGCAATATGCATATTTTTATTTGTTTGCTGTTTTCTCGCCAATAAAAACGAAAGGTAACATTCATGTGTGTGTATGTGCTCATAAAATAGATTCAGGTGAAAAACATAAAACAAAAGCAGTGCCATGCGTGAATTTTACTAAATTCAAAAGTCATCGTGGGGTATTTTTTTTTAGGAGGAGGTGAACAAGTTTTTTCATACTGATGTGTTTTTGGTTCCAATTAGTTTTAGGTTATAGCAAATCCTAGAATTGCAATGGACTGGATATCTTTTTGTGTGCTTTGTTCGCAGTACCCCTTTCGTAGAAGTATTTCACATGCAAAATGACAGCCTGGTTCGAAGCGAAAAACAAATAAACTTTTTTCATTTTTGTACATAAATTAAGCCGTTAGTTTTCTCCTTTAAATTGTTTTAATTTAGTCATTTCGGCGCCTTGTAAAGCTGACTATGCGGTATGGGCTTTGCTCATTGTTGAAGGCCGTGTGGTGAGTGACATTTATCTGTTAATTCCTGTGCATTTGGTCTCTTGTAGAGAGTTGTCTCATTGGCAATTATACCACATGTTCTTGTTTATATTCAATGTTTTCGTCAAAATAGACATGACTTTCCAAGGGTATTGGAGTATTTAAAAAGACACGAGTTTTAACCAATGTTGCCTTTTTTTTTTCTTTTTTTTATTTGAAAAATATTAAAAGTAATGACAATGCTAGAAGAGGAAAATTATATGTAATTGCAATATCATGAAAATCCTTGTAACGTCCTAAACGGACATTATTACCAATAACATACATTTATGGCGTTGTCAGTTTATTTTCGATTTTTTGAGTTCTTAAAAGAGGGACGAAAGATACCAAAGGGACAGTCAAACTCATAAATCTAAAACAAACTGACAACTCCATGGCTAAAAATGAAAAAGACAAACAGAAAAACAATAGTACACACGACACAACATAGAAAACTAAAGAATAAACAACACGAACCCCACCAAAAACTAGGGGTGATCTCAGGTGCTCCGGAAGGGTCCCTCTGGTATCTTTTCCTCTCTTTCATGGTGTCAGTTTCTTCAAAGGTTGTTTTATATCATTGACCTTGATTTATTTGTATGTCCTCTTATTCATAAAGATGAAACGTTTTTTAGGTGTTTTAGATAATATTTTCTTCTGTTTGTGTTATTGAGTTAATTTTTTAGTTTCTGTTGATCTGACATTACAAACTACAATGTAAACATATGGAATGTAAAATAACATGTTCTTTCGTCTAAACATGTGTTAATTTAAATGTTTTAACGGTTTAAAGAAATTTGTATTGTTAATATAAAATGACTGTCGGGATGACATACAGCTATATTAAATTCATGTTATCTGTTATCATCGCATGCAATAATATGTTAATGTTCAACGTTTACCTCCAATTTGGGCGTTTTCGATTGTTTCGCCAATTTATGTTCATTCATTAGGACTTTATATATTTTCTACTTTACCCTTTACCTTTTCATAAATCAGTTTGGGTTTTTCGAACAACTTACATTGCAAAGTTCACTCATTTGAATGATAAAGTCTTTTTTAATTACCACAAAATCTCGTCATGTCGCAAATTCTACTCGACTTTTTCTTTACCATGAGAATGTGTTTTTTGCTAATAGTTATGTTATAAGTTTATTTATACCGGTAGTAAATCAATATTTTCTATATTATCTATTTGCTTTTATATTTCATAAATATATTACAAACAAGTATGAAAAGAAAATCCTTTTCTTACCAACTGTAATAAGTAAAAGCAAACCAAATGTGGCGTATTACCATTTGATGAATAAAACATTACAGACACGAAGCCAACAAAAGTGAGGGTAAAAAAACTGCTGTATCGAATGGCTTGGATAAAACCGAAACCAGAACTTTTAAAAGACAAACCAGTAATATTTAATGCACAGGCGCTTGATAATGTGTAATATTTATTTTTATACAACATTAAACTTCATATGTAGTACTTAACATTTCTGTTTGTTTTAATACAATTTATGATAGGCCAGAAAACACCCTTATCGTAAATCATCACTACAAACTGCTCAGAGTCTAAGAAGACCATAGTGTGTGCTCGACCAGTACGTCAGAGCATAGATTTCACTCAACAAGACTCGACATAATCTCGACAGTACTTAACTGTAATTAACTGTACTCAACTGTAAGTAACTGTACTCAACTCTGGTCTTGATTTACTTAATAAGTCTGATTGAGTACTTGATAACCTTGGTAGAGTCTGAAATGCTCTCGACAAATGCTGGACTAGTCTCGACTCAGTCTCGACCTGTCTCGACCAATCTCGACCTGTATTGACATGCCTCGACCTGTCTATACTTAGTCTTGACCTCTATATTAGGTCTTGACTATTCTGAAAAAGCCCATCAAACTCAATTATATATTAATCTTACAGAAGTCCATGTGATTTGGTAGTTTGGTTCATTGCTGTAAAATTAAAAGGTTTAATTAATAGGTAATAAAAAGCTAGAATTTTCAGTTTGGGCTGCTTTTTTTACCACGATTAATAAAATTCTTAATTTGACAGCAATACCCCAAACTACATACAACCTAAGATTCGGTAAGATGTATATACAACTGAGATAGCTGTATAGTTTTATGAAAATTCATGTTAATCTCAAAAATTAAAAGACAAATTTAAAGGTGACTATATGAATTCAGACCGAACTGAACATTCTAGCTTATTTACCTACATTGATTAAATCTTTAAAATTGACACAAATACACCAAACTGCATAACAACCTGAGATTCAGTAAGATTAATATATAACAGAGATAGCTGTATAGTTTAATGACAATCTAAGTAATTTGAAAAAGTAATAAACAGATTTATAGGTGACTATCTGATTTCAGTTCGAACTGAAAATTCTAGCTTTTTTCACCTATTAATTAAATCCTTGAATTTGACAGCAAACTACAAAACTACCTGACATTCTGTAAAATCAATGTATAATTGTGATAGCTGTAGAGTTTGATGAAAAACCAAGTTAATTTGACATTTTTTTTTAGAAATAATTAATATTGCTGTCTGAATTTAATCAAAACTGAAAATTCTGGCTTTTTCTACCTTTTAATTTAATCTTTTAATTTGACAGCAATGTACCAATCTTCAAAGTAACCTGGAATTCGGTAACATCAATATATAATTGAGTTAGATGGGCTGATTCGGACATTTCTAGGTCAAGAATGAGTCTAGACAGGTTTAGACTGGTAGAGACTGATCGAACCTTTGTTGAGATCATTTCAGACTACACCAAGATCATCAAGTTTTTAATCAGACCTATTAAGTAAAGTCGAGATTAAATTTGAGTTAAGTTAAGTACTATCGAGATAATGTCGAGTCTTGTCAAGAACAATATAATTATGTTTGCCAAACTGGTCGAGCACAACATATGGTCTTTTCAGACTCTAAGCAGTTTGTAGAGCATTATTTACTTTTGAAAATAAAACCTCGTCATATGCTATAGGGGTTTTCGCATCAATGAATTAAACACATTTGATACAGTTTCAGACAAATTTCCTGGATACTTTAACAGCTGTAGTATGAATAATACCAAGTCTGATATGGTTGTAGTCGACAACATTAAATGTTCAAAATTAGAGTGTGCTATGAGCTGTCAACTATCAAATACGTGTGTGGGTTTTAATTTAAACAGTGCAATAAACAGGTTTGTGTTAAAAAAAAAAAAGTATTAACAAACTTTTCCGCCCTTACACTTGCATATTATTGTGTCTTAAAAGACATTTTTGATGAGTATTGTAACACATGAATCCAGAATTCGGAATGAACCAAGAAAAAATAAGATACATTATTGTCTTCTTTTTTACTATTTTGTTATACCTGTATATACCTTGGACGTATGATATTTGAATAGCTACAACACCACCATGTTGTTGTTGAAACAGAAAAAGGAGCACGCTTCATGAATAAGCAATCCAACACAATTATAAAAAAAAAATCAGAAACAATCTTTTGTAAATTAACGGATTTTAAGAACATGTACATTTTGAATCTATGGCAGATGTTGTTAACAAGGGTCAAAACTAATCTTAATGTAATTTGAACACCACATTTTAATTCAAAATCTTGAAACTAAACGTGTATATAAAAAAATGCATCAAAACAATCAGCCAATACAATCACTTGAATACTGTAACCGAAAAAAAAAACCAGTTACATACATAATTGACTATGATACCTGATGCCATATTCAATTTAGCTTAAATAATCAAAATGCTGATATAAACATCGTACTTTCTTACACTCCTATTCAAGCAGATGGGGTTGATTTACATATCAGATAATGGCTTGAAATGAAAATTGTCAGATGAAATGGTCCGTTCAGAAAATCATCAGGTAGATAAAAATACAAATATTACAATTACAAGTGGACGTGGCCGGGTTCTTGTACATCCCAACAACGAAAAAACACTAAGTACAGATCTGAGAATACTCGCTTATTTAGTTAGGTTAATTCAACAATAAGGCATGCCAAATAGTCATCACATTATATAATTCCAATATATGACATTTTTAGGTTACCAGGCATCTTAAATGCATATTCTTTTGCATAATTTCGCAATCACTCTGTGACCATTTCCAAAATCAAACTAGCAGCTTTAATCGTGGTAGTGATTACATTTTGAAAACTTGTATAGTATAGTTTGGTAATAATGAAGACTAACATCGAAGTTCGTATTATTATTTTCCTCGGAATGTGGTAATTATGAAATACAAAAGTAGAGATCCAGATATGTTTTGATGTACTAAATCACAATTTTTAATCTATTGTATTATACTGTTTCGCTGGAGAGAAGTGTTAATACAAACATAAGGTCAAAATTGTGTGACAAACATCAGAAATGTTGTTTTGTAATTCCCTTTAAAATTGTCCTGCGGTTTTCATGTTGTGTCGATTATTATGTTATTTGTGTGTGCGCTTCTCTGTTATGAATGCATTTGCGTGTGTTTGTGATGTATTTCTCTCACGTAGTGTTTAGCAATAATCTTCAACATTGTCAGAACACGGGAGGTTTGGCATGCCATAGCATTAAAACAGGTTCCACCCACCATTTTTTTTAAATGTCCTGTACCAAATTCGGAATGTGGCAGTTGTTATCAAATAGTTCGTTTGTTGGCGTTCGTTTTTGTTGCCATTCGGTGTTCCTGTTGTGCCTATGTTTTCCTCTTATATTTGATGTGTTTCCCTCGGTTTTGGTTTGAGCCTAGTTTTGTTTTATCAAATAATAAATGAATTAATACCATCATTGTAATCAATAATCTTATCCTATGCTATGATTGAAATGCTATTTATCGAATAAAGGCAAGAGTAGTATATAGGTGTTCAAAAGTCATAAATCTGGGTTACAAACTAAAACCGAGGGAAACACATGAAACAACTATGAAAGCAACGAAACACCATGAACACTGAAGTTGAACAAAAACACCAACATACATAGAAATGAACTATTTGATAACAAATGCCATATTCCTGACTTGGAACAGGACTTGGAACAGAACATTCTAAGAAAAGAAACGCAGTACGTACGCTTCGAATACTGAATTTTGGCATTTAAAGTAAACAGAAATCTAACTACAAATGAATAGGTTGTTAGTTATACCAACTTCACCTGCATATATGGGATATATATCTGCCAGCTAATTCGGTATTAAAGAGCTTACAGATGCTACTCAGACTTTATAAAATTTCATCTGTATCCGAGGGGAAAGTTAGTAAACCAAGGTAATGTCCAGGAACATATTTTCCTTTAAACAAAAGTTATCGGACGATACCAATACATTGTAAAATATATTCCGTTTCAACTTCACAAATAGAACATGCTGTTCTAGAAGTATAGATTATAGGATGATAATCACTCCAATTACGTGTTATAGTGTTCTTTTTATTTGTCTTTGTATAATTTAAATTTAACTGTTTAGCCCATTTTAATATCCTTGCCTTTTAGCGTGGCTCGGTATCTATACATCCGGTCATTTTGGTATTGTGCAATGGTCTTTATTTGGAAGATGGTTTTCCATTTATACCTATGTGGTTTGTCTATAGAGTGATTATATGCCATTTTGTTTTTCTATGCTGACATAATTGTTTGTTTTCAGGGTGATTAATATTATTACACAATGTTGACTGTTGTAACCAATGCTTGATATTTTTACCTATTATTTCTGATTTTTTTTAATCACACATTGTTGTCAATATAATAAATTTTGTGCGAGTAAGAATTTTAGCTAGATTGAATTCACTTTTTTGTACATTTTGATATTCCTGTATCAAGTCAGAATTATGACAGTTGTTTTCCTGTTTGAGCGTTTCATTTGCCATTAATAACGTACTTTCCATTTCTAATTTTCTATTTTTTTGTTATTTTACTTTCTATCAAAATGAAATTATACGTGTATATATTAAAACAGCAGTCATTTTATACTTTTTAGATGTGAACTACTTGCGTTTGGATCAAATGTTGAGACAGGCATACCACATCACATTGAAGCCGGATGGAAATTCTACAGTAAAAGTTTCGAGAGAACGTCTTCTTGTCTTTGGTGTTGTTTTTAGACGACTTTTAAAACAATCATTTGAAATTGGTTATTTAAGTTATAAATTTTCTTAAATACCTCAGCTACTTAGTGATGTTAAATTGGTAATTTAGAGACAATTGTAAATCAGCGATGCTAGAATCTCGTAAATCCATTAAGGAAATACACAAAAACAGGTAAAATAACAAAAAGTTAAGAATAACATGAACCCTGCACGAAACTACATCGAATGCTCAGACAGGGTGCAATTTCATTTTCTCAAATCTTTACCGAAGAAGATTTTACGTCTACGTCAAAAGTATGACCCTCTTAAGGAACCTTGCATAATGTGAAAAGATCTTTTTTTTTCTTTTTTTCTTTCTTTTCCGCCCTTTATTTAGGAAATGTTGATTTTGTTTCGCAGCACATCGTAAAGATATCAGGCACACGAATTTATTACGGTTTTGAAAATCACCAATTTCAACGGGATATTTTTCCATTTGGGATTTTTCTCGCTTTACTGTTTTTCTGGATATCGCTTATCCCCAGAAATTACTTATTTTTAGTGAAATATGCTTTTTAACTCTACATTTTAAGATTCTTTGTATCATTTTGTAACCAGATGTGATATTTTGTTAAGTTGAATAATTATATCATTTGATTAAATGCTTAATGTAATTAAGTTTATCAAATGACACCAAATTTGGTATTTTGTACATCGAACGTAGCGCATATTTAAGGAATAAGGGACTTTAATCAACTGTAGTTGATGATCATCTACTAAATTTCAGAAGTAAAACTTAAAACTGTATGTTTTTGAATCTGTGCAAGATAAGTCATATAAAAAAGAAGATGTGGTATGATTGCCAATGAGACAACTCTCCACAAGAGACCAAAATGACACAGACATTAACAACTATAGGTCATCGTACGGCCTTCAACAATGAGCAAAGCCCATACCGCATAGTCAGCTTAAAAGGCCCTGAAATGACACAATGTAAAACAATTCAAACGAGAAAACTAACGGCCTTATTTATGTACAAAAAATTAACGAAAAACAAATATGTAACACATAAACAAACGACAATCACTGAATTACAGGCTCCTGACTTTGGACAGGCGCATGCATACAGAATGTGGCGGGGTTAAGCATGTTAGCGGGATGCCAACCCTTCTGTTGTGAACGTTCAATATCGAGGCAGTACCTTTTTGTAAACGTTACGTCGTTCCCGGCAAATTTGACAGTTGCCGATTTAAAGTTACGAAATTCCGCCAACATGTGGCGTTCGAATAGCATCTTTGTTTTCCAGCTTGTTATGAATCTTACATTTCTTTAGTTACTTGTATTAACATGCTTTATATTGTTGAATCGGTGTCGAGACGTACGAAATCATGCTTGCTTTCTTTATAATTCATATTTATATACGTACTGACAGTTATTTACATGATAAACCTTGACCGGTAACGAACTATATTCTTACACGCAAGGATAAGGCGTGCTAAGACCTATAAAAACCGGATTATTCTGATAGCAAAACGAATTTGAACTGATCTTGAAAGATTCCAAGAGGTAATAACGCATACACGAAAAACACATTCAAACGTTTTAACATATTGTATTTCATTTACCTGTATTTATTTATTATTGATAATAATAATCTCTGATACTTTTAAAAGTTGTTTAGTCATTATTTAATATCCAGAAACCAAAGATATTGTTTTTAAATTAAAGATCATTGGCAACAATCTTTACACCTTCCTTAACCTAGGACAGCGGTAAAACAGTTCAACATAGGAACGAACTATAAAAATCAGTTGAAAATGGCTAAACTCATCATAGTATGACACATTTTTATTTTTGTTTTTTATTTACAAAGGTAACTTTTGTATTTTTTGTATAAAAACTTTGCACATATGTATAAAATTTATTCAAACCTCAATGTCAAAATGTTAGGTGATCAGACCTTAACTTGTTATTGAAACAATCATTTTTTTCGAACCAAGTTGTGTACCGAAAAAATTATAAAAAGGGCAGCCATTGTCTCGTTTAAGATTATACTGCTGTTCAATAAACTATCTATAACGAATCGAATAAAGTTGATGTAGAAGCTTAATTATTCAATGTATTCTGAAACCATTCCGCCGAAAAATAAAGGAAAACTAACTTCTTAATTCATTTGTTTGCAGTTATTTTACAACGAAAAGATTTTTCTCATTTAAAAGTACCGACAGCAGGTTTTTTTTTCTGTGAATAACGTGTTAAAGATTTTTTACAAGTTTTATTAGTTCCAAAATGAAAATTGCGTTTTGTTGGGAAAATTGAATCTGAAATAAAACTGAACGTATTAAAAGACGCGCAATAAGATCTTCCTTCGATTTAGGATATATGAATAAAATTTAAATTAAACCTTGTCCTCCCAAATAGCAGCTCAGAATAATTTTGAATATATTCATCTCCCAAGGCCCGTTTATTCATTGATCAGTATGATGTACTACTTTCTCTTATCACACGATGGAATAAATTTATTTTGCAATATTATGGAAGCAGATGTATATACAGTTTCAAAAAATACTCTCAAATCGTACTTTCGTGTTAATTGACCTGTTGATACAATTTATAATGCATTTTTGTTATTTAATGTTTACCTATTTAGTTATATGTTTCGTCTCAAAACTTTTAATATATACCAGTGTTTGGTATGATTATAATTTTGTTTACACCGTACTGTAGTTCCATCGGAAGAACAGAGAAGTAAATTGGTTTAACTTTAGAAGTAAATCGGTTTATATGTACATTAGTTTAGAGAGGGCAATAGGTTGACATTAGAAAGGCCGGCAAGTGTAAAAGTCGACAGGTTGACTAGTTTTAAGGTCGATATGTTGAAAGGTCGACAACTTAAGAAGGTCGACATAACGACAGGAGGATGACAAATGTATATGTCGACAGGTTGACAAGTGTTAAGGTTAACAGGTTGACAGGTTGACATGAGGAAATAACTGTACCAAGGCAGGCATATAACCGTTGTTATCCATTTATTTGATGTGTTTGAGCTTTTGGTTCTGACATTTGGTGAGGGACTTTCCGTTTTGAATTTTCCTCGGTATGTGGTATTTATGTTATAAGTATTGGTTTACATCATTCAAAATAATTCGATTTTAACATCCAGCATTCCTTTTCAATATTCAACATTATATTTCAACATTCAACATTCGTTTTTCAACATTCAATTTTCAACATTCAACTTTCGTTTTTTTTTTTTTTTTTTTTTCTCGCCGCGATATAGCCTTTTTGTGCTAATGCGGCGTAAAGCAACCAACAATCAATCAATCAACTTTCATTTTCAACATTCAACTTTCGATTTCAAAACTCAATAATCGTTTTTCCACATTCAACTTTCGTTTTCAATATGCAACATTCGTTGTTAACATTCAACATTCGATTTCAACATTTAACATTCATTTTCATTATTCAACATTCGATTTCAACATTTAACATTCGATAGCAATTTTCAACAATCGTTTTTCAACATTCATCATTTGTTTTCAACATTCGTTTTTTAATATTCTTTTCCAACATTCGTTTTCAACATTCAACATTCGTTTTTAATATTCAACATTCGATTTCAACATTAAACAATCGTTTTTAACATTCGACATTCCTTTTCAGTATTCAACATTCTTTTCCATTATTTAACACTCAACATTCACTTAAGCTTTCAATATTCAATCTTTAAAAATTATTTTTTTCAACATCTATTTTTGACATTCAACATTTGATTTTAACTTTCAACATTCAATTTCAACTTTCAACATTCGTTTTTCAACATTCATCATATTTTAACATTCAACATTCATTTTTAACATTCAACATTCATTTTTAACATTCAACATTCGTTTTCAACACTCGATTTTCAACGTCAACATTCGTTTTTAACATTCGATTTTTAACAGTCAACATTCGTTTTCAATATTAAACATGCTAAACATTTATTTTCAACTTTCAACACTCGTTTCTATTCGATTTTCAAACCTAAACATTTTTCTTGCCAATAAATGACATGATTTTAATAAAATCAGTATATGCACGTAAATCTGAAATGTTGAACAGAGCAATTTAGGAACGTAAGAAGTAGAGAAAACAACTTTAAGACCCGGATTTGAAAGATAGTGATAAAATTGAGAATGGAAATGGGGACTGTGTCAAAGAGACAACAACCCGACCATAGAACAGACAACAGCAGAAGGTCACCAACAGGTCTTCAATGCAGCGAGAAATTCCCGCACCCGGAAGCGTTCTTAAGCTGGCCCCTAAACAAATGTATATACTAGTTCAGTGATAATGAACGCCATACTAAACTGTTTGAAAAGGGATTATATACTCGTTTACCGTCGCTACATCACATCTTTCCACATCGATCATAAGATGCCTACCAGACAACATTATCTAGTACACAATAAACGAATGTTGAATAATGAGATCAAATGTTAAATATTGAAATACGAATATTGGATGTGAAAACGAATATTGATGGTTGAAATCGATTATTGAATACCAAACTAAGAGTATCAAAATCGAATGTTGAATAGTAAAACTGAATGTTAAATGTTGAAATCGAATGTTGAAAAACAAATTATACCGTTGAATGTTGAATGCATGTTGAATATTTAAAACGAATGTTGAATGTTAAATCTCGAATGCTGATTGAGGGAAATAAACGTTAAATGAGGAAAACGATTGTTGAAAGTTGAGAAACGAATGTTGAATGTTGAAATCAAATGTTCACCAAAAAAAATAGTTTGAAACTATGAATGTTGAAAACGGATGTTGAATGTTGGAATCAAATGTTCACCAAAAAAAAAGTTTGAAACTATGAATGTTGAAATCAAATGTTCACCAAAACAAATAGTTTGAAACTATGAATGTTGAAAACGGATGTTGAATGTTGGAATCAAATGTTCACAAAAAAAGTTTGAAACTATGATGTTGAAATCAATGTTCACCAAAAAAAAAGTTTGAAACTATGAATGTTGAAAACGGATGTTGAATGTTGAAATCAAATGTTCACCAAAAAAAAAGTTTGAAACTATGAATGTTGAAAGCGGATGTTGAATGTTGAAATCAAATGTTCACCAAAAAAAAAGTTTGAAACTATGAATGTTGAAAACGGATGTTGAATGTTGAAATCAAATGTTCACCAAAAAAAAAGTTTGAAACTATGAATGTTGAAAAGGGATGTTGAATGTTGAATATTTAAAAGATGATGCTTAAAATCTATTGTTAAAAAGCATGTTGAATAATGAAAACGAATGTTGAATGTTGAAAATGATATTTGAAAAAAAGTGGAAACCATAAATTTAAATAAAATGATTGTTTTTAATGTTGACTGTTGAATATTGCACCGTTGACATTCGTTTTTTTTTCAAAGTTGTGTTTTTTTCCTATTTTTGAAAAATTTCGTGATAAATTTGTATGTTAGACTGGGTAAATTATTTCAGAACACTGAATATATATATATATTTATTTATCTATGAAGCGAACTCATTAAGTTAACTTATATTGTCGAGTGATGAAAAACGACAAATTGTACAATTTTGTTCACAAATTGGAATTTTGTGAACGTAGTTACACTTACCTGATATCCTTACATTATGGATTATCTTTCCGGTATTTGGTCACATCTCGCTCAAAACGCTTGACTGCTCAAGAATTCAAACCTCTCGGTGAATCAGTCTAAGCGTGAGAACCCCTTCAGTATTTTCCGGCGAAATCCAAACAGATTGCCAAAAGAATTACTAATGGGGAGGAGGTGGGTAGTATATCAGGTAAGTGTAACTACGTTCACAAAATTCCAATTTGTGAACAAAATTGTACAATTTTAATATTACTTGTTACACTTACCTGATATCCTTACAGTATGGATATCATTAGATTCCAAAGCAGTACCAACTCAAGCGGGTGACTGTAATTCTTTTGTTCAAATAATGTACACTATATTACACTATATAGTGTAATATACAAAGTCTAAAATGTTTGACTGTAAACACATTAAATAGATGTCTTTTTCATCTCACACACAAAGGTTTAAAAACTTGCATCGCATCTCGTCGGATATGAATAGTTCCAACACTGTACAAACTATATTACAAGTTAAAAACTGTACACATTTTTCATCTTTTTTTTTGAATTTTATGTATTTTTCTTCTTCTTTTTTTTTTTTTTTTTTTACTTCGATAAAACATGAGGGTCTATGTGACGTAAGTAAAATTTGGTGAATGTGGATTCCCTGCTCCAATCAGCAGCTTCCATGATGTTCTTCATTGATGCACCTTTATAAAGAGCCCAAGAAGGACCAATAGCTCTTGTCGAATGAGCTTTAACAGATTTCTCTTTGTCGTTATATGCCATCTGAATGGTACTCACAATCCATGATGAAATTGTTTGACTTGAAATTGGCTCATGTGGATTGCTAATTGCTAAAAACAATTTACTATCTTGTCTGTTCTCACCACGAAAATTGTCAGTGCTCTTTGAATAGTAAGTTAATGCCCTTTTAGGGTCAAGAAGCTTTTCTGCATCAAAGGCAGGTACAAAAATCTTAGCATCAAAATGTCCAGGACGGTCTTGTTTTGACAATCCTTCTCTAATAAAATAAACTCCTCTGCTATGTACAGAAATATTTCCATCTCCCAAACGTAAGGCCTGTAAATCACTGTAACGCCTGAAAGTAGTGATAGCAATTAAAAATACAGTTTTCCATGTGATAAACTTGAGTTCAGCCTTTTTCATTGGTTCAAAAGGCTTTTTCTTTAACATCTCAAGTATTTTATCTAAATTCCATTCAGGAAGTAGTTTGACCCTTGGAGGCTTTGAATTGAAAACACCCTTCAATAAGCGAATAATGTATGGGTGTTGACCTACTGGTATTTTTTCGACTGGTGGTAAAACACTTGATAACATAGATCTGTAGCCCCCTATCGTACTATACTGGAGACCACTGGTATACAGACTTATAAGAAAATCTGCAGTTTCTGTTAAAGAGGCAGAATAGGGATCAATTTCCCTTTCACTACACCAGCCACAGAATTTTTTGAACTTACTAGAATAGTCTTTTTGAGTTCCTGTTCTCCAAGAAGCTGACATGAGTTGTCTACTTTCTTTAGAAAAGCCTCTCTTTTTGAAAATTATGTTGATAGAGGCCATGCAACCAGACTGAATATTTCTGGGCTTGGATGGTATATTTTTGTTCTTAGCTGATGTAGTAGATTTTTTTGAACTGGTATTTTTATGGTATAATCTGATATCATTTTTAGCAGTTCTGGGTACCAGTGTCTCCTTGGCCAATGAGGAGCTAATAGAATTATCTGGCAATTGTATCGATTCATGTGTTGAAGCACTTTCGGTACTAGACAGATCGGAGGAAATGCATACCCGATTACATTGTCCCATGGTATGGACAGAGCATCTATTGCATATGCTTCCGGGTGTGGAAACCATGAACAAAATATTTTCACTTTGCGATTTTCCGCTGACGCAAATAAATCTATCATTGGTCTGCCTAACCTGACAAAAATTTGTTGAGCTACAGTCTCCTGAAGAGACCACTCTGTGTGTCTTTTTTTGTCCGTGATAGAAGATCTGCTAACACATTTGCTTTGCCTGCTATATATGCTGCTTTTATCTGAATTTTGTGTTCTATTAGGAGTTTCAACAAATCCCAAGTTTTTTTACAAAGCTGAATTGATTTGGTGCCCCCTCTGTTTGTTTATGTATTGTACAGTGTCGTGTTGTCGCATCGCAGAAGTACATTTTCCCCTTTCAACTGAGGAAGAAAATGTTGTATTGTTTTCAGTACAGCTTCTAACTCTAGACAATTGATATGTTGAGTTTTCTGTATATCTGACCAAGTCCCTTGGACTATCTGGAATCCATGTGACCACCCCAACCGTTTTGAAGCATCTGTTGTTATGGTCACATGAGTTTCCCAGTGTTGTAAAGATCTGCCCTTTGTAATGTTGGCTGACCACCAAATCAGATGAGATTTTAGATATTGTGTAATTGGAACATTCAGTTCCAGATTTTGAAAAGTGGGGCGCCAATGACTCAGCAAATAAATTTGAATTGGTCTCATATGAAGTCTTGCATAGGGAATCATCTCTATGTAAGAAGCCATAATTCCGAGTAGATGTAAAAATCTCTGGCTGTTGCATGTTTTTTCAATTTCATTTCTTTGACTGTTTTTTTGTAATTTCAACACTCTTTCTTGTGTTGGCATTACTATTCCTAAATCCAGATGGAATAATGCACCTATATATGTTATTTTCTGTGTTGGAGTTTGTAGCCTTCTTTTATAATTAATAAAACCCACTGATCGTTTGTTATTTTTGTCCATTCCTTTAGAAATAGGCTTAAACGACCCCCTACAGGTATCTCTGGAAGCAACATTTTCACATGAAAGTTGCTTACCTTGTTCTGATAGTCATTTCTTTTGTTGCCCTTTTGCATGAAATGGGTTGTTAAAGCGACGAAAATTGTTCGTTGTACCAGAACTCTTGTCGTCTTTATCTGGTATTGTTACTGTACTAGTTCTTTGCACTGTACGCTGTGTACCAGATTTTGCACATGTGAATGTAGAACCTTGTGCATTGTCAAATTTTGGTTTCTTAGACCAATCATTAGAAAATTGATTGCCTGTAGCTTTCCTTTTCACTGAAAAAGTTTTATTCACATGTAATTCAGGCAGTAACTCTTTAAATTGTTTATTTTTGTCAACCCTTTCTTTAAGAGTTTGTTCCATATTGTCACCAATGACACCTGACTTTGTCAAAGGTAACGACACAAGTGGATGCTTAAGCTCTTTAATATCATTAAGACCTGTGTCCTCTAAAGTAGCTTTTCTACGAATTAAGTGGTGAAATGCACCGGCCCGTGCCACTTGGTCCAAAGATTTTGTAGACATTGCAAATATGTCTCTTAATTACTAGTTGGATAGATTTATCTAAATTAACTTCATTTTCTGACAAAGTATTTAACAAATTGCCCAAAGCTTGTTGGGTGTATGCTGTAGTAATTATCCCCATGCGTGCAGCTACCTGGCCTTGATACGCCAACTTTTCAAGGGATTTTAAACAAGGATTGTATAAATTGCTTTTCTGGCTTACTGCATAAGCTTTAGCACCATGTTTTTTCACTAATAAATCAGGTACCATATTATCTAGACTAGGTACTTCTAAAATGTCACTAGTTTTCTCGTGAACAGGAAAACTGTGTCTATACTCATCATTATAGGCTGTCAACCTTTCTGGATTTTTACACCTCCAAGAACCAGATAAAATATCAATTTGACTTTTGTCAAGAATAAGACCTCCAGAGCTTGTCTCTTTTTTAGTCTTAACATCATCCCCAATTCAAGATTTTAAGTGATCACTATTGTTCTCATCTGAATCACTTTCATTACCCTTCACATATTTACTGAATCTTGATGAAGATTTTTGAGGATTTTCAGTTTCACTTTTTAAAGAAGACTCATCTTCTGATAGTAAACCTATGTCATGTCTTTTTCTATGGCCTGGTGCCAAAGATACAACATCATCATTTTCCCTTTCACGAACTGAATCTGTTGGAAAATGTTCATGGTTAGAATCCTCAACAAGTCTGTGCGCTCCTGAAGAGCCACTATCTTGTTCAGATTGATTCTGACAAGGTCTCTGCTCACCTGAAGTGACAGTATCCTTGTTTATATTACCATCGTTTGAACTAAATAAATCAAAAAATTTATCAAACCTGGTTTCTATCTGTGAAACGGCTTTCCCATTTCTTATTCAGTTCCTCGACCTCGTCCTTTTTCTTGGACCTACGGGAACTGGTCTTTCTCGAGGCTTTGGACTCCGCCATTTTATCCCGAGCATCACCTGCCACTGACGACTTTGGAATGCTGGCAGTAGAAAATACCTCGTCTTCACTGAGCGTGTGGTGAACGGTAGCTTCCGTCATCCTTGCACGCATACGAAAACTTAATTTGCAAAAATTGTGTCAAAGACACGTTAATTCTGACGAATAAAGAGACGTGACCGCTTTGGATTTCGCCGGAAAGAATACTGAAGGGGTTCTCACGCTTGGACTGATTCACCGCGAGGTTTGAATTCTTGATCAGTCAAGCCTTTTGAGCGAGATAGAACCAAATACCGGAAAGATAATCCATAATGTAAGGATATCAGGTAAGTGCAACAAGTAATATTAAAATTCTTTGTGAACTTGGATCCAAGTCGGGAATAGAGCAGTTGTACTGTAATAGTTGGTTTCTATGTTTGTTGCATTGTCGTTGGTTTTTTCTGCACTTGTTCTGTTGTTTTGGTTTTTTTCTCTGCTAGTTGATGCGTTTCCCACGGTTTTAGATTGTAATCCGGATTTTTTCACTCAATCGACTTTTGAACAGTGTTTACTACTGTTGCTTTTTTATAAGCTGAATCAAACCCTGTATTTGGATTTTGGATCTTTGACCCTACTAAGTAGAAGTTCAATTTTTTTTTCACTTCTTTTACCGCTTTCATTCTTTTCAGAAACCTATACAGAGTTAAATATATAATCACAATCCAAATCAAGAGTTTGAAGGTAGTGTCCATACTAGCGCTATTGTGACTATTTCTCAGGTACTATAAGCAGGTCAACTTTATTTGGTGTATGGAATAATTGTACGGCGTACATATTATTAATTTCATGGTTCATTTATAAATGTATAGATTCTCCCCGCTTTTAGTGGGGTTCATGTTGTTCGATCTAAGTTTTCAAAGTTTTTAATTGTTACGTATACTGTTGTTTGTCTTTTTCGACTTCTTTATTTGAGTTCGTTTTCGACTTGTGAGTTTGAGTATTCCTTATGTATCTTACGCCTCTATTTTACCGTAGTTTAGAGATAACCTCCGATACTATATTTAGAGCATAAGATGATTGTATGCAGGACCGTAAATTGTCTGGAAAAAGTTTTTGACCCATTTTTAGCAGAAAATTATATCTTTTGGGGCATTTTTCCCTGTATGCAATGTACCTCCCCAGAAGCCACCACTTGTTAGATTTTAAGTACATTTAAAACAATAAGCGCCTGGAATATAATGAATACAGTTATAATTCAGGGTTAGATGAGGTGTGCCTGTAAAGATATATATTTTAACGCTATATTACTCTTCACAAGCTTTTTTACTAAGTTTTAGGGAAACAGTTTGCGAACTAACAATGAAAGGCCTGCCTGAAATTGGGTATTTTTTTGGTTTATCCTGTTTTTTTGCTGTCCCAATCGAGCTATTTTAACTTGGTTTCACAGACACAATTTTCAAACCTTGAACTAAAAATTCTAACGTAATAACTCATAATGTTATTGAACAAATTCAAATTATTATAACGTAGCACTGTTTGTTTATACTGAAAGTTTTAGTTCGTTAAGCTTTGTCAAATACTTATGCAATTTTTCTGTGATCGAACGAATCCCATCTCTTTAGCACTTCTCAGTATAGACCTAATAGTACATTCAATATTACAAACATTGTCACTGCTATGTATATATAGCCAGACCACACAATCTGCTTTGTCATTGTGGACCTGTTCCATTTTTAAATGTGATGTATTGCAGAAAACGATCTCTCATAACTGCAAAACCCTACTGGCAAGGCTAATAGAATCGATAGTATTTGTTTTATATTTCGGTAGAACTGCATGTGTTTGATTGCTTGCTCTATTGTACATTTTGACCCAATCTTCTTAATAGACGTAACAAGTTTTCCATATGTGACCTTTTGTGGCATGTCATCAGGGTATGGGATATCATTTATACTCATTAGCAATATAGTCTATAATGTCTTTAATGGGTTATTATTTTTTTATTATTTTTTTTTTTTGCCAGCCCGCTATAGCAGGCAACTGCCTAGCTACATGCCTGCATGTAATTTACGGCCGTGGTATGGCAAACATATTTTCTGGAAGTGTTCGTAGGACCGTGACTTCATTTTCATTGTTCATTAATTAAACAAATGTTAGGCTTCCTGGTCTAGTTTATATCTCAGATACTATAAGCAATAGGCCAACTATATTTGGTGTATTTTATGATTGTAAGTTGTACATGTCTGTCTAGTAGGTATCATATAAATGACCTTATTTTCATGGTTCATCTGTCAATGTAAAGTTTTGGTGGTTAGGTTTATTTTTGTGAGTCTCGTCTCGAATATACAATCATTAAGGACAGCAGGTTGTTCTCTGCCTAATATCTCTTTTGATAATATCTGTATTAAGGTGTCTGTCTCATTGACAATTATTTCCGTTGTTCATATCTGTTGGATTAAATTGCTCCCTCACATATATATATATATTGGATAAAAACAGACTACCTCACCACATCTTCCTATATCTATATATTTCTTTGCATAATTTTATTCAACAATATTATTTACATGTATAGACAATGTAATTGCGCTTTGGCACAGAGTATTCAGCAAATGAGGTATAAAAAATCCAGAAAAAGTACATAAAAAAGGGGTAAGCTGCCTATAATTGATCATAATTTGTTTATTGAATTGTTATCACATACAAAAAAAATCCTAAAGTTTTAGATTAGAACAAAAATAATAAGAGAATCCATTTCAGATTATTGTATGTGTTACTAAAAATGAAGCTTAATTAAAAGAAATGTCACCTTTATAATTTCCTTTGGAAAAAAAAGAAAAAAAAGTTAAGTAACCAAAGAATATTATTGCACTTTGAGAAAAATAACATGGAATTAAGGTTGTATTTAAAATTTGAGTACAGTTTTAATAAAAGGAAAAATATTCAATAAAATATGAAAAAAATATAAATAAAATAGTAAATTTGCAAATTTTCTATCAAAACAAAATACAGATCTATAATTTAAAAAGTCCAATTTTAAAAAGAAGTTTTGAATTTTTTGAATCTGAATTTACAAATACAATATGATGCATAAACTGCATTACTCTTGCTAAAATGATCTCAAATAGAAAATTTTTGAATCCCAGACCAAAATACCAGATCACGCCCGCACTCTTAAAAAAAGAAAATTTAAAATCCCAGACCAAAATACCTAACCCTTACCCTTTAAAAAGAAAATTTTGAAGCTCAGACCAAATGGTAACTCTCTGATTTGTAGCAGGTCAAGTTTACGGTCTTATTTCATACACGCCAGTGACTTACGACCTATTCATGCAAACAAGAGGTCGCACCCTGTCTCCAAATCATGTAGTACTGATGCACAATTTAAATTCTGTGCTGTTTTGGTTAAATTTAATTCAACAGGTTTTAGAGCAATGCAGTTTTTTATCAGTAAATTAAAAAAAAATGAGATAAAAAATGAAAGCCCTTTTTCTCCACACTAAAAAAATATAAAAGATATAAACTGATTTTTGGATTTAAATTGAACCTTATCAGATTTTAACATGAATAAAAATTAGATCCCAGTGACCTTTTAATTTCTGACTTGCAATAATCTAAGAGTTCAGTATGGAAGGTTGAATAAATGGTTTGGCATAAAGGAAAAGATCAACCGATCTGACTTATAGTAATAATGTTCAGGATATTGTATTTTATAAAATATTTTAATTTAAAGAAAAATTCAAAAACTAAGATAAAACAACATAGCATAAAAATACAGCTATGTATAAAACAATGATAAAAGGGCAGGATATATAAATAAATTTAAATTCTGTAAATTTGATTCCCTGAGATATAATATATACTGAAAATATCAAAACATAAACTTCACCAATCATAGATTACTAAATTGAAATGATTGAACATATAGTCAGTATAAATGCTGAAAATAGTTAGACCTATATAGAAAGATTTATGTATAAATGTGAGAAATATGTACAAGACTTCATCTAAAAACAAAATGGTGGTCTCTCCTGGTTAGCAGGTTTCCTAGCTGTACGCCTTGGAGCAGTTCTTCTGGATTCACAGGCTTGCTTTGGTACAATCTTGGATTTATCTATCAACTGGGATCCTTTAACAATGTCAGGGAGCTTGAGAACCTCTAATTGTGTGCCCTCATCTTTCCTTGTAATTACTGGCTTATTCTTGTATATAACCTAGAAAAAATGGTAAATAGATTAAAGTGATTATAATAAGAAGTTTGCTTGCATATCACCTTCTTCCATTGGTATTTTTTCAGGAGACAAATTTACATATGATATTTCAAAGGGGAACATGCAGATTTGGTCAATGACACGTGGGAAAGTCTCAACCAATAAAATTATAATATATACCAGATTATAAACCATCAACATGATCTATATGTATAAACAGTGGAATAATACATTTCATTTTATCTGCCTTACTGTCCTCCAATCTGGTGATATTACCTTTTTTTTTTTTATTATTATTGTCCCTTTTTTTAATGACACCAGTCAACATTATATTTTATCTTACCTGCCTGACAGCCCTCTTATTAGGTGACATTACCTTATTGTCCCTTTTATTAATGGCATCAGTCAACATTATAATTTATCTTACCTGTCTGCAAGTCCTCTTATCAGATGATATTACCTTATTGTCCCTTTTATTAATGGCATCAGTCAACATTATACATTCTCTTACCTGTCTGACAGTCCTCTTATCAGATGATATTACCTTATTGTCCCTTTCATTAATGACACCAGTCACATTATATTTTATCTTACCTGTCTGACAGTCCACTTATCAGATGATATTACCCTATTATTCCTTTTATTAATGGCATCAGTCAACATTATAATTTATCTTACCTGTCTGACAGTCCTCTTATCAGATGACATTACCTTATTGTCCCTTTCATTAATGACACCAGTCACATTATATTTTATCCTACCTGTCTGACAGTCCACTTATCAGATGATATTACCCTATTATTCCTTTTATTAATGGCATCAGTCAACATTATAATTTATCTTACCTGTCTGACAGTCCTCTTATCAGATGATATTACCTTATTGTCCCTTTCATTAATGACACAAGTCACATTATATTTTATCTTACCTGTCTGCAAGTCCTCTTATCAGATGATATTACATTATTGTTCCTTTTATTAATGGCATCAGTCACATTATATTTTATCTTACCTGTCTGACAGTCCTCTTATCAGATGATATTACCCTATTATTCCTTTTATTAATGGCATCAGTCAACATTATAATTTATCTTACCTGTCTGACAGTCCTCTTATCAGATGATATTACCTTATTGTCCCTTTCATTAATGACACCAGTCACATTATATTTTATCTTACCTGTCTGACAGTCCTCTTATCAGATGATATTACCCTATTGTCCCTTTCATTCATGACACCAGTCACATTATATTTTATCTTACCTGTCTGACAGTCCTCTTATCAGATGATATTACCTTATTGTCCCTTTCATTAATGACACCAGTCACATTATATTTTATCTTACGGTACCTGTCTGACAGTCCACTTATCAGATGATATTACCCTATTGTTCCTTTTATTAATGGCGTCAGTCAACATAATAATTTATCTTACCTGTCTGCAAGTCTTCTTATCAGATGATATTACCTTATTGTCCCTTTTATTAATGGCATCAGTCAACATTATACATTATCTTACTGTCTGACAGTCCTCTTATCAGGCGATATTACGTTATTGTCCCTCTTATTTATGCCACCAGTCAACATTATATTTTATCATACCTGTCTGACAGTCCTCTTATCAGGTGATATAACCTTATTGTCACTTTTATTAATGGCATCAGTCAACATTATATTTTATCTTACCTGTCTGACAGTCCTCTTATCAGGCGCTATTACCTTATATCTCTTTAATTAATGGCACCAATCAACATTATATTTTATAATACCTGTCTGACAGTCTTCTTATCAGGCGATATTACCTTATTGTCCCTTTAATTAATGGCACCAGTCAACATTATATTTTATAATACCTGTCTGACAGTCCTTTTATCAGGTGATATTACCTTATTGTCCCTTTTATTAATGGCATCAGTCAACATTATACATTATCTTACCTGTCTGACAGTCCTCTTATCAGGTGATATAATCTTATCTTATTGTCCCTTTTATTAATGGCAGCAGTCAACATTATACTTTATCTTACCTTTCCGACAGCCCTCTTATCAGGTGATATTACCTTATTGTCCCTTTCATTAATGGCATCAGTTAACATTATATTTTATCTTACCTGTCTGACAGTCTTCTTATCATGCTGGTTCCTTGGACCATTTAGTGTATCAGTTTTATTTGGATATGTTTTTCTGTTATCTCTTACAGAAGATGCTGGTCTCACAAAAACATGATTCTGCAGGATAGGTGTACTGTTGGACAGCTTTGGTTCTGGAGCCTTCATTCTCCTGTTGTTACCAATGTTGAAATCAGTGAAGTTTTCCTTGGCTAAAGAATTCATGTTTACACCTTTTCTTGGTGCTTTTGGTGCATTCTTCAATGGTGGCAAAACTTTGCACTCACCAAGTTTTGACAGATCAAGAGGAGGAACAATAGGCTTTTCCTTCTTAGATTTTGGCACGTCTAGCTTTGAGTTTTTGAGCACTTTATCCTTCTTCTTGCGTCGATCATGGCCATCAATGGCATGTGTAGTCGTATCAAACTTGATAGCTCTAGTAGTAGTATCAATCTTGATAGCTCTAGGAGTAGTAGAATAAATATCGATAGCTCTAGAGTAGTAGAATAATATCGATAGCTCTAGGAGTAGAAGTATCAATCTCAATAGCTCTAGTAGTAGTATCAATTTCAATAGCTCTAGGAGTAGTCATATCAATCTTGATAGCTCTAGGAGTAGTAGTGTCATTCTTGATAGCTCTAGGAGTAGTATCAATTTCAATAGCTCTAGGAGTAGTCATATCAATCTTGATAGCTCTAGGAGTAGTAGTGTCATTCTTGATAGCTCTAGACGTAGTAGTATTATTCTTGATAGCTCTAGGAGTAGTAGTATCATTCTTGATAGCTCTAGTAGTAGTAGTATCAATCTCAATAGCTCTAGGAGTAGTCGTATCATTCTTGATAGCTCTAGGAGTATTAGTATCAATCTTGATAGATCTAGGAGTAGTAGAAATCAATCTCAATAGCTCTAGGAGTAGTAGTATCAATCTTGATAGCTCTAGGAGTAGTAGTATCAATCTTGATAGCTCTAGGAGTAGTAGTATCAATCTCAATAGCTCTAGGAGTAGTAGTATCAATCTTGATAGCTCCAGGAGTAGTAGTACCAATTTTGATAGCTCTAGGAGTAGAAGTATCAATCTCAATAGCTCTAGGAGTAGTATAATCAATCTCGATAGCTCTAGGAGTAGTAGTAACAATCTCAATAGCTCTAGGAGTAATCGTATCAATCTTGATAGCTCTAGGAGTAGCAGTATCAATCTTGATAGCTCTATAAGTAGTAGAATCAATCTCAATGGCTCTAGTAGTAGTATCAATCTTGATAGATCTAGGAGTAGAAGTATCAATCTTGATAGCTCTAGGAGTAGTAGTATCAATCTCAATATCTCTAGTAGTCGTATCAATCTTGATAGCTCTAGGAGTAGTAGTATCATTCTTGATAGCTCTAGGAGTAGTAGTAGCATTCTTGATAGCTCTAGGAGTAGTAGTATCAATCTCAATAGCTCTAGGAGTAGTAATACCAATTTTCATAGCTCTAGGAGTAGTAGTATTAATCTTGATAGCTCTAGGAGTAGTAGTATCCATCTCAATAGCTCTAGTAGTAGTATCAATCTTGATAGCTCCAGGAGTAGTAATACCAATTGTGATAGCTCTAGGAGTAGAAGTATCAATCTCGATAGCTCTAGTAGCAGAATCAATCTCAATAGCTCTAGGAGTAGTAGTATCAATCTCAATAGCTCTAGGAGTAGTCGTATCAATCTTGATAGCTCTAGGAGTAGTAGTATCGTTCTTGATAGCTCTAGGAGTAGTAGTATCAATCTTGATAGCTCTATAAGTAGTAGAATCAATCTCAATGGCTCTAGAAGTAGTAGTATCAATCTTGATAGCTCTAGGAGTAGTAGTATCAATATTGATAGCTCTAGGAGTAGTAGTATCAATCTCAATAGCTCTAGGAGTAGTAGTATCAATCTTGATATCTCTAGGAGTAGTGGTATCAATCTTGATAGCTCTAGGAACAGTAGTATCAATCTCAATAGCTCTAGGAGTAGTGGTATCAATCTTGATAGCTCTAGGAACAGTAGTATCAATCTCTATGCTCTAGGAGTAGCAGTATCAATCTTGATAGCTCTAGGAGTAGTAATATCTATCTTGTTAGCTCTAGTAGTAAATGCAGTTCCTGCTATAATCATCTCTGTAAAAAAAAACATTAAACAATAAAAGAAAACTGCAAGGTAAAGCATAGATTTTCAGATTTTTCTACAAGTGCAATGAACTGTAATTTTGTTCACCAAATTTTTTTGAAAAGATGATGAAAGTATGCATTTTGAGATAATTTCTTCTACAAGTGCAGTGCCTATAAGAATGAAAAAAAATGTAAGTTAAAGTATTTATTTTCAGATTTTTATTTTGCTTCTTCAAGTGCAGTCCACTTTTAATTTAATCACAAAAAAACTTTAAAAATATGATAAAATTATGCATCTTGAAATAAACAAATTTAAAAAGTATCATCTATAAAGGTGAACATTTTTCATTTTTCTATGACAAATATATCGGTATAAAAAAAATAATAACAAACAAAACGTGAAAATTTCAAACACAAAGTATTGAAAAAAAAAATGTTTTCTCCTAATCTGTCTTCTGATTGGTTTAAAGTATTACTTTTATTTTCAATGTTGTCAATTTTTATGGCGACATGCCCATTCTGATGTTGTGTATTCATACGCCAACATGTGTGTACGTTGTTATTGTTAATATAAATAATATAAAACGTTATTTGAGTCTTATTTTTGATAGCAATTTATTTATAATGAATGGCAATCATTTATTTTAAATTTATTGAACCATAAAACTAATTTTTGACACAATCCGCTTTGCAGATTATTCAATGTGAAGAGTGAAAAATGAATTTTATGGTTCAATAAATACAAAATGAATAGCCATTCATTAAGTAAAATTACTTTCTTATTTATATAATATAATTAATAACAGTATGTTTCAACAAGAGGCTGTCACAACGACAGCAAACCAGATTTATTAACATTTATTTGTGTCCTGGCAATATCACAAGAACCATACATTGTAACTGTTGAATGGTGAAAGTGAAAATCGTCAATATCAAATTTGACCTCCATTTTGTCATCAGTATCAACATATTCAAATTTGAAAAGCTTGGGTTGAATGGTTCATGAGTAAATACAACATGAATGGAAATGTCATTTTTCGATCTTTCAAGAACCATAACCCCCTGAACGGTAAAAGTCAAAATCGACATTATTGAACTTGACCTTCATTTTTTCATCAGTAACAACATATTAAAATTTGGGAAGCTTTAGTTGAACAGTTCATGCGTAAATGCACGGACACGACTGGAAATGCCATTTTTCAATCTTTCAAGAACCATAACTCCTGAATGGTAAAAGTCAAAATCATCATTATTGAACTTGACCTTCATTTTGTTGTCAGTAACAACATATTAAAATTTTAAAAGCTTAAGTTGAACATAAAAAAGTAAATATTAAATAAACAACTCTCCTAATGCTCAGGTTGGTTGTCATATTGTGCAACACAGTTAATAATATGGGAAAAACATAGAACTTCTTTTGTCTTACAAAACACTGTCAAACATCCAAACATACTATCCGCACTGATCTGTGTCCACACTTGTATATATATATTTAAAAAAAAATGGTATAAAACAGCAACTATAAATGACACAGAAACAACCACTACCCATTGAAAACTGTGCAGTGCATAAATTAAATTAAGATAGAGGAAGCATAAAGAGAGAACAAACTGAATTAGGTTAATCGAAATGTTAGATAATAAAGACAAACATGCAACATCAAATAGAAAACATCTAAATTACCTTACATTGAACACTGAATTATCTCCCCTTTGCTGGAATTGTACAAATTGAAAAAAAAAACCATCATAAACAGAAAATGTTGACTTAATGAATATGTATATTATAATACTGGTATCTTTTTAACTTTTCAATTATAGTTTTGATTTTAAATGCTATTTCAAAGCCTATATCAAAAACTTGATAACAAGTCTTTTACATTATAATAGTACAGAATTATCTGCCCTTAACTAAAATTTCTGCATATCTTTATGCATCATTTAAAAAGCCATTATAACATAATTCATTATATAAACACACAAGTATAAACAAAACTCCTTTCCTTAGATACTTTGCTTTTTGTTTTTGTTTTCAAATAACAATGTCAAAGCCTAAATCATAAACATTTTTTCATAGTAGTACAGCATAATCTCCCATGACCTGAAATTCCTGTATATATCTTTATGCATCATTTAAAAAGTCGTTATACATAATTCATTGCAACACACAAATATATTTAAATCATCTTTCCATTTATACTTAGATTTTTTTCTATTAAGGTTTGTGTAACAAAAAATTTGTTCTGGCGTGACATTTGTTCCACCGGAACAAATTTCATAGGAAATATGTTCCACCGGAACTTATGTCACAGAAAATATGTTCCAGCACTATAAAATTTGTTCCGGAACTAATTTTTTAACCAAGTGTGAAATAAGTTCTGGAACAAAAATCACAGCACCATGAGTTTTGTTCCAATATTAAAAATTAAAAAAAAAAGTGAAATAAGTTCTTTTGATATTAGTTTTAAACGAAGGTATTTTATAGAAATCAATGAAAATGTTCTGCTCGAAGCCTATTTCACAGAAAGTAAGTTCTGTGCTTGCATGGGGTATATTTGCAATTAAAGGAATGACTGTAGGATGAAGATATGAAAATGATGGGATGATAATGTATCTGTGTTTTATCGTTTATGAGGTATTCAACCTCCTTGTTTCCTAATGATCTGTCATGGGTGTTCTAATCATACATGTACTTAGCTATGGTCATTGCACATTTTTAAAAGATTGTGTCTTTTGTTTCTTTATGTCTTTTAATAAAATTGATCAGTCACTTTGTCCTTTTCAAAAAAGTACAAATGTTCATCTTTAACTATAATACTTTTTTTCGGAGTGACTTTTATTATTATATCTTATTCTACTTTTTCCTGGCTCATAAGTGCCATTTTTAGTATTATTAATTGAGCATGTTATTAAAATTTTGCTTTACTCCACATGATCCAATTGGATGTTTACACTTTTTATTTATTACATTATCAATATAATACATGTTTTTTATAATGAGTCGACTTTAAACTCACTGATGACAAGTGCTCAGTATATACAAGATAACTTGTTTAACCAGTGGAACATATTTCACAGAAAAGGAACTTATTTCACCAGGTGAGGAACAAATTTCACAAACATGGAACTTATTTCACTAGGTAAGGAACAAATTTCACCAACCCAGAACTTATTTCACCAAGTAAAGTGTGGAACTTATTTCATAGAGATGGAACAAATTATATAGAAATTGTCTGTGAAAAAAGTTCTCCCAGAACATATTTCCTGTGAAATTAGTTCCACTGGAACTTTTTTCACAGGAACAAATTTTGGCTCACATTTGCAGCAAAAAAACTTTTCTGAGAGATCTGACATTCTGACTTTAACAGTGCTTATTGAAAAATGACAAAGAAACTTTAATGTAAGCTTTTTTAAAGCTAAAAATAGGGAGGGTAGGGTAAATAGGAAACAGTAATACACATTTTATTTTATTTGGCCTAATGAGGATTACTCAAAATATATGAATGATTGTCTGTTTAAACCTTAGAAGTAAAAATAGGGACCAGAGGTCAAACTGTGAGGTTCCAAGGTCAATGAGTCGATGACAATAACACATTTCTTCCTATATATTAACTGTTAACAACTTTGTTTGATATACTATTTGATGTCTGAGATTGAAATATACATTGGACATTTTTATTTTCTATAAAAGTGTGGAACTTATTTTATAATGATAGAACAAATTAAACAGAAATTATCTGTGAAAAAAGTTAATCTCCCAGAAAATACTTCCTGTGATTCAAGTTCCACTGGAATTTTTTTTTCACAGGAACAAATTTTGGCTTATAGCAGTAGAAACTAATTTGACCACTTGGGCACTGAGGCCCCCTAATACAGTAGAAACATGCACAGCACTAAATTGAAGGGATGTTTGTCTATCTCCTGTGTCTAGCCAGCTTCATCCTAACTTCATGTTTATTAAAATCAGATTCAATGGTTCTATGTTTACTGAAAGTTGTTATTACACAGGACAGCTATTGAATATAATCAAAATCAACTGTAAACCTGGTCAGAGTGTCCTCTTTTGTATGCTTGATTGAAGTTTATTTAAAAAAATGAAAAAATTATTACCTCCATCATGTCCAATGTTTGGTGAAGCAATATGCACTGCAACTGGTAATGAAGTTTCTGTGGCCTCAATATCTACCTCTTGTGATGGTAGTAATTTAACCAGCTCTGTTATCTTTGGTGACATTTTCATTCTAGTCACCTTCTCAACTTTTGGTGTTGTGGTCTGTTCGTCAATGTTTAGAGATGAAAATGATTTTATCACTTCTTCAATATCAAGTGGTGGTGGCGGCGATGGAGAAAATTTGATAATCTCTTTCAATTGTGGTGATGGTGGTGTTCTGGTAGACTCTATAATATAAAATGAGAAAAATGATCTTATATTACCTCTTCAAGTGATGTTGATGGAAATTGTATGGCCCTCTTTTCCATCTGTTGTGATGGAGTTTGTTTGACCCTCTCATCTGAGTAGCAAAATACTAGGTGTATCAATTACTGCTTTACTGCTTAATTAGTACAAAATGTATGTGTAGACACATACTTTGTGACAATCTTACTTTACTGGTTAGTCTATGTAGCCACATACCTTGTGTCAATCTAACTTTACTCCCTATTATGTGTAGCCACACACCTTGTGTCAATCTTACTTTACTGCCTAGTCTGTGTAGTCACATACCTTGTGTCAATCTAACTTTACTACCTAGTCTGTGTAGCCACACACTTTTTGACAATCTTACTTTACTGGTTAGTCTATGTAGCCACATACCTTGTGTCAATCTAACTTTACTCCCTATTATGTGTAGCCACACACCTTGTGTCAATCTTACTTTACTGGTTAGTCTGTGTAGCCACACACCTTGTGTCAATCTAACTTTACTCCCTATTATGTGTAGCCACACACCTTGTGTCAATCTAACTTAACTGCTTAGTCTGTGTAGCCACATACCTTGTGTCAATCTTGCTTTACTGGTTAGTCTGTGTAGCCACATACCTTGTGTCAATCTTACTTTACTGCCTAGACTGTGTAGTCACATACCTTGTGTCAATCTTACTTTACTGGTTAGTCTGTGTAGCCACATACCTTGTGTCAATCTTACTTTACTGCCTAGACTGTGTAGTCACATACTTTGTGTCAATCTAACTTAACTGCTTAGTCTGTGTAGCCACATACCTTGTGTCAATCTTACTTTACTGCCTAGACTGTGTAGTCACATACTTTGTGTCAATCTAACTTTACTGCCTAGTCTGTGTAGTCAAATACCTTGTGTCAATCTAACTTTACTCCCTAGTCTGTGTAACCACATACCATGTGTCAATCTATCTTTACTGCTAAGTCTATGTAGCCAAATACCATGTGTCAGTCATTCTATTTTTACTGCTTAGTTTGTGTAGTCACATACCTTGTTTCAATCTAACTTTACTGCTAAGTCTGTGTAACCACATACCTTGTGTCAATCTAACTTTACTGCTAAGTCTGTGTATTAACCACATACCTGGTGTCAATCTTACTTAACTGCTTAGTCTATTTAGCCACAAACCTGTTGTCAATCTAACTTAATTGCGTAGCATATGTAGCCACACACCTTGTGTCAATCTAACTTAATATTGCTTAGTCTGTGTAGGTACATACCTTGGCTTGTGTCAATCTTACTGTTAGTTTAGTTTTCAATTACAGTTTGACCTACTTGGTGTATTCAGGTTAGAACTAATTATTTGATTTAAACATTACAAACCATTTTAGGTTTCAGACTGACAATTTACTCACCCTTTTCCTGAGCAAGGGTCATGTCATCTACACTCTTCGGTGATGATTTCCGACGGAAAGACCGAGACCTGCGCCCTGGAGAAGGAAACACTGGCATTCTGAAACAAAATAAAAATGTTAACACTTTTTGTGATAAACCTTAACCTATAATTGTGTCGTGTAAGCAGTCTATAATATTGTTTTGCTTGCACTGCCTTCAATAATCATTAATGGATAAAAAAAAAATCAAAAACAAAAATTACCCTCAACAAAGATCAGCAAATACAGACGGCAGATTTAATATCGGGAAATCGGGTTGAAAGCATCTCATCCTTACAAGCCATTTACTTGTATGATTTTGAAGCAGTAAAATGATGTTTAATATGAAAAAAAAATAATAAACGCGTGATGTTTAAGACGCTGCGGTAGTTTTCTTCAACTTTAGCTTATGACAGCTAATTTTTATTTTGCTCCTCGTTTTTCATATTCAACACTGACAACAGCAACACCAAAAAATAAAGTCTGCAAACAATGAAACAAGTCCGTATACAATAACGTAGGAGCCATAACGTATAGCCTATAGCACATGTAAATGAAATGTTTTACTTACTTGAAAAACGATGATGCTCTGCAGCAATCGGAATCTTCGGTAAAACTTTTAAAATACTCTGAAGATTCTTTATGTTCTTCTGCTACGATGTCGTAGTTGTGGAAGAATGACCTACTATGACGTAACAAGAAGTTTACCCTACGCGCAGGAATAAAATAATGCATGCAGGAATCTTAATGATTTATGAACAGACTGGAGAACTGTTTTTGCTTTTCTGATTTACAGTTTGACTTTTGTGAAGAGAAAATTTGATTTTATTTAAAGCAATTATGCAATTTTAATTAACCTCACTGATCTACAAAGTTTGGCGTAATAATTAGGTGATAAGTTCACGGATTATGACGTTTTTTGACGTTGACCTTTTGGATTGTCATGTAGAACTGGTACCCGACCCGCGTTATTCACAATTCGCCATAATTGCTTGTTCACCCCTCGCTATATATGAGACCAGGTTTAATCCATCATTTTCTACATTCCTGTAACAAGTCAGGAATAATTTATAACAATTGTTATCCATTTGTTTAGTGTGTTTTTAAAGCTTTCGGTTTACTGTAGGGACTTTCCGTTTTGAATTTTCATCAGAGTTCGTTTTTTTTTTATTTTACCTTTTTTTGTCCTATAGACATTCATGCATTTACACTGACTTAATAATTTCATAGTATTTAATAGATCTTAATACAATATCATCCAAATGCTTTATCATCTTTATCATCATGATAAAGCATTTGGATGATAGAAGCTCTACCAATCATACATGTAATCAGATGGAAAGTCCGAAACGAAGAGTATAAACTAACATATTCACACCATGGGCATTGGAAAGACAAAATTAAGCCCTTTTCAACTGATTTTTATACTTTGTTTTTATGTTGTACTGGTAAGGGGACGACAATTTGATATTCTGGGGGTTGAAGAGGAGGATTTTAGAAAAATAAATAACTCAACTTTGATAATCACAAAAATAAATGTTTTGTTCTATGGTGATATGAAAATAAATAACCTGACTTACAATGCATTGAAAATAAATAACGCGGCAGGTCTTTTAATATAAGTATTCTAAAGTATGAGATGGCACCAGATTCTTCATATTTCTTGTATTTTAGTATTTTTAGCTAATTTTATGACATAACTACTTTAAATTGTATCCCAGTTAGAAGCTACACCAAGTTGTAATTGAAATGTGCTATAAAAACTCACTTGACAAAGTTGTGTCACAGCCCCTCTTAATTTAATTTTTTTTTAAACCACATTATTTACACGTCAGGTAAAAAATCTGCAAACCCCCCCCCCCCCCCCCCCAAAAAAAAAAGCGCAGTAAAATTGACTATATGTATTTTGAATTACATTTTTGCTGTATCCTACATATTGATATTTTGATGTTTGATGTTACACTGAATCCATACATATTGCTTTTCAAGAGACTAAAATACTATCAAAAATTGATTAAAACAGAACTTGCGTTTTTAGAATTAAGAAAGGGTCTGGGAAAGGCCCAGAAAGGACTATTTTCGCATCATTTGTTCTATAGCTTCTTGTGGCCTCCAGCAGCTCCCAAACCATTCGTAATTTGTTTTAGCCTCGCTCCACTCTGCGAAAAAAATATTTGGAAATAATTTTAAGAGAGGCTAGATACAGCCCAACTTTTATACCGTGTACATTACATATAAATGCAGTTTGGAATCCAGAAGTTTCATTTCCGCAGAGGATGACGATTAATTAACTGGTTCTTAATGACTTGACTATACATGTATTATATTATTTTATTCAAGAAAAAAATAAATGAATTAAAAAATTGTATGTTTAAAAATATTATAAAGATAGTTGTGAAAATAAATAGTCAGTCCCTTGTTTTAATGAAAATGAAAAATCTTGCTTCAAAAGTGCAAAAGTAATCTGTCCTCTTAGTCTACAAAAATAAATAAATAGACAGGATAAACTATTTAAAAAAAGCAGGACAGAACAGAGTGAAAAATAACAAGGCAGGACAGATAAAACAACTAAATAAAAATGGAAGGATTTTTTTTCACCATAGCCTATCCCCATATAAATCAAATGGAAGCTCCCTAAATGTAGAAAAAATCTACAAGAGGCTGTCACAGTGACAGCAAACCAGATTTTCCTGCAGAGGCCAAATCCTGAACAGTTGAGCAAGTATGTACACAACATTTAAGCTCAATAAGGCCATAAATTTGAATTGTGGTTGAATATATATTTGACACAGCATAGGTTTGTTACACAAAATGATATGGTCAAAGAACTGACAAATTTGAAAATGGAATATTTACCTAGTATTTAGTAAGGTCTATTATCCTACAGCTATTAAAGTACATTGTTACATGACATACTTATTAAATTGCATTTCTGTTCAAAGGAAAATAACTAAACTTCACATTATTATACGAGAATGTGTCCATAGTAGACGGATGTCCCACTCGCACTATCTTTTTCTGTTAAGTGGACCGTGAAATTGGGGTAAAAAATCTAAACCTTAACAATTAGAAAGATCATATCATAGGGAAAATGTGTACAGTTTCAACTTGATGGGACTTCAACTTCATCCAAAACTACAATGACCTAAAACCACAGGCACTTGTTTTCTATCCATGGGAAGATCTACTATCCCTATATACATTACGATTATTACTCGTGATATATAGGGATAGTAGATCTTCCCATGGATAGAAAACAAGTGATGTTAGATCTTCCCATGGATAGAAAACAAGTGTCTGTGCCTAAAACTTTAGCCTGGAGCGGGACACACGAACGGAAGAACGAACGGACGCAAGGACCAGAAAAAAATAATGCGCCTCTACGATTGTAGATGGAGCACAAACATCAATTTTGCTACTGAAAGGTCTACAACTCAACAATGAGAACAACTAAAAATCTTGAAAATTAGACTTGATCTACACTAAGTCACAGCATACTTAAATTTAAAAAGATTTCGTCAAAGCATTTTCTTTAAAACTTTAAGACAACCATTAGGCATATATATGTATTAAAAAACTATTATAAATATTTAATAGATAACTGCAAAGCCGAAACTGTCAACAGATTAATAAGCAATGTTGTGTTCGTTAACAATTTAATTCAAATCTTTATTGCCATAAAACTACATATTTATAGTATGTGACACAACATAACAAAATAAAAATAAAAAATAACAAGATCATTAAAATACACAATAAAGTAAATATTTTAAGAGTCCCCTGTCCTCAGTTCTATTATAGACTGTTTTAAAAAGGTTAACAAAAGGGAGAAAATGAGGTAAAACGTAGCACACATTAGGGGATGATAAAAATAATGTTTATTCATTTACTTTCGTGTGAACCTATTTTTGTGGATTAAAACAAAATTGTATATTTATGAATTTTTGATTTAATAGTTTTAGTGGGTCTGCTTACAATCCTAAAACTATATATAATAAGATATAGGAAAATATATCCCGTTACCACAGCTTTTGATTATAATATAGCCTGACCGGTTTCGGTCCTTTAATGGACCTTCTTCAGAGGATTAATGGTTAGAATATCTTCATGGGACATTTATAGGAGAAACTACTTAGTGGATTCCCTCTTAAGCCATTCTTTCATCTTAGGTTCATTGATGATATTTCTGTAATTTGGATGCGTGGTAAAGAATCGCTCAATAGATTCATTGAATACATGAATTTTCAGCAGACATACCAGAAGAACAAGTTGTATTCTTAGACTATTGTGAAATTCTGTAAAACACTTGGCACAGTAGAGGTTGAACTAAACACGAACCCATGGATACCCTTTCGTACCTCCACTACGATTCGGAACATCTAATACCATGCAAGACAGCTGGACCTTATGGACAGTTCCTTATGATGAAAAGAAACTGCACAAATATCGCAGATTTCCGTAAACACTCTGCAATATTGTTAAAATATAACAAATTCCGAGGGACTCTTCTTAGTAGTAGCATTGAGAAGGCAAAAGGCTGAAAAGGCAGCAGCAAAAGGCTGAAAAGCATTACTTAATCCTGTCAAAAAAGACTCAACCAGATATATACGACCGAAGAGGTCGAACCCTGAATAGTTGGGGCAAGTAATTGTATGGACACAGCATTCAAGCTTGATTCAGCTTTGAATTTGGATTGTGATTAATTAGATGACACAGCATAGGTTTCTGACACAGAATGAATGTGGTCTAATGGACTTAAATTTTTTTTACCTATTATTGTCCAATATCCAAAATCTAAATATATGGTCATATCACGGAATCTCAAGAATTCAATTTTTTATGAAATCAACAAAGTTTATTTTGGACCCTTTTGACCTCAATGTGGACAAATTTGATAACAGGGCCCAATAAATATTTGACACATAATAGGTTTCGGACATAGAACAACCGTAGTCAAAGAACTTAGAATTTGGTTATATGCTCAATTTTTTGCTTTTGTCTATTACACTTTGATGTTGTCAAAAAGGACCAGTACCCCCAAAATCAATCCCAACCTTCCTTTAGTGGTGATAAACCTTGTTGCAATTTTATTGATTTCTATTCACTTATACTAAAGTTATTATCCAGAAACCATCCGTCTTCGGACGGAATGGCGCCAACGACGATGTGAGACCAATATACAACCAAATTTTTTTCAATTTTTGCAGTCGTATAAAAATATGACAAGAATTCCACTGGTGTTGAGCTATACAAAAGTCAGTCTAAATCTAAGACAGATTATTGACACTTCTTGACCACTGTTGCATACTAAAGAAACAACCAAACAGAATTTTGGTGAACAACCTCTCTTTGCCTACAGAAGAATTAAAAACCTCAAAGATATCTTAGTTAGAGCAGCAATCCATGATCCACCAATTTCGCCCGGCACCTCAGACATTATAACATTAAACGAGCTGACCAAATACAGCAGCGATGAATGTAGCCATTGTCCTTGGATAAATTTCCAAAGGTCCTTCACCAGTACATTCACAGAATGCAAATATAAGAGTGCACAAGCTGAAATGTCTTGCCTTCTTTACTAATCATTAATATTATGTAAAAAGTCCTAAATATAAAGCTTTACCACAACTATCATATTAACTTAACATGATCCAAGAAAATGAGGTCAAGGTCATTTAAACCAAACGAGAAATACAGGTACACCTTACAGTCATTCAATACACTAAAAATAGTTGACCTATTGCTTATAGTTTCTAAGAAACAGACTTAACCCAGAAACACTAATCATTGACCAACAAACCATGAAAATTGGGTCAAGGTCAGATGAACCATGCAAGTCAGATATGTACAATTCTTCCATACTATGAATAAATAAAGTTGACCTATGGCTTATAGTTTAAGAAAAACAAACCAAAACACAAAAACTTAAAAATGAGCAGTGAAAATGAGGTCAAGGTCAAATAAAACCTGTGAGACTGACATGTAGATCATAAAATGTTTCAAAACACTAAATATAGTTGACCTTTTGCATACAGTATTTGATAAAAAGACCAAAACTCAAAAGTTTTACTTTGACCACTAAACCATGAAAATGAGGTCAAGGTTAGATGACACCTGCCAGCTAGACATGTACACCTAACAATCATTCCATACACCAAATATAATAGACCTATTGCATACAGTATAAGACAAACAGACTAACACAAACACGTAACTTTAACCACTAAACCATGAAAAAGAGTCAAAGTCAATGACACCTGCATTGGACATGTACACCTTTACATCCTCCATACACAGAATATACTAGACCTATTGCTTATAGTATTTGAGATGGAGTTGACTTCCAAAACTTAACCTGCTCACTGATCCATGAAAGAGTTGAGTCGATTGAAAACTGCTGACAGCATGAGGACCTTACAAGGTACACACATACCAAATATAGTTATCTTATTACTCTAAAAGAGAGAAATTAACATATCAACAAATCTTTTTTTTTTCAGAAGTCACATAACATGAAAATGAGGTCAAGGACAATAGACATTGATAGACAGAACTCATAACATAGCATCTATAACAAATAAGAAGTATCCAGTCTTCACCTCTAAGCATAAAGCTTTAAGAAATAAGCTCAGGCCCCCGTCATAGTAGCCACTGTACACAGATCACTATCCCATGTTCAGCTTCTTGAACAAAGGTCGCAGGCTCGACAAAACTATATTGGTGACTGCAAAACATCAAATATCATTTACATGATCAAATGCAAGTCTTGTAAACAACAATTTATTGGTAAAAGCAAATGTCCTTTTACAGCTCGACTTGGCGAACATCTGGATGTCAAAAATAAGTCATTGGAACCCACTGGTAAACATTACAACCAAACAGGGCACAACATTCACCACATGTTAATTGAAATCATCGAAGTCCTCTGGAACAATATAAATGACCCCACGACAGATGGCCAAAGGAGTAAAAGAGAGGATTTTTGGATCCTCCAAATCAGAGTGTTAAAATCCATTGGATTCAACAGTTTAGAGACTTCCAAATTTCAGTACACCACTCACTCTATTCTCTACAATCCTCAAGATAATTGCCACTTCTTTGAACATGGCTAAGAATTAGTGGTTTCCTATGAATATTAATGAGTCCCACAGTAATTCAATCAATCAATAGTCAATCTTTTATAAGAATTTATTGTTTTTAATTGACAATAAATTGTGCACTTTTACAATTACATTTGACAGCTGGTATTTAATTGTTATTATTAGGTCATTGCCTAGCTCTGGTGAGGTAAATAAAAAACATTAATTGCACATTTTATTGAAGAAAATATCACAGATTTAATCAATAACATAGAAACATATAAATCAGGCAAGTTTTTACATAATATTAAAATTACATCAATAAATCATATAATTTTATATGTAATTTACACAATAAATCCCCTAGTATTTGTCTGAAGTTGACCTCCTATCTTCAGTTTTTATATTCAGTAATTTGTGTTAGTTTATTTATTTGTAAGAATATGCTTACTACATTTTTTGTTATTCTTCAGCAATTTCTCAATTTCTCAACTCATTTGTGTCATTTATTATGAAAACTTACTGAATGTGCACTAAAACTGATTTTTAAGTTTAATTTAATACCATGATTTGTATAAGGTTTATTAAAGCAATGTGACTCATACCATTTTATCCATTTGAATATGATAAATTCAAATCACACTTAATATTACAATTTTCATAATTAAAACTATCTGTTTTTTTGTAAATAAAATATTGTAACTTATCAACCATTCATTGTCTGTTCATCTTTTCTGAAGAGCATGTCTTCTATTATATAAATCGCTTAAGGTGGTACCCAACACCTTCACTAAAATTGATTTGGCTCGTTTAATTTTCATAAAATTTTGACAAAGTATTTACTTTGACCCTTTGACAAAAATATAAAAATTTCAAAAAATTTGAACCAACCATTTGATCAGAAATATTACACTGGTTATATAGCAATTTGACCAACACTAATTTTGATCATTGAGAAGCTTAATATTCCATTAACAACATGATGTAATTAAAACGTTTAGCTGATTTTACAGAGTTATCTCCCTGTAGTGTTAGGTACCACCTTAATTATAAATCATTTCAGAGGAATAATGAAAAATTTAAGTCATTTCTATTGAAAAGTTGGAAAAATTGATTTTAAAAATGTAAGTTATATATGTTCCTCAAATAAAAGTTCAGTTTTTTTATAAATTGAAATATTATTGATTGTTCAAAGAAAAAGATGAATGGTCAGCTGTTTAGTGAGTCTACATAAAGTCTGAATATAACATATTCTTCTTAACTTTCTATTTAACTATATGAATCATGGTCATGAAAAAAGAATACATTTAAAAGTCTTATTAGAAATCTTATCATAAGGAACACTCTCACTGGAATATTAAAATTAATCTGTAACTCATTTGATTCAAAATTACGGCAGTGAAATTGGTGGTAAATTTTAACAAACTCTTTTTAAGAACTCACAAATTTATACAACTCTCACAAATTGGTATAGCTATGATATTGTATATGTTGTACTTGTATTGATATGAGAAACCTTTTAAATAATTTGCATAAAAGATAAACTAGGAGTTGCCCAATACCATTAGATACTAAAGATTTTCTAAATGCTTCAATGAAATATTGCCAGTTTAGGACTTGTGGATACAAAGTGTGGATTAAAAACAAGTAAATGAAAAATACAGTAATCCCTATATCCCAAGTTTCTGTAAGAGAGGATACCTTAGTCTGAATAACTTAATTGATTCTCGAGGATGAACTTACGTGAAAAAAAGTCAAGAATTTAAAATTGATACTAAAAGTCGAAAAGAACATTAGTTTTAAAAGAAACAAAAAAGCTCAAAATATTGATAGGTCATGGAGCTCCTTTTAAATGAGTTATTGAAGTCTTATTTGAAAAGAAAAATGGGTGTTAGGGGGCAAAATATTTTACCCTGTATCATAGGGAAAAAACAAGGAGTCCGAAAATCTGACACAAATTCCAAAACCTAAGTACATTCTTAAGTAAATATCATCAATGTCTGGAAAAATGAATGAAAGATACAATGATCACTATAGCCCTTCCTTCTGTAAGTATATTACATAAAAAAATCAAAAATAAATATAAAGAGTATTTCCTTTGGCCATTCTGGCATTTGATTCAATCTTTGAAAGTTATAAAGCTCATCTTTTGTTATAGTAATGAAAAAAAGTTTGCACTTGTCCTAAATGCTACACAGTTTTGATGATAGTTAATTCCATGCTTTCAGCGCATTTACGCAATCCCAAAACATAGTCGTCAAAATCTAAGCACATTGTCCAATGATATGCTATGTTAGATAACACTACTAGATATTCCATGAAGGCGAACTGACTGTACACTGAAATAGATAACATATATTTATACATACTGATCATGTTGTTTATGGTTGTCGTTTGTTGATGTGGTTAATAAGTGTTTCTTGTTTCTAATCTTGTTTTTTTTTTTATATATAAGACCCTTGGTTTTCCTGTTTAAATTGTTTTACACTAGTCATTGTGGGGCTCTTTATAGCTTGTAGTTCTGTGTGAGCCAAGGCTATGTGTTGAAGGTGTACATTGACCTATAATAGTTTACTTTTTTATCATTGTGATTTGGATGGAGAGTTGTCTCATTTGCACTCATACAACATCTTTTTAATTTTATGAACACTACCTAGTAACTGAAGTAGCTATACATCTATCTCCATTCTTTTGCAGATATTCAAAATCAATAGCATTAAAAATTTATATAATTACTTTAAACATTTTATACATATATTTGTGATATATAAAATAACATAACATTTTGTGTACCATCTTATCATGTTTGATATACCAGGAAGGTACTTTGAAGTAGAATAAGAAATGTAAAAAACCATTTATGTAAATAAATAAACAATTGTGTCAGAAGCTCATAATATGCCGGTCTTAAAAAAACTGAAATTGTTGTAAAAACAAGTAAGAATAAAATAGAAATCATTCAGTTAGAAGTCATTAAAATAACTCTGTGAAAAAACTTGCAAAAGGATATCCTTGGGTGAATAAATATTGCCTTCAATATGATTAACATGTTTAAAGTCCAATCACATCGACAACTGCCAACAATGTATAGTTTGTAGTATTTGATCCAATAAAAAGAAAGAAAATGTTCAAAAGATTAAACAAATCAAATGTAACATTACTGTGCGTGCAGGTGTGTGTTTGTGTGTGTGCACAAACATGTGAGTTTCAAGACAGGAATTAAGAAAGCGATAGGCTGTGACATTTTTGCTCTTCACTTGGTCAACACATTGCAATATCTTTTAGTATATGAAGAACACTAATTTATTAATGTTACTTTACCTGCACAAAATGCAAATATGTAAAAAGGGTTAATAAAGAAGGAATTTATATATACAAAAAGAAGATTTAAGAAACACCACTAAATCCAATCTAAACCTGCTACAATTTGGATTAATTTTTTGGAATTAGTATCACTATGGCTCAAGAATGGTATTCTCATATTGCAGTTTTATAAATCTACAAGCTGTAACCTTAATATAATCAATGTGAAACTAGGTCACACTAGATTTATGCTTGGGTAGCTGTAACCTTATTTGTGAGAACATTACAAGGTCCTCTAACTTTAAAGTCAAGTATTTAAGCATGACAAAGACATGATTTTATCATATCAAATGGGCCTTATGTGGATTTGAGACTTAGCCTTGACCTTCAATACATGACTTTTTATGCATATCTTGTATAACAGATGTGTTTTAAATCTTTTACTAAGATCTAGACAAACAAAAATAGATATGAACCTGACTTCATTAAAGTACATGTAAAGACTTGATTTACCTTGACCTATATCAAATAAATTTCTCATTGTCAAGACAAACCTTGGGCCCAAAGCCAACAATTGGGTAAAAAAAATTAGTGAAGGAATACCAAACATAAACATCATAACTGCATAGATACATATTTGTAGATACACTTGGGACAGCATTGCAACACAGGTATCAGCTGTTACTCTGACTTTCAAGAAGTTAACTTGACCCAAACACAATTTTGCGAAATATAACTAGATTAAAAACAAACAGTACACAAGTATTTGACCAATACAAAACTCCATCAAAAACCTCCAGTGATTTCAGGTGCTCTAGAAGGGTAAGCAGATCCTTCTACTCATGTGGCACCTGTCATGTTGCTCACTTAAGTTCAAACCAAGTGATTAGTCTAATTTGCTAGGTCATTTTTAGAGGAAAAGGAGGTCAGGATTGAGGTAACAAAGTTTGTAACATTTCCATCATCATCTGTAAAACAGATATTCCATAACAATCAACCAATTTGTAATGGTATCAGTGAAATTTTCCAAGTGATGATTTCAACTTCACCACTTGGAACTCTTGATATGAATGACACCATTTAAAACCTGCCTAATAACATCCATATAACCTGACTTGTACTGTGGATTCATTTTTATTGGTTGGATAATTTTTTTTCGGGGTTCATGGGTACTGGTTAACCATGAATTCAAATGTACAATGAATTCTAAATTTTCTTTAGGCTTTGTATGCAGAGATTTGCAAAACCATGAAAAATGGTACCCATGAAAATAAATGAATTCACAATATATGGCAACTGATAATCCATAAACAAAGGATGCAATAGATTTTGTTAAATAAAAAGCATTTTAAAAAGATTTATACCTAGAAGAAACATTCTTGAGCCTCATTTTTTCTTCGGTGCATGATTTACCTATAGATATCGCTTTGAAATTTTATCTTCAACCAACTGTGATGGAGCAATGGTATTGACTGTTCCTTCAAAGTCAATAATGGTTGTGCCATGGAATGCAATATTGGTAAATACAACTAGGTATTCACAAGCGGAAAACAAGGAATAAACTGCAAGAAAAATATCATAGTGCATAATTTGGGATTGTTGTGCTCAATATACTGATTGGGAACCAATATGTAAATTCCAAGGCCTTTCCTATTCCTTATAATTAAGGGCATGAAAATATTAGTATGTTTTAAACTACTATAGATTTTCTGATATCTGTGATCTAAATTAAGAACATTAGAAAATCTCCTAAATATATTTAAAAATACAGAAATAGAAATAGAACTAACCTTATTTATATATGTAACACTCCCTAACGTGTCCTTCCCCCCAAACATGTCCGATTCCCCCAAACGTGTCTTTTCTCCCTAAACGTGTCCAAATGTACAATATTCCCCAAATGTGTCCGATTTCATAACACCCAAACGTGTCCGATAATTGTTATTCGCCAAAACGTTTCCAATATTTATTGCCAGAACGTCTCACGTCTTTTAGCGTTAATACATGTATGGCCTAAATAAAATCGCTGATAACATTTACGGCAATTCTATGATGGGGACACAGGTGACATAGTATTCATTTATTAGCTTGTAGGTTTTTAATGAATATCATAATTCCAAATTTAATCTGTAATTGTTAATTAACTTTTGACTGAAATTGCTTATTGTTCAGTTGCAATTTCATACTCATTTAGAGCGAACATACAAATAATTATAGAGTTGAATTAATCGGTAACTTTGTAAATTATTTTGTACTTATAAACTCCGATGATGCTTTTTATATTTATCCGAATATTGCATGGCGGTCGTTAAGTAGCATTTTTTTCACTTTTGTTAATAGTTCTCCATCTGAATTTGCGTGTATTTCAAAAACTCATCAAGTCATAAACTGGTTATCCGTTTTTTTTCATAAATTTTAGGTTTCCAGCATCACTAAAGACACACGATCAAGAGACATAACGTCCAGTGCCAAATATTTCATGCATTGGTTTTATAGATTCTTTTTATTAATATGAATGTTATGTGATCTACGCCGGTTATTAGTGATTACCGTTATTTGCAAATTTAATTTGTACTGTATAAATTAACTTTCTAGACTGTTGATAGCGTATTGTCCAGTTGCAAGTACTCTATGCATATTTAGAGCGAAATAGTTTTACATTTGCTGTATAAATTAACTTTAGACTGTTGATGGCGTATTTCCAGTTGCAAGTATTTCATGCATATTTAGAAAGAACCTAGGTTACAAATTATTTTTTTTTACATTTGTACTGTATAAATTTACTTTAGACTGTTGATGGCGTATTTCCAGTTGCAAGTATTTCATGCATATTTAGAAAGAACCTAGGTTACAAATTTTTTTTTTTTACATTTGTACTGTATAAATTTACTTTAGACTGTTGATTGCGTATTGTCCAGTTGCAAGTACTCTATGCATATTTAGAGCGAAACAGTTTTACATTTGCTGTATAAATTAACTTTAGACTGTTGATGGCATATTTTCAGTTGCAAGTATTTCATGCATATTTAGAGAGAACCTAGGTTACAAATTTAATTTTTTTTTTACATTTGTACTGTTTAAATTAACTTTAGACTGTTGATTGTGTATTGTCCAGTTGCCAGTATTGCATGCATATTTAGAGAGAACCTAGGTTACAAATTTTTAATTTTTTTACATTTGTACTGTATAAATTTACTTTAGACTGTTGATTGCGTATTGTCCAGTTGTCGGTGTTTCACTATATTTAGAGAGAACATACACATTTTAATGTGCAGAGAAAGGGACACTTTGACCCGTTAACTGTACAGTTTAACTAAACATGTTTGCTTACAATTTACATACGACATAGCTGAAATAATGCCCCCACTTTTACCCAGTTTTTTCAGCCGGTTTAAAATAGTACTAACGTACCTTATCTTTATTTTAAATGAAATGGAAAAATTAGTATACGTTAATGAAATAGAAACAAGAAGTAATTGTAACAGGATGCTGTTACGAAGTCTCCCAAACAAAGCTCCCATATCTCGCCATTCCTATTGTCCCATCCATTTACAAGTATTCAAACAAGAGGGGGTGGTGGTGACCACCTGGGAATTTGATTTGTTTTATTGTCACATACAAGAATATATATGGTTTAGGGGTGGGGATCTCAACCATTTAAAAGTTTTTCATACATGTGGGTGGGGTGACACCCATGGACTCTCCCTATATTTCATTTGATGTGTTTTATTTTTCCGTACAAGAATATATATGGTTTAGGGGTGGGAATCTTGACCGTTAACAAGTTTTAAAACAAGAGGGGGTGGGGTGAACCCCTAAGGACTTCCCTTTTATTTTATTACATTTGTTTTATTGTCCCCTACAAGAATATATATGGTTACGGGTGGGGATCTGGACCGTTTAAAAAGATAATAGCACATTCTCAAAGTGAACAGGGTGGGGGTGACCCCAGGGACTTCCCTTTAATTTCATTTGATTTGTTTTATTGTCCCATTCAAGAATATATATGGTTTAGGGGTGGGGATCTGGACCGATTACCAGATAATAGCATATTCTCAAATTGAAGAGGATGGGGGAGACCCCTATGGACTCTCCCTATATTTCATTTGATGTGTTTTATTCTTCCAAACAAGAAAACATATGGTTTAGGGGTGGGGATCTTGACTGTTAACAAGTTTTCAAACAAGAGGGGTGGGGTGACCCCCTAGGGACTTCCCTTATAATTCATTCCATTTGTTGTATTGTCCCCTACAAGAATATATGTGGCTTAGGGGTGGGGATCTGGACCGTTTACAAGTTAATAGCACATTCTCAAATTGAATGGGGTGGGGTGACCCCCAGGGACTTCCCTTTTATTTCATTTGATGTGTTTTATTGTTCCCTACAAGAATATATATGGTTTAGGGGTGGGATCTGGACCGTTTACAGTTAATGGCATATTCTCAAATTGAACGGGGTGGGGGTTACCCCCAGGGACTTCCCTTTAATTTTGTTTGATTTGTTTTATCTTCCCATTAAAGAATATATATGGTTTAGGGGTGGGGATCTGGACCGTTTACAAGACAATAGCATATTTTCAAATTGCAGGGGGTGGGGATGACCCCCAAGAGACTCGACTTATATTTCATGTTATTTGTTTTATTGTCCTATGATCATTTCTGAAGATTGTGTGTGTTTATCATTTACAGTTTTCAAGTTATATTCATTTGAAAATTTTAGAAAATAAAATCCCATAGGGTTCTATAGTAAACCCCTCCCTTCTTTCTGCCCCCTAAAATACCCCTTAATAGACCCAAATGCACAAACGAAAGATTGATGGCTCACCTAGACATATTAGTGTCTATAAATATATCATGTGACTTATGGTGAATGGCTGGGTATTTTATCGTCTGATGAAAATATGAAATTTTGTAAGTAAAATGCCTAGAAGAGGCGTTAAAAGGACGAACACAAGTAACAAAGTGTAACATTCTATGAAACCCTAAGTAAATCTGACAAGCGGTTTTGGAGAAATGCTGCGGACAAATTCATTTTTAAAAGTGGTGGAAGAAAAAGAAGAAGAAGAAGAAGAAGAAGAAAAAGAAAAAGAAGAAGAAGAAGAAGAAGAAGAAGAAGAAGAAGAAGAAGAAGAAGAAGAAGAAGAAGAAGAAGAAGAAGAAGAAGAAGAAGAAGAAGAAGAAGAAGAAGAAGAAGAAGAAGAAGAAGAACAATAAAAATAAGAAGAACTGAGCAAAAACAATTAGTCTCCAAACTTTGTTTGGGAGACTTAATTACCAAATAACGCTTGATATGGATGGACACGTTTTTGGGATTGGACACATTTGGGGGTTAGTTGAGAAATGGACACGTTTGGGCGTTTATACAAATCACACACTTTGGCGATGTTTTTAACTAGACATGTGTTGCAGCTCAGTGACGTCAATGTGGACATGTTTGGGGGAATCGGACACGTTTGGGGGGAAGGACACGTTTCTGAGTGTTACATATTTAGTACATAAAAATGACATAGGAAACTTGAAATTCTACATTTATTGTAGCAAATAATCATTGGAACAAACCAATATAATAGAGCTAAAAAAATATTTAAAAGACAACTATTATTACAAAAAAAAAATACTCAGTAGGGCAGAAAACTCCGTTATTGTCATAACAAGGAAGATAAACAACAGACACCATATGTTACATTATAACTTATATATAATTGAAAAATATGTAAACTCTATCCAAGCAAGCATTGTCTTGCAACCATATGCTGTTTTACATGTAATGCTATATAAAACTATTTTAGATGTATTTCTTTAATTAATTAATCTTTTATGTTTGTGTATTAAACCATTACATATATATATACTTATATTGCCTGTGTTTAATTCCTTATAAAAATAGTATATTATGCATAAAATGTGTATATCTAGTATGTGCAAGTAAAAAGAAACTCTTTATAATTTTTTTTTTTTTATCTCTGCAAAGGTGTATAACCAGCAACTGGCATGGCTAGTGCATTAGCGGATGGTGGGAAGCAGGTGTTTAAAAGGATAAAAATTGTACATGTAAGACAAAATTAAGGGTAGGCAATGCATGTAATAAAATGTTTCTGAGGAAAGGAGTTTTGAAAAGCTTATGTTTATATATTATAACAATTGATAACAAAATTTACAATACAAAGTAAACTATATCAAACAGATTCTACTGTAATCTAAGATTTATTCTACTTTCACAGAATAGTGAGAAACTATTTCTTTACTCTCTTCCCATTCTAAATAGTTTTTTTTTCCATCTGAAGATTATGATTTCAATTCTTAACAATCTGATTAAAATTTAGATCTTGTGACCATGCAAGCTTTTCTTTCAAGGATACTTAGCACTCTATTATACTTTCTGTTCTAGATGACTATCAGGATCTTCTGGTTTTGTCCTATTAAGGTAGCACAATACAAAGATTTTTTCACACCCAATCAGACAACTTTAAACTGATGTATTTCATTTTATCCTTCTTTATATTTTATAAATGAGGTACCAAAAGAAAGAAGAAAGATTAATCTTTTAAATTGTGATAATTTCATTATGACATAATTGTTACATAATTAATTGTTATGTAATTAGTTACTATATTGTGATGTCCACACTTGAATGAATTTAGCGTCTTTGTTCTTCATAGCATCCCAAAATATTTTATAGATTCTTGTACAACACAGCTTGACCTCCAAAACTGTGTCTCAGATTTCCAAAAAACATCAATAAAACAAATTTTATACCCAATTGAATTTAGTGGTCTCTTATAAATTGATGTTGCAAACTTCATTGAAGATTTATGAGAGAATGAAGTACAATAGGAAAAATCTGAGACACAGTTTTGGAGGTGAAACTGTGTTGTGCAAGAATCTATAAAATATTTTGGGATGCTATGAATAACAAAGAAGCTAAATTAATTCAAGTATGGACATCACAATATGGCAACTAATTACATAACAATTAATTATGTAACAATTATGTCATAATGAAATTATCACAATTTGAAAGATTAATCCTTCTTCTTTCTTTTGGTACCTCATTTATAAAATTTAAAGAAAGAGGGTGGAATTACATCAGGTTAAAGATGTCTGATTGGGGATGAAAAATCTTTGTATTGTGCTACCTTAATACACACCCTCAAAAAGTTGAAGGCTGAAATTTCATTTGATGGAATAATTACCAGAGCAGAAAAATAAAATTGAGTTTTGTCAGATCCTTGAAATTAAAGCTAGAACACAGATCTGTATTTTAATCTGAATGAATTATTTAGGTGGTACATAACACTACAGGGAGATAACTCTGTAAAAATCAGCTGAATGTTTTAATTACATTCTATTGTTAAAGAAATATCAAGCTTCTCAATGAGCAAGTTGTGTTTGTCAATCTGTTATAGGTGTAACACCACTAATTCAGGCCCGGCCAGAAAGCACATACCAGAAAGTAGTACATATTTAACACAAAATAGTTCCTACGCATGGACATAACTTTCAAAATATTTAGAATATTTTATTAATTTTGGTATCAAATGAAAGCTGCATGACTGGTGATCATTGCAGAACAATTTTTGACTGATAAATTTGAATAATAAAAAAATGGCATGAAATTTAAAAAGGAGGGTACATTTTGCCTTTTTGTCAGATCATAAGTACCTGTTTTGTTACATCCGAAGTTCCGGGAACCAGTTCTTTCTTATATGCCATGAAAGGTATGTTGATTTTTTCAGTACAGGACACCAGAAGGTGTTGCTTTGACATGCAATGATTGTCACTTTATTTGAACTTAAGATAAAAGAGCTGTGACCACTCGAAATTGAGGAATTTAACATAGAAAGCAATGGGGCCATTAATTAGTGGTGTACTTCCTATATATCCAAAGAAATTTGATTAAGTGTGTGGCTCAAGTTTTTTAAATCTTATTTTTTCAAAAGGTCAAAGTAAATATTTTGTCAAAATTTTATGAAAATTAAAGGAGCCAAATTATTTTTTGTCGAAGTGTTTGGTACAACCTTTATACAAGAATAAGTCTGTTATATTTTAATCATAGAAATCAAATAATGGTCAGAAATCCATATGATATATCTATCATGTCTATACATACAATATATAGAGATTAATACATCGCCTTTTCCATATCAGCCTGGGTATCATCCCGAGACGGAGTCGAGGTGCTGATATGGGTCGAGGGATGATACCCAGGCTGATATGGAAAAGGCCATGTATTAATCGCTTTATCATATACTTCCAACAATAGTTTTATGTAAGGCAAATAAACAAATTCAATAACTTAAACTGTCAAAAACTTTATACAGAAGTTAAATTATGAATCAAATATACTATAATTGTCCAACAACAGCATCACTACCTTCATATATATTGATGGTAACATTTCCTATAGAGGCATTTTGAAACATTGAAAATTTGAAAGATTTTTATGGTCATTATTACTCCATGTTTGTTGTACTATAAAATGATTCATAATTGTCAATGGCATTTGTTAACAAGTACTAAACTATCCCCACAAAAGTTCCCTTAAATTTTGACGTCGTCATAAAAATGTCTGACGTCACAATGGAAAGGTAAACAGCCGATATCGGAAACACCGAAGTAACTTGCACGAGAGGCACTATTATGGGTTTTGTGCACGAGATGCACCTGATATGGGTTATCAGCCCGGGTGGGAAATTATGGCTTGTGTACTTCCGCTCATTACACATATGCAAAAGCTATTATCAATGCTAAGTATATGATAAATAAATTTACCTCATACAATGACAGATATGACTACTTTATTAACCAACTAAGTACATTATTGCCAAAAATGACAAGTTGGCAGCAACACATACACTTTTTTTCAGTTGGTTAATACAACACTTTTTTTCAGTTGTTAATAAATGTATTAAGAAATGGGTGTTTTTATAATGGCCCTGTTATATGTCCTTGGTCAGTAATAATGGCCTCAGATGTCTGTAATGGCCCTCGGCGTTGCCTCAGGCCATTACAGACTTCCTCGACCATTATTACAGACCTTGGACATATAACAGGGCAATTATAAAAATACCCATTCATTAATACTATAATAAAGATCACTTACCGCCAGCTTCACAGTAACTATTATGTCGGAGGTAAAGGTAAATTGCTATGAAGAAACAACTGATGTTGAACAGGAATAATGCAATTTTGTAATGAAAGGATTTCTTTTCCTACAAATAAACATACAACAATACATAATAGAACATTCTAAGAAAAGTTTTCATCACTTCAAAAAATATATGTATTGGTTATTAGCATATTCATATATTTGTGAATTAATTTGCTAAAATAGCTCTTTTTTTTTACATAACTTGTATCTACACAAAATAGCACATGGTTATAATGAAAAAAGACATTTGTTTACAAAAGGAATTGCAATACCTTTATTATAGATTATTTTTTTCTATAAAAGTCTCAATACATGTAAATCAAAACTATAATACGTGTACATGCAGTTTATCTCCTATTAAAAAAAGTTATTTCTCTTTTATTTAAATATATGATGGTTAGGTAAAAAATACATAAAAATACAACAGAAGTATAACTTTGGCAATATCAAGAAAAACCTGAAAAGAAAAGCATGGATAAACTTTTGTTATCTTGGTATTTATAGGTTGCTGTTCGGTCTAAGCCAAGGATCCATTGAAGGCCTTACTTGACCTACATTACAAATTGTGACTTGGACGAAGTTTTTTCACATAGGCATTCATACCACATCTTCTTATATTTACTGGTGTTTGACTTTAGCATGTTTTTACTTTCCTCCTTCAAAATTCAGATTCTTTTTATGTATGTAAATTAATACTGTCAGTCAGCATGACTGTTGAAATGTGTAGGAGAACAGATGTACTTACTTTTGGAGTCATCTGTCTACCATTACTGGTACGTCCCCATTTAAATACTATACAGCTACATAACATATAACATTCTGAGGTCACCATGAAAGTTATAAAAGAATTCTCATGAATACCTACAAGTAAAAAAAATAATTGTTAGATCATCACAATTTGAAATCTAGCTCTTCAGACAAGTGCTCCATAAAATGTGGATTAGACCCGGGGGGTTACTTCCTATATTTTTAGTGGTATGAGTGTGCCGCAAAACAGGGTAACTTTTTCATGCCCTGCAGGTTAGAACAGGGTCCCTTTTTCATGTCCTGCTGGTTAGAACAGGGTCGCTTTTTCATGCCCTGCTGGTGAGAACAGGGTCTTTTTTTAAATAAAGTATTTGTCTAGAACAGGATCGCTTATTTAACTGTTTAAGATATAGTCTAGAACCCGGGTCTAGAACTGCATCTATTTTACACGGTCTAGAACAGGGTATACATTTTCTGAGCGTGTATAGAACAGGGTATGATTTTCAATATTTTTGTTTAGAACAGGGTATGTTTTTCAATGTTTTCTTGTTAGAACAGGTTATGATTTGGCAAGTGCTGTCGGCACAGTTATATCTGAAAGATAGTCAGTAACCCCCTGGGGGATTAGAGAACAATTTTTGTTCTTTTTTGCATTTTCTCCCTCAAAATTGTTTTTTCTTTCTATAATTGAGTGCTCTAGAAAGGTAGCTAGCAATACATTTTTTTGATCAATTTGACTTTTTTTAAAGAACTGTCTTAAGACTCATGACTATGGAGTATAATTATTTTGATAGATTACAGACTAAGGACATTCTGGTACAAATATATATATAATTTGACAGTAAATATAAAAAATTTAAATATTCAAAGAAAATCACTTACTAAAATTTTCTATAGAAGATATATTAGTCAACACAACTAAAGCTAAAATTTCTATACTGTTCAAAATAGCACACAATCCAGCTAAAAATGTGTATATATTGTTTCTCGTTCCCACATGGAATTGTGTGTTAAATGTGTAGTATCCGGCTGTTATAAAGAAACGTGGACTACAGTGAAGTGCTATACATATTCTCCACACATATCTTTGAGGTGTGTAGCCACCTATAGCTGAACTTATTGAAGGGAGGTAATTCTGGACCTGAAAACACAAATATCAATTTATCTTAATGTACAAATGAATATATATTCCAATGTAATTTTTACCACATTTTTTCAATCTTCTGTAAAAAGTATTAAAAATACATATAGAAGTGTGGAGTTGCTCTTTTAAATTAAAAGTATATTAAAATAAATTTATGTTATAAAAAAAATCAAGCAAATACTGAAAGTAACATTCAAGGATTTGCATTGTTATCACAAGTAAAACAAGTGAAACTGCGAGCTACTGCTCACTGATGATACCCCCGCCGCAAGTGGATAATGAATTGAAAACGCATCACACGGTATAGCTGACTTATATAAATCCTGAAACCAAATTTCAGAAATCCTTGTATTGTAGTTCCTGAGAAAAATGTGACGAAAATTTTCAACTTGGCTATCATGTGTAATATCATACAAGTGTTCGGTAAACAGGAAGTTGTTGAGTGATGAATCTGAAAACACATCACACGGTATAGCTGACTTATATAAATCCTGAAACCAAATTTCAGAAATCCTTGTATTGTAGTTCCTGAGAAAAATGTGACGAAAATTTTCAACTTGGCTATCATGTGTAAAATCATACAAGTGTTCGGTAAACAGGAAGTTGTCGAGTGATGAATCTGAAAACGCATCACACGGTATAGCTGACTTATATAAATCCTGAAACCAAATTTCAGAAATCCTTGTATTGTAGTTCCTGAGAAAAATGTGACGAAAATTTTCAACTTGGCTATCATGTGTAAAATCATACAAGTGTTCGGTAAACAGGAAGTTGTCGAGTGATGAATCTGAAAACGCATCACACGGTATAGCTGACTTATATAAATCCTGAAACCAAATTTCAGAAATCATTGTATTGTAGTTCCTGAGAAAAATGTGACGAAAATTTTCAACTTGGCTATCATGTGTAAAATCATACAAGTGTTCGGTAAACAGGAAGTTGTCGAGTGATGAATCTGAAAACGCATCACACGGTATGGCTGACTTATATAAATCCTGAAACCAAATTTCAGAAATCCTTGTATTGTAGTTCCTGAGAAAAATGTGACGAAAATTTTCAACTTGGCTATCATGTGTAAAATCAGACAAGTGTTTCGGTACACAGGAAGTTGTCGAGTGATGAATCTGAAAACGCATCACACGGTATGGCTGACATATATAAATGTTGATACCAAATTACAGAAAGGGTGGATGTGTAGTTCCTGAGAAAAATGTGACGAAAGTTTCATGGGACGGACTGACTGACGGACGGACTGATGGACGGACTGATGGACGGACTGACGGACGGACAGACAGAGGTAAAACAGTATACCCCCCCTTTTTTAAAGCGGGGTATAAAAAAAGAGTAGCAGAAAACAAATTATTATTGACATGATTGAGTTAAGTACTACAGTATTCCAAACATTCTAGCATAAATATTTTTTCATAAAAACATCTAATAAAATAACATGAATAATTTAACATGGTAAATAGAAGGAACATTCACAAATTACTGAAGAATAATTCATGTAACCCTACAAGATCTACTTTAAACTGAAAATTCTTTACTGACTACAGAAGTAAAATGGACAGCCTTTTATGCTGCATGTAATCATGATGCGAGGATCCTTAAGTGCTTCTACTTAGAAAATATCAATTATCATAAATACTTACTCAGAAATTCAACCTCACCAGAAAATCGAATACTTAGCACTTAATGGTGTTGGCACTATTAATTCAAAAATTTTTGTGATGATTTATTATTGCATATGTATCAGAACAGGTTTAATGAAGTGTCAGAAAATAAATTTAGATTTTGGTGGCATTATTAAAACGCAGCATTTTCTAAAATTGCAATAATTTATCCAATATTTATGTCCATTCTTCAAAAATGGCAATAATAAATGCACACAAAAATTTCTGAATTTACCCTCAGGTATATAAATAAATAACATGAATAAAGAAGCATTCCTTGCATAGGAAACAAAAACTATTGGCACAAGCAAGATTAAATAACAGTTGTTGATAAGTTAAAGCATGCATGTAATAAAAGAAAATATCTATATGAGGTAAAATTATTGATGAAAGTAAAACATATCATGCAGTTAGATTTCTTTACTAATAATAACAAAACTATTATACTGTCTGTCACAACTTTCATTTTAAGAAAATAATGTATAAAATTCTTTTTAAAACTTGAGGATTTTAACTAGAATCTATTGATTACATTTATACAGGAGAGAGACACGAGATATATTTTAAGAAAGCTGGATATAGTTTTTTAGCCAAATGACTATATATACATGTATATACATATGATGGAAACTAGAGGTTTGGAAATCATTTAAAACATAGAAATTACTGATGACACACATTACGCTCCTATATTTTTACCATGGATAATTCATAATTCCTATATGACTATTAACACATGTTAGATTTATAGACAACAAGCATCTATATCATTGATAACTACATTTCTTTTAACATACATGCTAAAATATATTAAAAAAATTTAAATTCAGGACTTCAAAAAACAACCTTTCTCAATTACATATCAAATAACACCCCATGTAATTGTTAGTATCATGTGAAGCTTCCATGGTAAAATTATACTAAATATCAAAAAGCTATTTAATTGTAGCAACATCATGAACATGCACAATATAAAACAACAATTACCATGAATTTATTTAATTACACAAATACTGAATATCATACAAAAATATCAAAAACTAAGCCTAAAAGATTTTTTAAATAATAAAAACCATAACAACAGGATCTGGGATTTTTATTTTAGTTTTGAACTTTCAAAAGAGTTTTTTTTTAACAAATGATTTCAGAAAATGTCATTGGTTGTTTATACACATATCAAAACTATCATGGTAATTGTTCTTGTTTTGGTTTCAATGTTACCTTGCTGCGAAACTAAATCAAATAAAAGTGAAAAATATGCTATGATGTAGAAATTGACAAGTTTTTATTATCTATATACACATTGCATCTATAGTAATATAAGCATATATGTGCATGTTATCATTGAAAAGTAACGAGAGCAAACTTATGAACTGTTAATAATAACAATTTTAAGATTGATTAAATTAAGTGATTGAAACTAAAAATTTCATTAGTAAGTCTTTGTTGTTTGAGACACTCCCCTCTCCCCCCAAATCAGTTAATTGTTTGTAACAGATCTCACAGTGTGAACCCACATCTATGTTGTGCACATAAAATTGGAACTAAGATTAAACCTGTTATCTCACATCAAAATTATGTAAAATGGAACGTTTTTTTTAATTCATATAATCAAATGAAAACAATGGCTTGGCACTTTAATCTTTCTTTGGCATGGTTGGTCATCTAAAGCATCATGTACCCTCCCCTTTTCTCAATTTTATTACTGGTAATCAAAAACTTTATGTCTGTCATATATCAATTAAACAAAAATCAAAAACTATAAATTTATTTCCCTATTTTAGAATATTTTAGATACCCGATAAGCATCCTTAAGCAGAAAGAGATGTCAACAACCTTATAAATAGACAATAATAGTGTATTGACTTGACATATCAACGATATAAGGATGAGGCTTAGAAAGGGGAAATGCGAGGCTGTGTCGAGCTATTTCCCAATTTCGTGCCGAATCCTTACATCATTGATATGTCAAGTCAATGCACTATTATTGTCTTTATACTGCATTCTAAAAAAACATTTTCAATTGTTGTTTAATGTGTTAAGGTTATTTATTTGATTTAAATATTTGGGGAAATCACTTTAAAAAGGCCTCATACCATGCTCACGGAGAAATTTTCAACACAATGAAATGTACACACTCGATGGTGAACAAAAGTATTTGAATATGGACTAAAATATCAAATAAGCATAACAAATTAATGATTTATAGGTTGCAAACAAACAGTATTAATAAATGAAATATGTTTTTCCAATAATTGCAAAAGAAACAAAGTTGAGTCGTTCCACGCATCGTTGTATGCATTGGAAACAAGAACAGGTTGAAGAGGTCGTATGCATAATTAAATGTTATTTCGGCATTCTATTTAAATATTCATGAGGAAAAGTGATATCGGGTCAGTGACTGTATATGACATAAAATATACAGTCAACGCATTTTGACTGCTCAAATTGAACAAGTGCAGTATAAATCTCAGTAATTAGGAACAACGCAGCATTTAAAATATTATATAAAACAAACAAACAAACAAGCAGTGACAAATAAGCCAATTTCTTAGTTCTCTTTGACTTTGAAAAAGAAAAATGCTAAAACAAGATACTTTATAAATGTAAAAAATGTATTAAGGAATTACATTTTACACCCAGAGAGTAACACTTTCAGTTTTATATATTAAAATGAAAAACTGATATAAAACAGTCACACTGCTGACGGTTCCCTCTTAAGGATGCTGACACTATGGAATTTCAGTTTATATTTGTTTTTAATATCATCATATCATTTACATGTACAATGTATACAAACCTGTGAATATAAATTAGTTGCAAATGTCAAAATAAGTAGATTTATAGCATATATACCTAACATTAGTCAGTGAAAATAAATAACTGCATCAGAAATAAATACTGACATCCAATTTGTTTCAGATACTAACATGCTTAAGGATATAATCAAGCAAGCAAGTGATAATATCAATTTATATGATATATTTAATCTGAATTTTTCACCCTTTTCATACATCATGGAGCAAAAATATGGCTCATACATACGGCTCATTACACTAGTTAGTGAAAAAGATCCAAATTATCTCCCTTAGATGTAAAAATTAAATTTTGTTGCATTAAAATTGACATATATTTTTTAAATCACTGGTGACCTATTTTTTTATTATTGTTTTCAAATAAGCTGTACATAAACTAAATAATTGGAAAATTTAAGCGATTTCTGTAATTTATTTATTTTTTTTATTTTGATATTACCTCTATTTCTCCTACATTTTTGTATTAGTTCAACAGAAAAAAAGGACATTGACAAAAATGTATGCTTTTTTCGGAGGCAGATTGTGAGCTTAAATGAACGTTGACCCCATTTAATTTTTTTTCCATTTTTCTATTAAGTGCATTAAAAATATTTGAGTCCATGCAACTGCTGGTGGAGGTTTATTTCCCCAAGGGTATCACAAGCCCAGTAGTCAGCACTTTTTGTGCTGACATGAATTGTCATTGATATTGTTATATTTATAAATTTACTGTTTATAAATTTTTGAATTTTTTGAAATACTAAGGCTTTTCTACCTCAGGCATGGATTACCTTAGCTGTATTTGGCAAAACTTTTAGGAATTTTTGTTCCCAATGCTCGTCAACTTCGTACTTTATTTGGATTCGAGCGTCACTGATGATCTTTTGTAGATGAAACGCACGTCTGGCATATATACTAAATTTAATCCTGGTATCTATGATGAGTTTATTATATAAAAAATATAGCGAAATCCTATATCAAACAAAAAATTTGATTTAAAACCGTGAGCCCCCTTAAACTGTGTTTGGAGATACAAAACATTTTATGTACAAATGTACATTTCAATACATTTAGTGGAGACAACTAAGTAGGAGAACAGAAATGAAAAATTCAGCAATTTTTTTTATTTCTAAAGGGGCATTATGTACCCTAGAACAGTAGGCACTGAATGGTAAAGATTGCTTTAATTTATCAGTAAAATCAAACATTGCATTGTAAAAAGCATTGGTTGTAGTTGATTCAACTACCATTCAAAAAAAAGAGAGATAACTCCAATTTTCAAAGAAGACTATGAAATACATTTAGAAATCAGGGTAAAAATTATTTTATAAGTGGAAGACATATTAAACATTGCATTGTATAAGGCATTGATTGTAGTTGATTCAACAGCCGGGACATAAAAAAAAATCTATTAGTTTATCCTGACCTTTTTTAACATAAAGTCCTGGTTTTTTTTGTCAAGTTGCTCACCATGCCTTTTGGTTTTACTAAAAAATCATGCTTTTTTTCAAATGTCATCACATTAAATTGTGATGTCTTTAAACTTTTGCCTATGTTTTCAAGTATTGGTGTGATTCCAAGTATTTGCATACAATTGTAAATGAGAATCTCCCCAAACCATGCCAAAATCTAGCATTCATAAAATAATGGTACGAAATGGTTGTTATTGTTACTTTCTTTTTGCGTTCATAGTGATACCCAGGGTTTTAGAATTTGTAAAATGTCTCAACTGACCCTGCAATGTGTAGAAGTTGAAGATTCAAAGTCGAAAATTATCGACCAAATAATGCAAAATGCTGCTCCAAAGAATGGAAGAAAAAGCATTATCTTTGCCAGTTTATTTATGGTGATTTGGAAAAGTAATCCATTTCCTTGGGAGCCCATTTTCGGTTTTTGGTTATTCTGTTTATTCTTGGTGCTGATTACTCTTGAAAATTAACATATGATACTTCGTTCTTTCAAACGTTTACGATATCCCGATCTCGAAGAACTTTGCCCTTGACCTTTCCAATTTCAACGTGTAAACATGGCACTTGACAAAGCGAAAATGTGGAAACAAAGCTTAGATTATAAGCGAATATGCTTAAGTTGCAAATTTAATTCGACATATAGTTGTTGCAAATTAGTGGCTTGGTCATAAAGGGTTTAAATGACATATTGTCATTGATTTAAACCGACGGGAATAGTCGAATTAAGGTTTGACATACTTTGGTTTCATCAAATTCAACTGTTGACAGTGACAGTCATTTATGGTATTGTTACACCAATCATCATTATGTCAGGGTCAAAGTTAAGTAATCAAGATAGGAAAGACTTGGAAAAATTTACAAAGTTTCTCATCTACAAGAGCTTGCAGATCATAGTTCAGTCAAGACTTGGAGAAAAAATATCAACTAAATCTAAGCTTAGTGCCACAGGAGCAGATTGGGTAAGAAATTAGGATACAGAGATAAATTAATATGAGGCAGGCATTACCTGTAAATGGGAACGAAGTCTGTATGAATTATTTTTTTGTAACTTAAATATTTGTTAAAAAAAAGAAACAGAAATACCGTAACGTTTCCGATTTTGGTTCTGTTGTTAGGGATTTTAGTTGTGACATTATTTAAATTATGACGTCATGTGCAATGTAAACAAAGAAACGCTATCATCAGGTAACGTTTTTTCATATCAAGGAATTATTAAAAATGAAATTGGTATTGCACGTTCCTTCCTATTTTATACTAGACTGATAAATATATATTTTACTCAAAGTTTCATACAAACGAGACCGGAAAAAGGAAGTACATTGTACATTTCTGCGCAGGTCTGGGATTTCAAAACACGACAAAAAAAATTTGAACGATTTTGAGTTAATTAGTACAATGAAAAATTCGGGAAATTTTCCCGAATTTTTTTTTTATTGAATTTTCTACTGTTATTGGGGACTTCGTCCCCATATTATTTTAGCATCCTTGCTTTTATTTTTTAAGTGAACTTAAACCCTCAATTGGAGCTACATAACCATGGTTTTGTTATTATTCATTTATGGCCTTGTTTTCACCTTAAAAATGTTCCTGAACAGACAAACCTGTGCAACTGAAAATCTTTCAAGGCATGATTGGACCTGAATATGTACAGTGAGGGTACCAGAGAGAAGGAAATTGAAGGGTGCTGCACATTGACTATAAAATTTACACTCTGTGTTGTTTTCAAATAAGAACAGAGATAAAAAAAAAAAAAAAGTCTATAGATCTATTTCCACCTTATTTATATGGCAGTGTCTGCGCGTACCTGCATGTGGGTACGAATAGTCAAATTGCCATTCTAGGCTGCACATACCCACATCCGGTTTTCTATTAAAATGCCATCGGATCGAGAATGAAACGTGAAATATATACGGAAATTATCGATAATATGGGGATTTCGTGTAGAAAGAGTGAAGAGTATGAAAAATAATATTTTCAAATTTTATTTATTAAATAATGATACATAATAAACATTGCAAAATTAAATGCACAATGATGTAAAATGAAACTGTACAGTCCCTGTAAAAGAAAAACATGATAGAAATTAATACTATTATAAAATTTAAATGAAAATTTAAAGAATAACATTCATGACATTTTAATAATTTAAAAATATACCCATATGATATTTTAAAATAATCTTTTAATAAAATGTAAAACCGAAACTGAAATTTTAAAATATATGAAACTACTAAAATTAAAGCTTGAGTTTATAAAAAATAAAGAAGCAAGTAATAAATCAATTTAAACCAATTATAAAAGATTCATGTAACTGACTAGTTAAGATTTCGAACAAATTTTACATATCCAATATGATTGTTTTGGCACAGATTTCAACCCTGCACATTTCAAATGTTGCCAGTCTAAACAGCAATCACATGCCAACGAGTCCTGATCGTGTAGGTTTTTTTACACTTTATACATATCCAGTCGCATGTTTCCCTTCTTTCCGTGATCTTAACTTTTAGTTGTTTCCAAGCTTCAGTGGTAAAATATTTTTTAATGCGCTGGAGGTTTACGTTTTCATCAATTGTATGAAATTTAACGCCTGATAGTTCTGTACAAATCTTTCTAATTCATTATAAGTCTGAAATGTCTTCCCTACAGTTATAATATCACTCTCTTCCATTTTAAGAATATTTACTAACTGAGAAAAAACTGTTCACTTGCCTATATATATGTGTGTATATTTATAAAAATTCTGAGTAGTTTTACTCAATTTATTCACTAATTGCAACAAATTCCGTATATATTTCACGTTTCATTCCCGATCCGACGGCATTTTATTATAAAACCGGATGTGGGTACGTGCAGCCAGAAAGGCAATTTGACTATTTGTATCCACATGCGGGTACGCGCAGACACTGCCTATTTATATCATTCACTGGATGTCTTCATTGCAAATTTATGACACATTTCTGTAACTGATTTTATTGTGGCATGTGTACATGTGTACATTACCTTAAGGATAACATGGATAATACCATTTGTAACTGTCTTTGAACAAAAAAAAATATATTGCAATTTATTTTTGATAATCATACTTTTAGTAATCCTTTTTTATATATCTAAAGTAAGAAATATATTTGTACTTAAATTTCTACATAAATGGTAGTGTTAAAGTAAACTATTATGAGAAATGAACAGATGAAGCTATATTAAATAATTCCAAGACACTTGTAAACAATGAATAAAAGTTTTGAGGGCTAAACTTTAGCTGAAAATTTTGAAATACAACTACATGTATGCTAAACTATGAGATATTTAGTTGATGTTGTTTTTTGGAAGGAGAGGGGGAGGGGAAGAATAGCAAGTTTATTTTGCCTCTTTTGGTTAACAGTCATGACAGTGATGTGATGTATGAATGTGTATTGCCATGTTTTATGAACAGGTAGTATGAATGACTTTTCTAATTATGCAAATTTTATTGAATAAATAATCAAAACAACAACTTATGCATCTTTATCATGTTTATTGACAACATATATAGTAAAAAAAAAAAGAATGTTAACTTGTGCAGGGATGATTCCACTATATAGTTTAGGGCCGCTAAGCGGCCCTTAAATCGTCCAGCGGCCCCCAAAAAATGTACATGAAAATGAATTCCCAATTCAGGAAAATAAAATAAAAATCAATATTTCCGGAAAAGTTTTTGTCACCGATTAAGGCAATTATAATTTTTCATAGTTTGTTGTCAACGTTTTAAAATCCAGATAAGAATGCTGTTTACGATCACATTCTATTAACAACGATTTAATAATGTCAAAATGTGGCAAACAATTTTATCAGCTGAATTCAATTGATTAAAATATAAATAATATGTTATAGGAGTATTCGATCTTGTAAAAGCAGATCACCCAGCAGGTTGATAAAAATGGGTGTCAAAGCAGACCTCGGCAGAGAGAAAATTCAAATTTTGATATAAACATTGATGGATAAAGTTTAATGGGCGCCGATCTCTTAAAAGCAGATCGCCCAGCAGAGCAGGTTATATAATATGATGAAAACTTGTTTTGTAAAAGAAATTATTTCCTCAAAAGACAAAAGTTTGAGTGTTTTTTGAAAATAATGTTGATGACAGACCATTCATGAAATACGATGTCATCATTACCATGATTATGGCACTATTTCAAAAGTTTTGAAGATGATTCTAATAATTTTAAAGAACACTGGTTCAATGCTTTAAATATCTTATCAATTAAGTATATGAACTTTTGTAATTGCTTTTCTGAATTCCACAATTGACCAGTTCAATTTGAAATCCATTTGAATCGAGGTAAATGTATAGAGTTTACCATGTTTACCTGCTGTTGAAAAAATACCCGATGAATGATTTTTTTTTATAGTTTATGTTAGCTGAAATATATGTTTTTGTAATAGGCCTAGGTAACTATAGCTAAGATGCTACACTGGTGCATCATGTTCAATGATATTCATGTAATAACAGTAGCCCATCCAGAATTATTCAAAATGTTACAACTTACATGAATATCAGTGTACAGGTTAAACTTAATAATATACATTTTCCGTTTTTACAGGAAAATAATGTTATTTCGTCTTAGATTTAATGCTTAAAAAATTCCCAATTAGAATAAAAATTCCCAATTTGATGTTCAAGGGACCCATTTGAAAACACCTGGAATCATCCCTGTCGTGATACACACAGAATCGTAAACAAATGAAATGAGCAGTGCAAACTCGTGATCCACACAGAAACGTAAACAAAAGAAATGAGCAGTGCCTTTTCCTATATTAAAAGTGCCCTGCCCTTCACTGGCACCCTGCCCCTTTTGATTTCTAGCTGGAACACTGATATACACCATGTACACTGATGGTATTTTTTTTCCCAGGCCCTTTTAGTACATCGCATGTATATCTTTATGCTACAACAGTTGTATGTAAATATACAATACATGAACTATTTAAAGTACAAAATTGTTTAATATTTTTTTTCAGTTCAATTTGGCAATAAAAGATATCTCAGAAGTTCACAATGAGGCAAAGAAAACACTGGCTGGACAGAAAACTCTACTGGGACAAAGTGTATGTGTTGAAATATCTTTAAAGACAGCTGACGGAGACACAATGATTCTAGAAACATGGTTCATCAGTCTTAATCACGATAGCTGTGATCCAAATGTCAAAGTCTCATATGCTGTGTACAACAGGATGAGTATTGCACTCAAATCTTTGTTAAGTGTATCACGTGTGACACCGGCCTACAAATTATCAAGACAGCAAGGGGCTGACGATTTTGTGATCTGCTACAAGATTTATAATGGAGAACCTCAATTTTTCATGCTTGGAGATGATTACAAGACAGCAAAGGTTGGATCTGTCCCTACACCAGTTGGAACCATCAATATCAATTTAGCATATAGAACAAAACTGTTAATCACACCCCAGAAAACTATGAAAGAAATACCTTTTGAAGTAAAAGATGACCATTTTAAAAAAGACAATGTTAGTCCTAAGAGACCAACAACCCCCAAACCTTGTTCCTTGGGATATAAAAGAAAGTAAGTACACAGTTTAAAGAGTTTTTGTTATCTTCAAAATTTGTCACAGATGCATCATGTACATGGCAGAATAAAAGTAAATACCCAGATGTTACATGTACAAGCTTAAAGTAACAATTAGTGGTGGTGCATGTACATATGTTACATGTATTTTGGATTATTATTAGAAATAACAGATTTCAGGATTCATTAGGTACATTGTACATCAGATTCATCAGTTTTATACATGTATCACTCCGCTCATAAGAATCGTTATTGATAACAACCGTTATAATTAGATCTCTGCCTTTATAAAAGAATTACATAATCATTGTAAATTACAATAAAACCTTTACAGTTATTCAATTAATAACCATTACATTTATATTGATACATCCCTTAAATACAAAATGTAGCTTAAAAACTTTCCAAATTATTATGTTATGTACATGTAATGTCAAATGAATGTACAAGTTCAAAATCTTATAAATATACCTTTCATGATTTTTCCAGTCATGACCATGATGACAGTAATTATGTTAAACAAAGTTAAGGAAGCTTCCCTATAGTGTTAGCCTTTAGTAAGATATATATAATGATCATGATGATACTACACATTACATTGTTAGCTTGGTTGATCTGATTGATTTGTCAGTTAACTTACATGTACATGTATTAAAAACTGCCTGTCTGTCAAAGGTGTATCAGAGGCATCAAGATTTCATTGAACATGTTGAATACAAAAAAGTTATAAAATACTTTCCTTTTTTCTTGTCAAATTGTAGAGGGGTATGGCATGTATGGTACAAATGGACTTATTAATGATATAATTAGAATCAAATATATTTTTGGCACCACAATGCTCAAATATAATCATGATAATGCACAAGTATGTATAAGTACCAACTACAAATGTAAAGATAAAAGGTATTGTATATGATCTAGTAATAGTGCCCACCATAACAAAAGGCAGGATGTTTCTGAGGTTAATACATGTAACCAGGAAACTGAACGTTGATTAAATTGGAACCTTGTTCTGTTGGGTTGGATACATGTCGATGTACATTGATGTAGATGTACATGTATGCTAAAATATTGTTTCATTTTCATCATGTTTAAGTCTGAAACTTTCTACCCTTAACATGCTTAACAAGATTTAAAATTCCTTAGTTACGTTATTTTTCACATTCTGAAGTCACCTGTTATTGCATGTGTAACATGTATAATGCATGTATAAAATCTAAATTATAAAATAAAGTGAACTGATAAATTATTCTATTTCATCCAACGTTTGTCTTAACGTTGGATGCAACTGTACATGTTGGTTGTGACCTACATTATATGCATATGGGACCTTTTAAAAAAGTTTTTTTTTTATCTTATATACATGTAACGAATACATTGTAGTGTATTTATACATTTGTACTATGTTTTTGTTTCCTGGCAGAAAATAGGGTATAATTGCAGATTACGTAGCTATCCAAGGTAAAAAGATTAATTTTTGAAGAAAAAATATTTTTTATGCATATGCTGTCATGTCTGTAGAAAGATTTCCTTTTGTGGGGTTAATTTTAGAGGTTTCCATTGTGGCAATTTTTTGTAGGATTTTATTGTCATTGATAATTTCTATCTGTTACATGATGAGATTTAAAACAGAATTGAATTTAAAACTGGGGTTACCCTAAGATTTTTTCCCCCTGCCACTGTAGATAATATATCAATAGAAATGTTTTTGACTCGAATGGTGTTTAACCAAAAATATCTTTGTTTTACATGCTTAAACAGTACTTAACCAAACACATTCTTTGAGTATTAAGTAAATTCACTTGTAAATGTACATGATCATGAGGATGTAAGTATTAAAGCTACATGTAAATGTACATTAAGGGATGATATTGACTTAATTATTTTTAGATGAACACTTCTTTTTTTTTTTTTTTTTTTGTAATATAAAAAAAGAAACATTTATATTTAACAAATGTTTAATATCAGAAGGTGTCTTATTTGGTCTTTCATGTTTATTATCTACATTGTACATCATTATACATGGGAATGTGTGCAAATGCAGCGGATCCCAAACTCAGTCATGTCAGTGGTCCGACAAAATGTCAGATAGGACTTATAAGTAGAGAATAAGAAGAATAAGAATATTATTATTCCACAGTCATCAAAGGCCCTTGATGGGCAGCATGACATGTACACATAAATATTTGTTAGTTGAATAAACATGATAAACAGTGATAAATGGTAGAAAGTTAAAATTTCTTTTTCGGTCAGATAAACCCTATTTTGTTTGACACAGACTGCATATGTAATGCAGCATGGGTACATGGTGTACTACATATGTACTAGGACCAAAAGAAAAATATAAGTCAGACTCAGTCATGTTTCTTGTCTTGTCTAGCTATAGCTACATAACCTACACTTAATGTTCATGCCTACCCTAGGACAATATATTTACATTTTTATTATAGAAGAACATTTAAATGTTTAATAAAGTCTGGAACATTTCTATGTAAAATTTAAAAAAAATATGCAGTTTTGCTAAAGCTTGTTATTGTTATTTTATCTACATATTTACAAATGATTTACTAGCCTATTTTTTTGTTTGCTAGGAATATGAAACAATTGTTTCTTGTCCATTTAAGAAACATTAAAAGATATAAATATGCATTATTATTATAATACTCTACATGTATTTGAATGATTTCCTATAGCTAGTTTCATATATTTACATGAAAACCATATAAAAATAAACATTACAAATGTACAATACAATCTGATTGGAGGAAAGATGAAATATGTCACATTATTATTTGTACATGTACAATGTATTTCCTATTAATAAATAGATTGATTCAGCAAATGAGAGATAAGAACGTTGACTGTGCATATAGCTGCATTAATATATTTAGATGTAGCTTTTTATAGATTTAAAGGAAATCCCTGAAATGCTGCCCCAATAATAACATATTTAGATAGCTCATTTCCGAACAGATGGATTTTCTGACGTTGTAGACTTAAGAGCTCTATTTAATTCAAGTAACCAGCATTTATTATGACATGTATGATATGCATCTGAAAAGGATAACAATGACACACATGCATATATATCTTGCATAGATGTATAAAATGGCTATTGAAACTTTAGGGTTTACCATATTTTCTGTAAACTATAATATTCTAATTTAAGAGTTGACCCAGATATTAGGTTATAGTTTGAACGAATTGCATTATACTTCCTCTTTTGCTTTCAGTTTTAGTAATTTATTTATTTTCTTCCCTTTATCAATGTTTATCATATGTTCATATATGCTGTCATGTGACAAAAAAAAACAGGAAATCCCCAATTAATCACTAATATAAATTATGACCTGAAGTTGACAGTTATGTAATATTTTTTGCAAAAGATTATTGATTTAAAAAATTAGCCATCTGTAATTTATTGGAAATTTATTTGATATTTTGGACTTTAATAATAATGCCACATAATGTTGACCAACTATCTGTTGGGTCTGTTTGGTAAGTTCTACACTGTGACCATAATTTTCAGAAAATAGCTTTTAAATTTCTGTATTTTATGCAACTTCATACTATATTAATTGAATATTTTAAATGTTGAAGTACATGACATAAATATCTCTGCTTAAATCAGGATTTAAACAACTTTGTTAAGCATTATAAACTATTGACAAAGAAATGCAAATGAAAAGGAAAATTGGCTGCAACCATGCAAAATATTTTACATGCACACAGTCTTTTAAATTCTAATGTTTAATGAATCTTATTTTTCAAACAAACATCTCACAGATGGTTTAATACCCCCCCCCCCCCCCCCCCCCCAACAAATGCAGATGTGGAAGGGCATACATGTACTATATCCAATTGTTCATTATCCTATTGTTCACTTGTGCAAAAGTTCTCACTAAAAACATTTTAAGTTTTAAAATGCGTCACTTAGAGAGCTGATATCTGTTGATCATATTACGTAGCCTCTGCCTCTTCACTTGTGCCGTTTGCCTAATTTTAATGTACCAAAAAATAAATGAACAAGAATGTGTCCAAATTACACGGATGCCGCCCACTTGCACTATCATTTTCCATGTTCAATGGACCATGAAATTGGTATAAATCTAATTTGGCATTAAAATTAGAAAGATCATACCATAGGGAACATGTGTACTAGTTTCAATGATTGATTGGACATCAACTTCATCAAAAACTACCTTGACCAAAAGCTTTAAACTGAAGCGGGACAGACTAACGAACGCACGGATGGAAGAAGAACAAACAAACGAGTGGACAAAACGACAGCAACAGACTGAGAAAACATAATGCCCCTCTACTATCGTAGGTGGGGCATAAAAACAAATATGTAAACAGCAACAAACGTCATCACTGAATTACAGGCTCCTGACTTTGGACAGGCACATAAATGTAGAATGTGGCGAGGGTTTAAAGATGTTATCCCCTAACCTGGGACAGTAGTGTAACAGTACAACATAAGAACAAACTCTTAAAATCAGTTGAAAAAGCTTAACTCATCAGATGGATACAAATAGAATACATATATAACAAAAAGCAAAGAGTGGACATGGCGGTACTTGTACATCCCAACAACAAAAAGATTGTACATGTAATAAGAATATTGTAAAGTTATTCTAATTTAACATAATATCCATATTTTATATTCTTTTTATATTACAGTGAGAGTGTAGCAGATGAGTTATGTCAGGGGTCTGATGAGACACAGGATTTCACATTTACAAACAGTCCAGGGGATAATATTCTAAAAAACAGTCAAATCCCACGATCACAGCCGATCGGGATAAACAACACATCCCCGCGTAACCATCATGATTCAAAAGCACACAGGTAAGATATATGTAATGGGTTCTATTCAGTTTGTTACATGTTAGTTAATGAGAAAAAAGTAATGTCATATATGTAGATAACAAATGCCTGCAGAAGCTGATGGTTTTGTAAAAAAAAAAGCAAACTCGGGGGAAAAATTAAATCATCAGAATTATTTTCATCTACAACCAAGCTAGATTATTGATAACATCACACGTGGCTTACTTTTTTCTGCATTATGAAAAGATAGGCATGAAAATTTCAAAAGTTTTGATTTTTGCACTCCTTTTCATGCTGAAACCTAGATTTACCCTAAAAAATTTTCATATTTTCACTACGGATTTTATTTTAATTTTAATTTTAAAAAACATATTTTTTTCACAATGTGAATTTACAAAAAACGTATGTACATGATATATCAGCATGTTGAGAGTCAGACATAAAAAATATTGTAATCATAATTTGAATACCTTTTTTATACGGCCGCAAAAATTGAAAATTTTTTGGTCGTATATTGGTATGACGTTGGCGTCGTCGTCGTCCGAATACTTTTAGTTTTCGCACTCTAACTTTAGTAAAAGTGAATAGAAATCTATGAAATTTTAACACAAGGTTTATGACCACAAAAGGAAGGTTGGGATTGATTTTGGGAGTTTTGGTCCCAAAATTTTAGGAATTAGGGGCCAAAAAGGGCCCAAATAAGCATTTTCTTGGTTTTCGCACTATAACTTTAGTTTAAGTAAATAGAAATCTATAAAATTTTGACACAAGGTTTATGACCACAAGAGGAAGGTTGGGATTGATTTTGGGAGTTTTGGTTCCAACAGTTTAGGAATTAGGGGCCAAAAAAGGGCCCAAATAAGCATTATTCTTGGTTTTCGCACCATAACTTTAGTTTAAGTTAATAGAAATCAATGAAATTTAAACACAAGGTTTATGACCTCAAAAGGAAGGTTGGGATTGATTTTGGGAGTTTTGGTCCCAACAGTTTAGGAATTAGGGGCCATAAAGGGGCCCAAATAAGCATTTTTCTTTGGTTTTTGCACCATAACTTAAGAATAAGTAAATAGAAATCTATGAAATTTAAACACAAGGTTTATTACCATAAAAGGAAGGTTGGGATTGATTTTGGGAGTTTTGGTCCTAACAGTTTAGGAATAAGGGGCCCAAAGGGTCCAAAATTAAACTTTGTTTGATTTCATCAAAAATTGAATAATTGGGGTTATTTGATATGCCGAATCTAACTGTGTATGAAGATTCCTAATTTTTGTTCCCGTTTTCAAATTGGTCTACATTAAGGTCCAAAGGGTCCAAAATTAAACTAAGTTTGCTTTTAACAAAAATTGAATTCTTGGGGTTCTTTGATATGCTGAATCTAAACATGTACTTAGATTTTTTATTATGAGCCCAGTTTTAAAGTTGGTCCAAATCAGGATCCATAATTATTATATTAAGTATTGTGCAATAGCAAGACATTTTCAATTGCACAGTATTCAGCAATAGCAAGAAATCTTCAATTGCACAGTATTGTGCAATAGCAAGAAATTTTCAATTGCACAGTATTGCGCAATAGCAAGAAATCTTCAATTAGCAAGTATTTTCAATTGCACAGTATTGCGCAATAGCAAGAAATATCTCATTGCACAATATTGTGCAATAGCAAGAAATTTTCAAAAATTGGAGTTATCTTTCTTTGTCCAGAATAGTAGTTGAATCAACTTAAATTATTGTTTTATACAATATACAATGTATATTCACTTTTACTACCATTTGAACTGATAAATTAAAACAATCTTTACCAAGTTCAGTGATAACAAGCACCTTTTTTACATTTTAATATTTTATGATGTATTTAAATGAATAGTTATTGTTGCAAACTCCATTAGAAATTTGAATTGAGATCAGTTTTGGAATAAGAGAAAGGGGATGTGAAAAAAAAAATTGGGGGGGGGGGGTAATTTTTCTCATTTCAGATTTCATAAATAAAAAAAAAATTCTTCAAACATTTATTTGAGAGGATTAATATTCAACAGAATAGTGTATTGCTCAAAGGCAAAACAAAAATTTTAAGTTCATTAGACCACATTCATTCTGTGTCAGAAACCTATGCTGTGTCAACTATTTAATCACAATCCAAATTTAGAGCTGAATCCAGCTTGAATGTTGTGTCCATACTTGCCCCAACCGTTCAGGGTTCAATTCTGTGGTCGTATAAAGCTGCACCCTGCGGAGCATCTGGTCTATATCATGTATATATATATTTGTAGCAATCCAGAAAAACAGACAAGTTTTACAAGCTACCAGAAAATAGGAGCATTTGCTGACAACAAAATTCATCGGGACAGTAAATCAGACATTGAAGACATTCCATTTCTTAACCTCATACAGGATGATATAAAAATAGATGACAAAACTGTACTTAATGTGAAAGAACTTTCTAAATCATCAAAATCCCGGAACGATTCATGTGATAGTGACAGGAGAGAATCATCTAGTCACGCCAGTGGTGACGGGGAAAAACTACATGAGAGTGTGTTGTCAAATCATAGTTCTATTAGTCAAGAATTACCTCCAGATGATTTTGTAATGGTGGAATTGGTAGGTTTCTTGTTTATTTGTCTTCTGTCTTCCACCAATAACTTACCAAGGTGTAGATCGGGTAACTTATAGATGCCATGCTGATAGGCAAGATACACAAAAAAACAAAATAGTCAGTAACTTACAAAACATAACTTAACATCATCTCAATTGGTATCTTTTATAATTAGATAATTGTCTCCAAGCATTCCAAAGCCACTTATTTTTTTATCAACAAACCAAAATACAAAAAAAGTTATGCATTCAAATTCTTTCATTTACTTTGCGATGCTATTTAGTCATTTATCACTATGCTGATTAAGAATTTTTTTAAAGTTATGAAACTTGAACCCTAACACCACAAACTTGACATATATAACAGTCAGGGGTACTTCTAGTACTTATACAAATAATTTTTATTTACTTGAAGAAGTAAAAAAAAATATACACATATAATTAATTTGTAGGATACTTATACAGGTGAATTTTAATTAGTTAAGAGGGGTCCTGATCCCGAAATTCCGGGCTTAAAAACACAAAATCCTGAGGTTCCGAATTTAAATAAATTTATATCCTGACATCCTGAAATTCGAAAAAAAAGAATTCCAAGATCCTGAAAGGGTAAATCCTGAAATCCCGAGCTTAAAAACACCTGATCCTGGAGTCCCGATAAAGGTCCTATCTCCCCTCATTAATGAGATGAAAAATTGAACTTTAATAAAAAAATTATGAGCTAATCTGTGGAAAAACATTAAAGGCATGATTTTACATCTCAAAACTTGAAAATTTGTGTGGGATTGTAAGAAAAATTTACTTATACAAGTGAATTTTTGAGAAAATCAAGGGGTGATTATTCAAACATTATAATTTTCTTATATGTGTATATTTTTTTTTACTTCTTGAAGTAACTAGAAATTACTTGTACAAGTAGTACCCCTGACTGTTTAATGTCAAGTAAAAAGATATTTGATTGTATATCATATTTATTGTATCTATAAATGTACCTATAAATAACCTCAGTTTCAGTGTACCTTATGCATGTTATGTATATTTTTTAAACATTAAAAAAAAAATTATTGATTATCTATTTTCGAAAACACCATTTATCATTCATTCTTTCATTTACTTTTCAATGCTCTTAAAATCATTTTTAGCTCACATGGCCCGAAGGGCCAAGTGAGCTTATGCCATCACTTGGCGTCCGTTGTCTGTTGACGTCTGTCGTCTGTCGTCGTCCGTCATCGTCTGTCGTCGTAAACTATTTAAAGAATCTTCTCCTCTGAAACTACTAGGCCAAATACTTCCAAACTTTAACTGAATGTTCCTTTGGGTATTTAGTTTATAAATTGTATCCGAAGTTTTGATCTATCAACAAACATGGTCGCCATTGCTAAAAATAGAACATAGGGGTCAAATGCAGTTTTTGGCTTATAACTCAAAAACCGAAGCATTTAGAGCAAATCTGACACGGGGGTAAAATTGATTATCAGGTCAAGATCTATCTGCCCAGAAATTTTCAGATGAATCGGACAACCCGTTGTTGGTTGCTGCCCCTGAATTGGAAATTTTAAGGAAATTTTGCTGTTTTTGGTTATTATCATGAATATTATTATAGGTAGAGATAAACTGTAAACAGCAAAAATGTTCAGCAAAGTAAGACCTAAAAATAAGTCAACATGACTGAAATGGTCAGTTGACCCCTTTAGGAGTTATTGCCCTTTATAGTCAATTTTTAACCATTTTTCATAAATCTTAGTTATCTTTTACAAAAATCTTCTCCTCTGAAACTACTGGGCCAAATTGAACTAAACTTGGCCACAACCATCATTGGGGTATCTAGTTTGAAAATTGTGTCCAGTGACCTGGCCAACCAACCAAAATGGCCGCCGTTACTTAAAATAGAACATAGGGGTCAAATGCAGTTTTTGGCTTATATCTCAAAAAACAAAGCATTTAAAGCAAATCTGACAAGGGGTAAAAATGTTCATTAGGTCAAGATCTATCAGCCCTGAAATTTTCAGATGAATCAAACAACCCATTGTTGGGTTGCTGCCACTTAATTGGTAATTTTAAGGAAATTTTGCAGTTTTTGGTCATTGTCTTGAATATTATTATAGATAAAGATAACCTGTAAACAGCAAAAAAGATCAGCAAAGTAAGATCTACAAATAAGTTAATATGACCAAAATTGTCAATTGACCCCTTAAGGGGTTATTGTCCTTTAATGACAATTTTTCACAATTTGTTCATCATATTTGTTAACTTTAAAAAATCTTCTCCTCTAAAACCACTCAACCAAATTCAACCAAACTTCATTTGAATGATCAGTAGGGTGTATAAAATCAAGTTTGTGTTTTATTTTCTATTTCGTCAAAAAACATGGCCGAAAGCATTGTTTACCAGGTGAGCGATTCAGGCTCTTGAGAGCCTCTTGTTTTTATTATTCTGAAATTTAGTTTTTACATGTTAGTTTAAAAATTTTGAACCCCAACACCACATACATATCAACATGATACAAAGTGAAAAGAAATGTATTATACATACTATACCTAGGCTACATGTACATAATGAAAAACTTCAGTTTAATGGTCTCTTATTTGTTTTAGATTATATTTATATTAATTGAAAAAATATGATTTTTATCTATTTTAGAAAACACCATTTGCTGGTGCAGATCCTAATACAGACCTTGGAAAGTTCTACCGTGATTTTTCATTAGCTCCTAGTCTGAACATGTTCACAGAAGAACCTACAGTTGGTGAAACATTAGAACAAATTACAGACCAGTTAAGCATGTTTGAATCTAATGTATATGAGTTTGACTCATTTATTGGAGAAGTGGTGGAATCTTCACCGGAATGAATGGAGAAGTGGTGGAATCCTCACCGGAATGAATGGAGAAGTTGTTGAAACTTTACTTGAACGAATGCAAAAGTTGAGGAATCTTTACTGGTATGAATGCAGAAGTTGTTGAAACTTCACCTGAATGAACTTGATGAATGCAGAGATTGACAAATCTTCACCGTAATGAGTGTAGTTGTGGAATTTTCGCTGGAATGAATGATTCGTAGGAGATGTTTTGGAATTTCATTTTGTTGATGATTGGTGCAAGTTAAATGACCAAAATCATTTTAGTGTACATAAAACGTTTGGGGAATGGCTGGACCAGATAAATGTTTGTGATTTTTGCTGAATCAGTTTGTCATGTTTGTGTCTACTGTAAAAGATAACTGTTTGGTAGTTTGTTTACGTTTGAGATTCATGATTTGGGTTGATCCCAGTGCATTATTGTCAGTAATGATTTTTATTTTGTAAAAGTGTTAAAGAGTGGTGTTTATATATGATATATTTAAGATGTTTTGCTTTAACAAGAATGCATAGAGAAGTGTAGATTCCTTTTTTTTCCTAAATTTTGTTTGCTTACATCGTCATGAAGCCTAAAGAAAAATTTATACTTACCTAACCTTTTTTTAAATTGTAATTTACCTAAACATGCTAAAGCAACCATGAAAATTTGTATCCTTAGTATAATAATGAATTCTCATTATTTGTTTTTATTTTCAAATTTAACTTTGATTTAATTGAAGTTCTATTAATTTTAAATATTAGTTTTTACAAACTCTACAAATTGCACACACAAAAAAAAAAGGAATTTCAATGGAAGAAATTTTTTTGTTGTAAATTTTTAGCATGTTAAGCCAAACTCAGTATGAAAATTGTGCATTTGACAACTGATACCTTGAAAAATAGCAGCATATAAACTGTATACAAGTATTTGTAATCACTTTAACAGTCTCTCTGTGTATCACCTACATACTTTTATATCTGATAAATACACATGTAAATAATAATGTTGAAAACATTAGGGCAGTTTTCATATTTATAGAATTATTTTCTATATAAATATTGATATATTTTTAATATTTTAAACTGTATCATGTCCTATATTTTATGAAAACACATTTGTTCATGAAAGGCAATTTTCATAGTTCATTGAAAAAATATTGATTTATTTGGAAACAAGTGATGTTTATAATTAGTTTATACAACAAAAAATACATACAAGCACCCAACAAAACTTCATGTAAAGGAATAGCACTTTTATTGCTGTTCTTTATCTTGAAGCCATAGTTTCATACCTCACTGATGGCTACTAGTGCAAGACTATACTAGATTTTAATCACACAACATCTTTGCAACATAGATGCAAATAGCAAGTTAGTGCATTTTGTAGGTTTTTGGTAACTTTGTTTTATACTTCAGATAACATGAATATCAAACATGACAAATCATTGAGATACATTTATACAAAGGATGGTTATTATTATTAACTAAAACAATTGAAATTAATACCTATGGGATACAGGCAAAACACTCACACAATTTCTATTACATTGATTTTTGTACATCCAGTTTCATTATGATACATACATGTAACATGAACCTAAATATGTTTGTCATTTTTTCACTTTGACAAATCTAAAATTGTTCAAATATATTTATCATAACACATAGTTTGACTTACTTGTAAATTAAAAAAAAATGTGTTAATGTCTGAGCTCCAACTGTCTAAAGTCAAAATTATCCAAATGCCATTCAGCTCTAAATTGTCTCACTTTGACACAATTTTTTGATGAAAATAGAATAAAGGTTTAAGCCACTGCCATATTAAACATGATGTTGTGGATTTGTTTTGTAATTTACAAAGAATAAGTTGTAAGGAAAATATTTTCAGTTAAAATCATATCTTGGTCATATTTGTTAACACACTGTTATTTCAAAAAATAACAAACACATTTTTAAAGTGAACATTTTTCATCAGCAGACAAAACGTAAGATAGGCAAATTACGGAACAAACTTTATTTAAACTGACAAATCGTCGAATATCATTGAAACTGTTGCATCATTTGTTAGTATTGGTTTGAACTTTTTAATTTCATTATTTGTTCATGAACATTTTTGTTGTGAGTTATAATTAGTAAATTGAATAATAATTACAGCCCATTTAATTAAGTGTTAGGTGTGTAGGTTAAAATAATATCTTTGGTTAGCTTGCTTGCTTGTTAGCTGAACTGTGAAGTCATTATTAGGTTAGGTTAACTACCCTCCTTTTAGAGTAGACAACTCCGACAGGTAACCAATTTATTTGTCTGTAAGACTGCTTCAAAAGGAGGGTAGTATACCTTACCTAATAATGACTTCAAGCTAACACAAGTTATTACCTTTATCTACACACTCAATGAAATCGGCTTTAAGATAACTGTGTGATTACTTTACTGAACATGGCAAATTTGATTCATTTACTATTTTGTTTGCATCTGAAAGCTTTTGTGTCCACATTTGTGCATATTTTTATGCCCCACCTACGATAGTAGAGGGGCATTATGTTTTCTGGTCTGTGCGTCCGTTCGTTCGTCCGTCCGTCCGTCCGTCCGTCTGTCCCGCCTCAGGTTAAAGTTTTTGGTCAAGGTAGTTTTTGATGAAGTTGAAGTCCAATCGACTTCAAACTTGGTACACATGTTCCCTGTGATATGATCTTTCTAATTTTAATGCCAAATTAGAGATTTTACTCCAATTTCACGGTCCAATGAACATAGAAAATGATAGTGCGAGTGGGGCATTCGTGTACTGAGGACACATTCTTGTTATTTAATTACAATACTTTTATTAAGTTTTAAACAAACAAAAAAAAACTTACAAAGATAACAAGGTACAAATAAATGAATGGTTTGTATCTATCTAGGAACAAAATCAAACTTCTCCATTATATTTAAGTATTTGCAAGTATCAATATCTTAGTAACAAATGTCTGCATAAAAGATCTTTTTAGTGCTGAGACAACGTAAAGCAACTACCAAATCAATCAGTGTAACAGATACAGATATTTACTTGAAATTTTGAATAATTTTTTTTACCATTCTATTAAGATATATAAACTTTTGATATATTTGCTGCAGTACATCAGCAGATTATTTTTTCCCAACAAGGCCTATTGAGAGATATTTATCATTTGATTTATCCAGTAACGAAAAACATGTAATGCTCTAAATTAAAAGTTGATTTAAAAATTGTTTGCTATTGAGGTTTAAATTGCTTAGATCATAAATAGATTTTAAAAAAAACAGGAACAATTGATCCTTTTTCTACACGGCTTTTATTTTTTGGCCAATATTTTACAAATGTCACTTTTTTGCACACTGCTTTCAATTATAGATGCATGTGAAACATACTACATCATTGGGTCTCTGGTGGATAGTTGTCTCATTAATATTGTTAAACATAGCACATCTTTTTATTTTTATATGCAGTTCATTTTCATACTGAATGCAATAGTTGTTGCTACTTAGAAAGGAGGTTGTCTAATGGTGGGTTTTTATTTTTTGTATGGTTTGTTAACAGTAGCTAAATTTTGTGTACTTTCCCACCCTAAATTTATTTTGTGTATGTTATTATCTTTAACCTAATAGTATTCACTGGGAAATGTGCTTTAATACCTGTAGAATGGTAGAACATTAACATCATCAATGGAATTTGAAGGATTTGTACTTATTAAGGTGGTACATAACACTACAGGGAGATAACTCTGTAAAAATCATCTGAACTCTTTATTCACATTTTATTGTTAATGAAATATTAATTAAGCTCCTCAATGATCAAAGTTAGTGTTTGTCAAACTACTATATATCAATTTTTTTTCAGATAAAGTGTGCGGTTCAAGTTTTTGTCCCATTTTTTTTATTTTTGTCAAAGGGTCACAGTAAATAATTTGACAAAATTTTATGAAAATCTATTTAGCCAAATTAATTTTAGTCAAGGTGTTTGGTACCACCCTTAATCATACAGGCAACCAGGATGTGATTTTCTTTATGTTGAAAATGTCATTTTGCAAGTGAATGTGACACTTTAACCACTGTTTGTTACTTTTTATGTACAAAATGTCACTTGTTAAATCATGACATCTGTCATGTTGTGTTTGTTATTAATAAAGGAGAAAACTGTAAGATACTAATGGTATTTTAATTTATTATTGAGAAGTGAGTGAAGATGAAATAGGGCAGAAATCTAAAAGAGTTTCGTTTCCAGCCTTTCTGCTTACCCTAAATTGTTATGCCTATCTTTACACATGTATAGGCATTTTCTTAAGTTCAGACAAATTTTGCTTGTCCCTGTTGTAGCGGAGAGTGCATTAAGTTTTACCCTGGTCTGTCTGAAAGTTTGTACCTCCAAAAGTTGGTTTCTGTTCTCATACTTTAGTTTGTCTCATTCAAAGGTTATGAAACTTATACACAATGCTTATCACCACAAAACACAGATCAAGTTTGAATTTTGGTGGCATCACTTTAACGGTTCTAGAGTTATGCCCCTTTACAAATGGAAAAACTGCTGATTTTTGTTTCCATTCTCTAACAACTTTAGTATGCCTCAACTTAATGTCATACACCATACTGATAACCACATAATACAGATCAAGTTCCAAATTAGGTAGCGTCATTTTTACCGTTCTTCAGTTATGCCCCTTAAGGTAGCACAATACAAAGATTTTTTCACTCCCAATCAGACAACTTTAAACTGATGTAATTCATTTCATCCTTCTTTATTTTTTATAAATGAGGTACCAAAAGAAAGAAGAAAGATTAATCTTTCAAATTGTGATAATTTCATTATGACATAATTATTACATAATTAATTATTATGAAATTAGTTGCTATATTGTGATGTCCATACTTGAATGAATTTGGCGTCTTTGTTCTTCATAGCATCCCAAAATATTTTATAGATTCTTGTACAACACAGCTTGACCTCCAAAACGGTGTCTCAGATTTTCAAAAACATCAATAGAACAAATTGTATACCCAATTGAATTTGGTGGTCTCTTATGAATTGATGTTGCAAACTTCATTGAAGATTTATGAGAGAATGAAATGCAATAGGAAAAATCTGAGACACAGTTTTGGAGGTCAAACTGTGTTGTGCAAGAATCTATAAAATATTCTAGGAGGCTATGAATAACAAAGAAGCTAAATTCATTCAAGTATGAACATCACAATATGGCAACTTATTACATAACAATTAATTACCTATGTAATAATTATGTCATAATGAAATTATCACAATTTGAAAGATTAATCTTTTTTCTTTCTTTTGGTACCTCATTTATAAAATTTAAAGAAAGATGAGTGGAATTACATCAGTTTAAAGGTGTCTGATTGGGGATGAAAAATCTTTGTATTGTGCTACCTTAATAAACACAATGTCACAATCACAAAATACAGATCAAGTTTTAATTTTGGTGGCATAACTGTAACCGAATCATATTGACTGATTATCAATGACAACAAGATAAATGTCAGATGATGCACACCTAACAAATATTTGATACCCCAAATATAGTTGATGTGTGCATATAGTATCTAAGAAACAGACTTAACCAAGAAAAAGAAAAAATGACAAATAAACCATGAACAAGAGGTTGTCACAACAACAGCAAACCGGATTTATTAACATTTATTTGTGTCCTGGCAATATCACAAGAACCATAACTGATGAATGCTGAAAGTGAAAATCGTCAATATCAAATTTGACCTCCATTTTGTAGTCAGTATCAACATATTAAAATTTGAAAAGCTTAGATTGAATGGTTCATTAGTAAATGCAACAACGTGAATGGAAACACTATTTTACGATCTTTCAAGAACCATAACTCCTGAACGGTAAAAGTCAAAATCGTCATTATTGAACTTGACCTCTATTTTGTCATCAGTAACAACATATAAAAATTTCAAAAGCTTTGGTTGAATGGTTTATGAGAAAATGCACGGACACGACTGGAAACACCATTTTTCAATCTTTCAAGAACCATAACTCCTGAACGGTAAAAGTCAAAATCGTCATTATTGAACTTGACCTCCATTTTGTCATCAGTAACAATATATTAAAATTTGGGAAACTTTGGTAGAACAGTTCATGCGTAAATGCATGAACACGACTGGAAACTCCATTTTTCAATCTTTCAAGAACCATTACTCCTGAACGGTAAAAGTCAAAATCGCCATAATTGAACTTGACCTTCATTTAGTTGTCAGTAACAACATATTAAAATTTTAAAAGCTTTGGTTGAACGGTTCATGAGTTAATGCATGGACAACATTTGATTGCCGCCCGCCGTACATCCCCAAATCAATAACCGACATTTTTGTCACAAAAATCCGGTTAAAAAGGTAAAATAACAAATATTGAACTCAAACACATCAAACAAATGGAACACAACTGTCATATTCCTAACTTGGTACAGGCATTTTCTTATGTAGAAAATGAGGTCAGGTCAACTAAAAATAGATACACTCTACAATCTACTTCAACAGATATGACCTTTCGCTGAAGATCCAAACTCTTCAATGAACCATTACAATGAGGTCAGTCTGATGAAACCTGCCAGACTGACATGTACATCTTGCAATCATTACATAAAACCCATATAGTTGACATACTGCTTATAGTATCTAAGAAACCGGATCACACAACCCAAACCCTGATTACTTATCCATGAACTGAGGTTGTGGTCAGGTGAACCCTACCCGAAGAAATGTTCTGTAGACACTGCAAGGAATCCATTTACTAAACAATGTTATCCTATTACTCATAATAAACATGAAATTTGTATGACACAAAAAAAATACCTATTTTTTTAAGCAGCCAATGAACCATGAAAGTGAGGTTAAAGTCATTAGACACAATACAGACAGAAACTTCTTAACAAATAGTTTACACTTCTGACGCTGGATTGTTTAATTCTCTAAGTCTTTTATTCTACCACTTTGGTCACAGGCAAGACAATAATCTTGCAAGAACCATTTGGATCAAATGTTACTTGATATGCTTAATTTTGATAGAAAACCTTATTTTTGCATTCTCAATGTAAATCTTCAGGTTTAATACAAATTTTCCGATCCATACAAGTAAGTTCTTTGTGTTTGCTCATTGTTGTGAATGTAGTACAATGATGTATAGTTGTGAATGTAGTACAATGATGTATAGTTGTGAATGTAGTACAATGATGTATAGTTGCAAACTTTTACATCATGTGGTCTCTGGTTTTATTTATAGTGGGCAGAGAAAATGATTGCATTTGGCTAGTACAGCTTAAACATTACAACATACATCAAATTATTCAACAGCAATTATATGGAGAAATAACTGAATCAGTATAAATTGGTGTCCATAACCTACCGGTACTTGAAATAAAATGAGAAAAAGAATAACAACCATTGTAGTTTACTTAAAATTTATTGGTAATACATATACATAATAAAAACTTATATGCAGTTACATCAACTCATCTGTAACCAAATTTGTTAACAAACATGTAAAGACACAATAGTTTCTGCCTATAAAAATCTGAATATTATGTTGTAAATATAAATAAGAATATGTGTTGTAAAGCCATATGCAACTAGTTAATGGAAATTATTGAAACAATGCATGTATATATACTAAACTAAGTCCTCTATGCATGATTTTTTACATTTTTATACAAATAAATAAAGTTTAAATATTATTTCCAAAATTTTTCAAAATCTATCATAGCACTATCACATGCTATTGCTACAGAATGCCCTCTTCTTAAATACTATTATGTTGACCTTCAAACTTTCTGACTAGAAGACAAACATGAAGTTTGTACTACTACAAGCTAAATTGTGAGTTTCAAAAATATAATCAAATAACGAATTTAAATTAAATTCAAATAAAATGGCAGTGCCTCTTTTTCTTCTTATATATAATCATAACCAATTCTGGTAAAAAAACTTATTTTAATTTCAAAGTGAGAAACGCCTTTTTAAACTAATAACATAGATCTTTAAAGAAGATGTGGTATGACTGCCAATGAGACAACTCTTCATCCAAGTCACAATTTGTAAAAAAGTAAAACAATTATAGGGCAAAGTATGCCCGAAAAACTGACTAGTGCATTATTGCAAAATAAATTACTATATATAGTGAGGTATTTTAAAGTAATTTATTTAATGTTGAATAAAAATAGTAACTAGAGGCTCTTAAGAGCCTGTGTCGCTCACCTGACTCTACTTTGGTTTTTGAAATCATATAAAAAAGATAAAAATCATAACAGATACTTAAATAATGATTGAGGCCAAATTTGGTTTAATAATGGCCCCACAATTAAATAATAAATTTTATTGGCCATCTTGAACAGTAAATCAGCAACAAAGTAGCAACATTTCATCAGCCCCTCATAAGGAACATTTATGACATGTTTAGTTTCATTCCATACAGTGGTTCTCTAAAAGAAGACATTTGAAGTTATTTCCCATAGGGTCCTATGTTAAACTAAGTCCACCGCTGGCGGCCATCTTGGATGATGGATTAGCTACAAAGTAACAACACTTGGTCAGCATCTCATTAGGAACATTCATGCCATGTTTAGTTTCATTCAATTTAGTGGTTCTCTAAAAGAAAACATTTGTACAAATTTCTTATAGGGTCCTATGTTAAACTTAGTCCCCCACTTGGGGCCATCTTGAATGATGGATTGGCTACAAAGTAACAACACTTGGTTAGCAACTCATAAGGAACATTCATGCTATGTTTGGTTTCATTCCATTCAGTGGTTCTCTAAAAGGAGACAATTGTATGTATTTCCTATAGGGTCCTATGTTAAACTAAGTCAACCGCTGGAGGCCATCTTGGATGATGAAACGGCTACAAAGTAACAACACTTGGTCAGCACCTCATAAGGAACATTCATGCCATGTTTGGTTTCATTCCATACAGTGGTTCTCTAAAAGAAGACATTTGTATGTATTTCCTATAGGGTCCTATGATAAACTAAGTCCACCGCTGGCGGCCATCTTGGATGATGGATCGGCTGAAAAGTAACAACACTTGGTTAGCACCTCATGTTTAGTTCTACTTCATTCAGTGGTTCTCTAGAAGAAGTTCAAAATGTAAAAATTTAATGACGACGACAACTGACGACGATGGACACCGGACGCCAAGTGATGAGAATAGCTCACTTGGCCCTTCAGGCCAGATGAGCTAAAAAGTAAATAACACGTCATGTGGTCCCTAAAGCTGGTAATTTTTTTTACAAGTCTTAAGAAACTTATCTCACATTACAAAGACTAGTTACTTCAACTGGAATGCAATATTAAGGAATGCTGATACATATACATGAAAATAAAAATTATACAAATAAATAAATAAGAAATGGCAATGCTAGCAAATAAAATAGCACTTCATAAGTTTTGGTGTGTCAGAACTCAGAAGTTCTACTTGAATATCTTCAAGAGGAACACTCTAAAGACAAAGCTTTGAAAAATAAAGATTAGTAGTTGGGATGAAACGGTTAAATACATTTATAGAAGAATCATTAATTATTAAATTGATTTGTATTTGGACAAAGTTACAAGGAATCTTAAAAACCCAAATATCTGTAATATCAAAAATTAATATTGACTTTTTATAAATTGCACAATGACAATGACTAGAACAGAACTAACCCGATACTAGACTTGTATGAACACAATAATTTAAGCAAGAACCATCCATCTGTTGAACTTTTTTTCAAGTGGCTTATTTTGTTAGAGCCAAATTGATAAGTATAAAAAACTGTTGAGGAAAGATTGTAAATTCATACTCTGCTTTTCTGGTTGGTACTACATGTTGTAATATGGTATATTCCCAAAAGGTTATGCACATCAAAATCATGTATTAAATTGAAATATATTGTTAAAGATCTAGAAGGAATTGTGTGTACTGATGCCTACCCCTTTTCTCAATATGGCAAAGTCAAAGGTTTGAAACGAAAAAAAAACCAAAATCAAATAAAAAATTAAAATAGGATGCACACAATGCCATTAGCTATGAAAGATAAGATTCACCTCAGTCCAGTCACTTTTTAAGACAAGAATGTGTCCATAGTACACGGATGCCCCACTCACTCTTTCATTTTCTATGTTCAGTGGACCGTGAAATTGGAGTAAAAACTTTAATTTGGCATAAAATTAGAAAGATCATATCATAGGGAACATGTATACTAAGTTTCAAGTTGATTGGACTTCAACTTCATCAAAAACTACCTTGACCAAAAACTTTCACCTGAAACTTGCACTATCATTTTCTATGTTCAGTGGACCGTGAAATTGGAGTAAAAACTCTAATTTGGCATCAAATTTAAAAAGATCATATCATAGGGAACATGTGTACTAAGTTTCAAGTTGATTGGACTTCAACGGGACAGACAAACGAACAAACGGACGAACGAACAGACGAAAGAACGAACGAACAAACGAACGGACAGACGCACAGACCAGAAAACATAATGCCCCTCTACTATCGTAGGTGGGGCATAAAAAAGTTAGAGATACAGAATGTTGATTGCTTTGTACAGCCATGACATGAGAAGGTGAATGAAGTCCAGTCTCTAGTTTTGAAGAAAATAGATACATGGGGAGGATGGACAACAAACTTACTGATTGCTTTTACCTGCTGCATCAGTTTGTAGGGTTATTAGTCCAGCCACTAGTTAAGAAGGAGTTAAGAGACATATAGAGCAGATGGACCATAAACCCAATGATTGCTTTTAACTGCAGCTTCAGTAAGTTGGGGTATAAAAAGTTAATGGCATAAAATTGCTCGGAGGAATAGGTTAACCTAAATATTTTTTTATACTACTTTACTGTACATTTAAGAGATTTTTTACCTGAACAATATTTATTACAACAGTTATTAGTTTTCAACAGAGTATAATAAAATGAACCACTTTGGGTTGACAAATGAGTAAGGGTTATTGACAGAAGCATGCCATTAAAAGTTACCCTAGGCAATGCACATAACAATTATTTTCATTTTATAGAAAGGTAAAAAGCACCAAGAATAACACTGACAATTTTAACATTACATAATATTTGATACACATCTCTTCTACTTTTCAGTTATATTTTAAAATGAATATTGCGTTTTCTACAATAATAGTAATTTTCGTAATTTTCTCAACATTCTATCAAATACTACTCAGATTATAAATATTTTCAGAGTATTGATACATTTCCGGTACCCGTTTACTACAGTTTAACACTCTGTTTTTTAATGATTATTACATACAAAAATCTGAAGACATCTTTCTTTTACAAAATAAATAATTCACATTTTTATAATCCTTTTTATGCCAAATTTCATTTTTTTAAATGCTTTTATCTTAAAATAATTCAGTCTCATATCTTTGAATAATATGATTTACTTTATATTCTCTAAAGCTTTATTCATGAAGATGTTCAAGTTCTCAATAGCAACCAAGTGAAGTAAAGGGAAGTAACAATCTAAATTAAGATCCTTTAAGTGTAAATCTTGCACAGCAATAACCTATAAATTTTGAAAAAGATCATTTATTTCATCTGCCTTGGAATAAGAATGATTTAGGGAAATATTTTTGATACCATTTGCATTGTTACACAATGAATTTATTTACTTACCTAGTAATTTTCATATTGTGCTGTGATTGTCTCCCCTTATTGAGAATTAATTTCCTTTGAAACAAGAATGATTACTTTTGTAGAAATAACCTAGTATATAAGCAATCTCTAAATGGAAGTCATATTGCTGTATACTTAGTTTTCTGTATACTATTTAAATGAATTAAAAAAGATTTTACAAATTAAACAGAAGATTCAAGTTCCAAAAAAACAATGTTATTTCAGCAGTCCAAGATTTTGTTTGCTTCAATAAACTAGTACATGGTAACAAGCCTGTAACGCATCAAATTACCATACAATGAAATAAGATGCACTTTGTGAAACATACCCCATAGAATTCAATACAAGATGAATTTTTTAAAAATATAATACAAGTGAAAAAATAATATAAAAATTTAACTAATAGAAATAATATATATAACATAATATAATACATTTAGTACAGCATAAATGGAAATCTATTTAAATGAAGATGAAAAAATGATAACAACAGACTAAACTACTACAAATGTATTCACAGACTAAACTACTACATATGTATTCACAGACTAAACTACTACATATGTATTCACAGACTAAACTACTACATATGTATTCACAGACTAAACTACTACATATGTATTCACAGACTAAACTACTACATATGTATTCAAATGATAACAACAGACTAAACTACTACATATGTATTCAAATGATAACAACAGACTAAACTACTACATATGTATTCACAGACTAAACTACTACATATGTATTCAAATGATAACAACAGACTAAACTACTACATATGTATTCAAATGATAACAACAGACTAAACTACTACATATGTATTCAAATGATAACAACAGACTAAACTACTACATATATTACGGATTACAAATGTGTCGAGTTTTCTGATTGGATAACAACACAGAGATGTCAGTATATATTCAGGAAACTGCCGGGGTATATACGACGTTTTTATCCCCAATTGGAACCTCAAAAACGTCATCATAACACCGGTTACTATGTGACGTAGTCATAAGCTATCAGACTGTCAGAGGTTCACAGAGGGAAAATAATGACGTGCTTCAGTCAATAATACATTGTTGATACCAAATTACGCAATTAACACTTTTAATACTTTAATTTGATGTTAAAAGTGTTATTATAAATTATTACATACACGATAAAATTATGTTCACAGCAAATTAGAAAATCCTTCACGTATGCCGAACATATTAGGTTAGGTTTTTCAATATATATGTGTTGTCAACAAATACCTGCACTGGAAAATAACATTAAGTCAGGGGTAATCCGTAATATATGTGTAATTCAGGTCTCAGAAAGGGTATATACTGTGACATTCCCGGCTTAGGGCTTATATCCCCTCGCCTTCGGCTCAGGGGATATAAACTCTAAGCCGGGAATGTCACAGTATATACCCTGTCTGAGACCTGAATAACATATAATGTATTCAAATGATAACAACAGACTAAACTACTACATATGTATTCACAGACTAAACTACTACATATGTATTCACAGATTAAACTACTACATATGTATTCACAGATTAAACTACTACATATGTATTCACAGATTAAACTACTACATATGTATTCAAATGATAACAACAGACTAAACTACTACATATGTATTCACAGATTAAACTACTACATATGTATTCACAGATTAAACTACTACATATGTATTCAAATGATAACAACAGATTAAACTACTACATATGTATTCAAATGATAACAACAGACTAAACTACTACATATGTATTCAAATGATAACAACAGACTAAACTACTACATATGTATTCAAATAGTCTAGATACTGTTAATTCAGAACTTGTTGCTAGTTTTTTCCCCAATAATAAGAATTCACATTCTGATATATCAAATACACATATCTGTACCTAGTTTTTCCTAAAAATCTCAATAATTAAACTCACATTTTCATTAAATCTTCAAACTTCGCAATAATAAATGCATGCAATAATTTCTGAATTTACAGTAATGTTCAACTCTGACATACTTGTTGAAAATAAAAGGTGAATTTCAATAATTCATGCCAAAACAACATTGTAACAGGCAATAAAATAGCATTGGTACATGTATAAACTAAAATAAAAGTTAGCTGGTGTATTGGCAGTAGAAAAATGATTTGAAAAATACATAACTAGACAGAGCTATAATTCACAACTCTTGACAAAAGAGATAAGGTAGTATTCAAGCTTATTTAAACACAAACTTTTTGAATAAATCCATTGATCTATATCACACCTAGAATATTTTTAGATATATGAATTCTTGGATTTGTGATTCTATAAATATTCAAATAGTATTCCTTATATTTTAGTCTTTATGAAAAAACTTTTTCGATGTAGTGGTAAAAAATGTATATTGTAAATTATCTGTAGAAACTTATTTCTGGCCTGTTTACATTTTTACTGGTTTGGTCGAAAGGTTTGGAGTTTACTATGTGTTAAAGACAGGTTTGAAATATAAAAGTTTAACCATCACAAGTTGGGGAAACATTGTTTTTACTAACTCAATAGTAGAATCTATAATTGTATGGTAGCATATTCCAAAATAATTAAAGGAAAGTAATCTTACATGAATAAAGTACTGTGATTTTATTCATTAGATACCAACTTTCAGAGGTTTTGTGTATTTTATGTAGACTGTGATTTAAAAGATTCAACAAAACATAAATTTCCTATAGGCTTGTACATGTTGTATGTCAAAACAACTCAATACAAGTTTCTCCTAATATGCTTAATCCACAAAAAAAAGAGTGTCAACAATATAAAGTTCTAAGTTTTTCTACAAGTATATTTGAAATAATTTCTGACAGTGGCATTGGACACAACACAATATACAATTTGGACAAAATTCAAAAATTTAAAAACACTATAAAGGAACTCTTTGAACAAAGCTTTTAAAAATAGAAAAGTTTCAATACTGAAGACACTAAATAAGACACTATAGTTATCATCTTGTCAAAAAACTTTCACAAAATCAGTGGATTTAGTTCTTTATCATCTTGTCAAATATCCTTCTGATTAAAAATTTACTCATTTTAAAAAAAAACTACAATTGTTTACTGACATATTCCTTTTTATCACAGTTTTGCTCAATTAAAATTTTTTAATTTACATTGTACTATTTGTACCACTGAAAGTAGAGAAGTCATGAAGATATGTTCTAGAGTTAGAAAAATGTGTACACTGTAATATCAACAATTATACAAATGAAATCTATCCTTTAACCATAAGACCAATCATCAATGGACTTTTTCTCCTTTTTTCCTGGAACGTAAACGTCTTGGTGACATTGTTTCTCCATTTCCTATAAAAGTACCATTTGTATTATTCGGAACTGGAACTGTATGTAGATGGCCATAAACTACACTCAAGTCAGAGAATTCTAAATAAGCGCTGACATGGTATGCCATGTTGGAATATGCTATAAAGTACTCACAAGCTGAGAAAAAACTAAAGGCTGAAATTAAATTAAAATGTAAAACAATTAATACAGATTTGAAAATATTCTAGTAGAATACAAATGCTAATCATGTCACAAGGTTTTTGATAATATAACTGAGACCTTGGATTTCAGAAGATCAATTATAATTTAAGGGCAAATTCAATTTACAATCATGACTTTCATTTATTTCAAATGGGTGTTTAAAATGATCATATTGTGGAAATTGCACACAAACTATGACAGTTGGGGCCAACAAACTTGTTAAACCATGCCACATTCTGTTTCTCGTTTGTTGCTGCATATGATATTTGTTTTTCCATCTGACATTACTTTGTACATTATCAGGCTGTTAGTTTTCTGCTTTGAATTGTTTTTACATTTTTTTCATTCTGACACTTTATAGAGCTATGAGGAATGAGTTTTACTCATTGTTAGAGGCCGTATTGTGACCACAGTTTTAATTTTCTTTTCATTTGATATCTTGTGGAGAGTTGATTCATTGGCAATTATACCACATCTTAGTTTATATATAAGATCCAATATTCATGATATTAAAAAAAACATGTCCTTAAGATCAGTGAAATACCATTTACTGTAGAGTACAATACCTATGTTTTCTGTGTCAGATGCACATGTTGATTATTGTGTCTCTTTAGTAATACTCAAAGTCAAAATCATCAATGGAATAAATCAATTAATAATTAAACAATACAAAGTTAAAAATAAATATGACATACCAAATGGTACACAATAGAATCTGTGTAGTATAAAACTATATATCAAACCAGCTGTAGATACCATAATCAACAACCACATGTATTTCTTTATCTTGTAGGAGAATAGTTCCTGGAAATTAAAAGTGTGAACACAGATATATGTTTTGTCTGCTACGAAGCAAAATAATCAATCCCACATGAACTTCTTTATCTTGTAGGAGAATAGTTCCTGGAAATTAAAAGTGTGAACACAGATATATGTTTTGTCTGCTATGAAGCAAAATAATCAATCCCACATGAACTTCTTTATCTTGTAGGAGAATAGTTCCTGGAAATTAAAAGTGTGAACACAGATATATGTTTTGTCTGCTACCAAGCAAAATAATCAATCCCACATGAACTTCTTTATCTTGTAGGAGAATAGTTCCTGGAAATTAAAAGTGTGAATACAGATATATGTTTTGTCTGCTACCAAGCAAAATAATCAATCCCACATGAACTTCTTTATCTTGTAGGAGAACAGTTCCTGGAAATTAAAAGTGTGAACACAGATATATGTTTTGTCTGATAGGAAGCAAAATAATCAACCCCACATGAACTTCTTTATCTTGTAGGAGAATAGTTCCTGGAAATTAAAAGTGTGAACACAGATATATGTTTTGTCTGCTACGAAGCAAAATAATCAATCCCACATGAACTTCTTTATCTTGTAGGAGAATAGTTCCTGGAAATTAAAAGTGTGAACACAGATATATGTTTTGTCTGCTACGAAGCAAAATAATCAATCCCACATGAACTTCTTTATCTTGTAGGAGAATAGTTCCTGGAAATTAAAAGTGTGAACACAGATATATGTTTGTCTGCTATGAAGCAAAATAATCAATCCCACATGAACTTCTTCATTTTGTAGAAAAATAGTTCCTGTAAATTAAAAGTGTGAACACAGATATATGTTTTGTTTGCTATAAAGCAAAAATAATCAACTCCCACATGAGCTTCTTTATCTTTTAAGAAAATAGCTCCTATCAATTAAAAGTGTGAACAAAGATATGTTTCAATTTGTCTGCTATGAAGCAAAATAATCAACTCCCTCATGAAATTCTTTATCTTCAAATTGTAGGAAAATAGCTCCTATCAATTAAAAGTGTGAACACTTAGATATATGGTGTCTGCTTAGAAGCAAAACAAAAATGTGTACATAGTACACGGATGCCCAATCTGCACCATCACTTTCTTTGTTCAGTGAACCGTGTAAATGGGGTAAAATCTCTAATTTGGCTTCAACTTTATCAAAAACTACCTGGACCAAAAACTTTAACCTGAAGCGGGAAGGACGAACGGACGAACAAATGCACAAACCAAAAAACATAATGCCCATAAATGGGGCATAAAAACCAACTCCCACATGAACTTTTATATCTTGTAAGAAAATAGTTCTGTAATTAAAGTGTAAACACTTAGATATATGTCATGTCTGAAAAAAAACTGGTGTTGCCTACAGTATCTAAAATTTTGTCTGAACTATTAATCTATTTTTCAATTGTGTACATTATTATACATTCTGCTTCAATGATTAGGGACGGGCTCATCAAAATATATATGCAACTTAAATAATAGTAAATGCAATTTAATCACAAAGTTTTGTGGTATCAATGGTCAAATGTTACTTTCATGCTCCATCCTTAATATGAATGAATGCTAATGAAATATCATCCAGACAGATGCTACTCTTTATTCAGTGATATTGTTTGCCTTAAATAAGTGGAGAATAAAGGCTTTTTCCCCTGGAGAAGAATCCCATTTTGAAAAAAAAATGGCTTAAAATTATTCCCAAAAAGACAACTTTTTTCCCAAACAGTGCAGTCTCAGTAGTAATTGTGCATGAATAAAAACTGAAAAACACTCATTTAAACATGTTTCATGCCTTGAGATTTGAGGGTCTATTTATGTATAATCATTGACAAAAAGGGGCCTTATTTCAAAGCAGGGGTTGACTCTTGAAAGGGGTTCCCTAAATTGAAGTTTCAGTCAAATTTGTGGTTTATTTTAAATTTCCCAATTTGATGAAAATGACGCATATTTTCCCAATAAAAAAGGGTAGAGGTAGTTTTGAAAAAAGCCAACAATATCACTGTTATTCTTCAATCAAGTGCATGAAAAAATCAATCAATTCATTGATAGACAGGTGTCATCTAAAATTGTCTTGAATCTAAAAATAAAGGTGTGAAGATATCAAATAGAAACTATTTTTTTTAATTTTAGTTCATTGACATGATTGATATGTATGTATGTTTTTGAGTTTAGTATAATACGTCCGTTTTCACTGAACAAGTACACATTTGTATTGAGGGACCATCTCTGGGTACACGATTTTCTCACTGCGTTGAAGACCCATTGGTGGCCTTCGGTTGTTGTCTGCTCTTTGGTAGAGTTGTTGTCTCTTTGACATATTCCCCATTTGCATTCCCTATTTTATCAAAGATCTACCATCATGTTTTTCACACTAAGCCATACTTACCCTCTCTGTCATTGGACTAGACCTTGACCATCTAAAGATTATTGTGTTCAATAACATGTAACAACAACAGCTGATCATAAACACTACAAATATCTTCTCGTGAACAGCTGAAATAAAATAGTAATTCTCTAAATATCATCTTGTGAACAGCTGAATTAAAATAGTATTCTACAAATACAATGTATCTTCTTGTGAACAACTGAAAATAGAATTATTAATAACATGATGGAATATTTTTTTTTAATTAAAGTAAAAAATATTTAATTTTACATTTCACTTCATTTGACTTTATGCAATGCAACTACAACTAATTAATTACACTGAATTTCCCAAAGCAATACCGCTTAAAGGCACATACATTGTAAATATACTTCAAATTTCAATACAATTATTAGAGGTGTATTTGGTTTTTTTTAATTTTTTGTTGTTGTTTGGTTCCTGTTTCATTGACATGTACCCCTACTTTTATATATAAGTAATGTTTATAACTGAAGAGCTAAATCTAATACATCATTATACAGAGCTGTACAAGTGATTTTTTCAATGATGGTGGAAAAAGCTTCAACAGTGGTATTCTTTATATTGAAATAGATTTTAACTGAATAATAAGAAAATCTGTTATTTTAAAGGATGTTGGGTTCAAACTCAGGTTAGTTGAAATAAGAATTAAAGTCTATTTGACCTGCAGGAAATGTACAGGTATTTATTAAAATATCTTTGAAATATTGTTGACGTAAGTGTATATAGAGAATATCATATGGCGTTTTCAATATCGCATCCGTATCAACCCGAGACACCAATATAATCCCAAGAGCTCTGCTCGAGGGATTATATTGGTTGAGGGTTGATACGGTGTGTGATATTGAAAAAGCCATATCATATACCCTTTATTATATACATATACCTCAAGTAGATGTTTTTTATGTGACATGACGTCATACAGCAGGCCATTCATTAGGAGGCGGTACCCGGTACTTTTACCCTCCTATGCTATTGACAAGTACCGTCTAAATGTAGGAATTTTTATATAAGATATTCATGGAATAAATTGAAAAGTAACACCTAGAAACGTGGAAAGTACCAGTTAACATGAAAGATAATGAAACCCTGATACAGATAAGGGGGTTTGAAATGACGTCATACAGATTATAGGTTTTACATGACGTCATACAGGCAAGGGTTTTGATAAAGCCTTTGCAACAGGCACTAAAATCTATGACGTGACGTCACACAGTTTAAAGGTGTGATAAAGCTTTTACAACCGTGCTGATATCGATATCATCACGGGTGGCTGATATAGCACACTTACCATTGATTGTATTACACATACAGTTTATCTGTATTTACTACTAAGTATATAATAAATATATTTATAGCAGTTTAAATGGAGATTAAGACACAAAGGATTTGAAATAGAGCTTACATGTATAAAGCTGTCTTTATTGATGAAAACTGTGAAACATGCTTTAATGGCTTTAGTAATACAAAAATTGATAATAAAAATTTGAATAAACTGTTAAAAACAATCCTTAGCACTTAATCATATTACCTGACAGGATTCAATTAAACATGTATAAATCCAGAATGCCACTTTGTGAGATTTGTTCTCAAGTGGTTTGAAAACAATCCTCACAACTTGAAATTATGGATGTCCATCACTGGCTGTAATTATTTCAAACTGATTTAAATCAATATGCACTCATCACAAAACCTAATCATACATGTACAGTGTACCTGTATTTAAAGAATTATTTAAGGAATGACTGTAATATTTTTTCTGTCTATGAAGAAATAACATAAAAAATTTGGTGCACACTGAATAACGCGCGTAGCGGGTTATTTACAGTGTGCACCACATTTTTTATGTTATTTCGAATAGACAGAAAAAATATTACAGTCATTTCTTATAATTTAATTCTAAATTCCATTTAAACCGTAGAAAACCATGAAAAAACGTTGATGACGTCACGGTCACATGACTAAATTATGTCTATGGGCTCATAACAAAATAATGTCAGCCAATCAGAAGACGTGTTACATCCAAAATTAAATTATTTCAATATACTTACGATAATTTTCCTTATTGGAAATATAGGTGACAGCAACCAAACATGAATTTTCTATTTGGTAAATCCAGAAATTAAGGCTAATAAGCTTCAAATACAGCCCTTTATATTTTTCACTTATAGATTCAGCTCTCTTTTTATAATGATTGTAATGGAGAAATCCAACTGCAAATCTTGGTGTACAGTGTATAGCTATACATATACGCCATACATAGGCTCCAGGTGTGATACCGGTTACAGCGCTGATAGATGGAACAACATTTTGAGCCTAAAAAATAACATAAACATGCTTTATATATATTTAAACAATTCAGTAATATAAAAGTTAAAATTGAGAATAGAAAGGAGCCTCTGGTCTTTGTTAGCCTTAAGATTTTTAATTTTAGTTCATTTAAATATTTCGAAGTTTAGTATGACATCCATAATCACTGAACTAGTAAACATTTTTGTTTAGGAACCAGCTGAAGCACCCTCCATTTGCGGGATTTTCTTGCTGTATTGAAGACCCATTGGTGGCCTTCAGCTGTTTTTTACTCTAACGTTAGGTTGTTGTCTCTTTGACACATTCCCCATTTCCATTCTATATTTTAATTGACAGCTTAACAATAAAAATAAATTCTATAACATTTTAAAATAAAATGCTTCGCTGAGTGCAGCCTGATACGACCACAGTGGTTGAACCCTTAACAGTTAGTTAAAGTTTGGACACCATATTCAAGAAAGTTGGTTTCCAGACAATAACTTTAGTATATAAGTAAATAGAAATCCATGAAATTTATACACAAGGTTATAATCCCAACAAGAAGAAAGTTGGAATGATTTTGGGGGTTATGGTCACTCACCGTCACAACAGTTCAGGAATAAGGGGCCCAAATAAGCATTTTAGTAGTTTCTAGACAATAACTTGTGTTTAAGGATGTACTTAGGTGAGGTTTTGGAATTAGTGTCAAATGTTCAGACTCCTCAGTGTTTTTTTCATATGATACAAGGTAAAATATTTGGCCCCATAACACCAATTTATCTTTTAACATAAGTCTTAATAGCTCATGAAAGGTCATTTGACAAAATTTAAGCAAATTCTTGATTTTCTTTCTTTTGATTTGAGACCCAAATAATACCAATGCAAATATAAGGTCAAAATCTGAGTCAGCCTTTTCCCGCCATATTTTATAAAATCAAATATCTCGAAAAGGAGCTCCATGACCTATCAAAATTTTAAGCTTATTTTGATCCTTAACTACTACTCTTCCAGGCCAGCTTAAAGTGTCAATTTTGATTTCTTTAATTTTACCTTAGATCCTTAAGTGTATGAATCTCTCTGAAATTATATCACAAGTTTCCATACCACAAATTAAATATAAAGGGATGGTTAGGATTGACTTGTGGGGTTTACGGCTCAAACCATATAGGAATTGGGAGCAAAAAAGGGGGAAAACCAAGCCCGAGGGTTTCCTGGTTAATGAACAATTTTAAGGTAGCAATACACAGTTAGAAGTTTAGTTTCGCATTATGGCCCCTGTGAATTTTTTAAATATGAAAGTTTTTGTACAATAAAATTGATTTTTAGATAATTGAAGAATAATATAGCCTTCTTAGTGGGTTTATATGAACATTTAGATTGATTTTAACATGTTTTATACGCCATTTCTATGATTGACAGTCCGTATTTTCCTATCCGTACCGTTCATAGGTCCATAAATTATTGTAGTGTTTATCAACAAAGATTTTGCGCTCGATCTTTTCAATTCAATTTTATGGAAAAACGAGCAGGAAAGCATATGATTTTTTTTGGACCACTTGATAGATATAAACCTATGGATTCAGGAAAGGTACCACTGTAATTCATTGAAATTTTCCTTTAGACCAAATTTTGGAGACTTTTGTGACATGTTCACCCCCCTTTTTTGCTATATTTTGTATCTAAGAAATGCAGAATGTTGCCATGGTTACACCCAAAAGGGATTATATTTCACCCTTATGACCATTAGAAATCAAATCTATGGAAGATTTTCTTTCTACAAGTATATACATGCATAACACACATATAAAGCCTTCTTTGTTAGACAGGAGGGGAAAGAGGGTGTTTAAAAATTATGAGTGTCAATTTTAAGTTTTTTTCCTAACTGTGTATTGCTACCTAAAGCAGTATAAGGGAGGTAATCCAATCCCATTTAAAGTACAATTTTGTGTAGTCTTGGTTTACCTCCCTAACACTGCTTGTAAATTATGTATTAAGAAATGTTATATTGTCTTGAGGTGATTAACTGTCAATTTATTTTTAGAAGTTGCTATTTATATATTAATTTTAATATCAATTTTTTCCAGAAATTAAAAAGAAAATTTCTTGAAATATTTTTTTTTTGCAAAACAAAAAGGGGTTTGGTTTTTTTTTCGGGGGGGGGGGTGTCAATTCACAACAAAATAGTGTATTGCACAAAAGCAAAAAATTGAATATAAATTCAAATCATATACAGTGTTACTATTTTTAAGTTCTTTGACTACAGTTATTCTGTGTCAGAAACCTACTGTGTCAGAAACCTATTTTAGCTAACCTTACTGTTAAGGGTTGGACCTCTGCAATCATATCCAGCTGCCCTCAGCAAAGCAATTTATTGAACATTAAAATATATATATTAGAATTAAAAAATATAATTGATACAGACTTTGTCCCCTTTCACAGGTAATCCCTGCCTCATATTACCATGAATACTAATACTACACGTATTAGCAAAATTTACACCAACTAAGAAGTAAAATAGTAAAACACAATATATATATATATAACCCTATTCAATACAAAACCTTAATGCCCCAGTCCCACACAACAACAATCGCATGAACATGTAGATTTTCATTGTTTTCACGATGCTACTTAGTACTAAATCCTTATCTACAACAAGCCAGCTACGATTATACCATGTTCTCACCATGCTTATTCTGTAACCCAACTACGAATATCACGTTCTTACTACTCTCATCACATTCTCACTACGACCATACCATGATTTATCAGATTGCAACAAGATCTTGCCACGCTTCTTCTGTGATTCTAGCAAGCTCTTAACACGATCATTCTATATCTTACCACGTTCATAACGCATTACTACGCTCTCAGCAATAATATCAACATCCTGTTCCATATAAATACTGTTGGATTTTTTTCCAAGTCATTAATAAAACACCATGGGCATGCCACCTACATTTACCAGAACATGTTGCCGTGGTAGTAGGGGTAAAAGTGGAGTCAGAGGGGCCTCACATGCGAATCCAGTAGAGATGTCGATACAACCAATCCAACCCAAATTACAACGTATTGCAAGTATTGGTGATCCATCAAGACAAAAGGACGTTATTTTATTGAACAATAGTCCTGATAGTGGGAATGACATAGATGTGTCAAGAATGGTTGATCTGTTGGAAATTAGGGACCTGAGGTCCAAATTACATACAAACTGGAGTGAAAATGAGCATGGCTAGAACTCGAAATGGTCTTATTAATATGGACGTAGTCAGGTTGTAAAATGAGCATGATAAGGACAGCTTGAGCATGCTAGAATCGTACTATGGTCTTCAACAGTGTAGTATAACAGCAGAGTATAAATGTAGTATAGTTGTAGTAGAAGCATTGTTGGGTAGCGGGGAGAACCTGATGGTCGTAGTGACATTGCTGTGTGATCCAAGAGCAATTTCTCAGACTAGAATTGTGCTTTGACTACGCTCTCGCTGTGATGGTACAGCGACCTTTGCGATCTTACCAAGACCTTACTGCAGTATACATTTGTAGTAATGCTTCTACTAGGCAAAAAAAAAAAATATGTGTGTTTCCTATTACATTGAATTTCAAAATAGGGTAGGTAGGTGTTTTTTTTTTTTTTTAACAAAAGGGGGGTTGAAAAAAAAAAAAAACACCTACCTACCCTATTTTGAAATTCAATGTAATAGGAAACACACATATTTTTTTTTTTTGTAATCTCGGACTAAAAATCACACTGCGATCGTCAAAATTTACATTTTCTTTCAGATATCGTAGTGCGACCTAGTCCAAATAATTATGACGTCTTGAAAGGCTATTATAATTTTTTTCTTTGACGCCTTACTTCGACGTCATAACGCCAAACTCATATATTCAATTGGACTTTGAGAGGGAATTTACTGCTTTATAAAAACGTTTAGCTGATTTCTCCTCAAGATGCTTCATTTTAGGTGTATAAAATATATTTTTGAACCAAACTCGGTACATTTTGACCAACCTGAATTTCCGGATAATGTAAAACAATGGTTCCGGAAATTCGGGTTTTACCGAGTTTGGTGTAAAAATTATTTTATAATCTCCTAAAAAGAAATCAGACAAACGTTTTAAAAAATGCAGTCGACATGTTCCCGCCTCGGATGGAATTGTTACTTATATTATTATTTCTGTAGGGATTAATTGGAAATATTTTGCACAAACAAACACATAAAAGGTGAGAATTTTGCATTTTGTTTTAGCCTTCATTGAAAATTTGATGGCTAAATCGGGTCTCAAAGTTGAGAGCAAAATATGCTCTCAAAGTCCAACCGAAAATGGCTGCTTCAGCATTATGACGTCGAAGTAAGGCGTCAAAGAAAAAAATTATAATAGCCTTTCAAGACGTCATAATTATTTGGACTAAGTGCGACCGTGACCTAGTGTGACTGTTGTTTAAGAAAGGGGGTGAGTGAGAATAGTCCGGACAGGAAAGTCAGGCTGAATGTACAGATTCGGAATCGTTTCATGTAAATACAGGTAAGAGTCTCACCTTACAAACTGTTTCATTCACTTGGTCGAACTGGAAAATAATTCCCGTTACGAAGCACCAAAGCAAAGAAATAGCAGGCAATGAAACTGTCACTATAGCATATTTGAGGAAATTAATTTGCAAAAGAATATTGTCCTGAACTTGCAACTCTTTCATCAACGTCATTTTTGTAAGAATTTTTGTAAAACACAGTGAGAGATCGTTCGTTATTAACCGGATGTTGTACCGGTTGTCAGACAATACAAATTACAAACTTCTATACAAAACGATATTTTATCAATTTTAATAAATATTAGTCATCATTCGTAAATATTAATTTACTTGTCATTAATCTACATTTAAAAAATGTCGATGCAATATTATTATTATATTTGATTTGTAAGATGTCTTTCTGCGAAAAAATAATGATTTCAGAACATGATTTCGTTTTGTAAAATTTAAAATTTCAGACGTAAACAGGTGCACGTGTGATCCTGGCTTGGGGAGGAAATTGTAAACATGGTATATTTTAACCCTATATTATCATTTCTAGTGTATAATTTTAAAAAGACTTATAATGTTAAAAATATTATGCTTTCAATAATGCAATTTTTTAAGCCACCGTAATGTTGAACTAAATTATAAATAGCACAGGGGTTTGTTATTTGCAGTGCAAAGGATTAAATCACAAGAGTTTGAAATTCTATCAATAACGGGGTAAAAATATACCAAAGTCGACTATCACAGTAGAGCTTCTCTCGAATAACTGTGATTGTCGACTTTGCCTTTGGTAAATTTTTACCCCCTTATTAAGTAAATTTATGAAAATCTAGAATAATACTGATTTAGTATGATTTACTAAAGTTTATCATGGTATCAATATCAGTTTATAATGTGGCATCAGGTCCGTTCACGCCCAATACATTTTCGCACCCTACATGTTCGCACTCTACACGTTCGCGCCCCAATTTTTATTCAAATTCCAGTTGAATAATTGGACATTATGATTGTTGTTTTAAATTGCTTTGGTGTAAATATTGAATGTATTTATAGCTTGGTAGATTTTGAATGAAAAACACAAAAGATAATTGTTTTTGACAGCTTGGTCACTTTGATCTGATACAATTAAACAATAAAATATAGCAATACACTATTATAACCAAAACATGATAAAATTTATTCAACACACAAAAAAACCGTAGTCAGAATCTCACTTAGTTGTTTTGAAACAAGTCAATGAAACAAAGTTATAGGAATACAGTTACCAAAAAAAAATTAAGAGTTATTCAACACAAAATAAAACGTTGACAGAATCCCACTTTATTTATAGAAAGGATTATATTTTTTTTTAACAATACACTATCCAAAACATGATTAAGATTTATTCAACACAAAAATAAAATGCTGTCTCAATGTCTCACTTTATTTTAAGACAATGACAACAAGAATACTCTTACCAAAACTTGCATGATTACAAGAAAAAAACAATTAAAATAGGGCGCGAACATGTAGGGTGCGATCGGACTTTGGGTGAGAACATGTAGGGTGTGAAAGTGAAAGGGAGCGAACATGAGTGGGTGCGAACGGACCCGGATTTTTATAATGTAATGACATACATAGAATTGTCTTATACATGTAACTTGTTGTTACATGCATCTTTATTTCATTTATATGTTGTTTTAATATTATAATTATTTGCAGTGTTCTCCCCAGGCCGTTTTAGCGCCGCGATTTTCCGCGCAATTTCCCGCTGTCCTATTGCACTTACCGCAGCGCTATCCCACTCAACCGTGTCGCTATATTTTTTTTCGCATTTTTTCAAATTTCCCGCTTATTTTACTCTTCGGATCACGTGATTGACTGGTTTACGATTTTTGAATGAATTATTTCCGTTGTATTAAAGTAACTCCGCGGGACCAGTCTAATAAAAATGGCGTCTTTGAAAGATCAAAATAAACAAAGATTTCGACATTGACATCTATTTTTTCAATTAAAAGAATATATAGAGGCATATATGAATGAAATGAGATGAAATGAATTGACCGCATTTCCCGACGACACTCACAAACTTGTTTTACGAACTTTGAACAAACGATGATTTTAAAAACGATCAAACACACAGGCACTTGTTTCTATCCATTGGAAGACCCACTATCAACGTATATTTACGTGCACTTGTTTCTATCAATTGGAAGACCCACTATCAACGTATATTTACGTGCACTTGTTTCTATCCATTGGAAGACCCACTGTCAACGTATATTTACGTAAATATACGTTGATAGTGGGTCTTCCAATGGATAGAAACAAGTGCCTGTGATCAAACACCGGGGTTTGTTGCAAATTATTTGCCAGGTTTACTATCCATACGAACCCCGAAAATGAGCAAGTCTTTGAAGTATTAATTATCACCTATTCAAACTTATAATTGTTTAGTCAGAAATTCTACCATTTGAAAACAATTGAGAGGATATGATTAGAAAAAACAAACCCCAAGCTGATACGACTTGAGAAATTTCACTTTCTCGATGTTCAGCTTGGATGAGGCCATTTAAATATTATAAAACGTTAAGGTCAGAAAAATGAGAAATCTTTATGCTAAAAAAATGTCAATTCCTGTCAAACGTCGTAAGGTAAACTGTACACTGCTACAGTGGGTTACAAAACCAAACAGAAGCTGACAATGACTTTATTGTTGGTCCTACATGTTCTGCAACATTACCTGTTAGTGCTAAGAAATCTTCACATAGGTAGTCTGGTGTAAACCCATCATGGAAAAAGACTTCTCCTTCAGTTTTATACACTGATAGTATGAGGATTTAATATATGAATTTACAATGGAGGAAAAAAAAGACTCTTCTTCTATATCATGTGTATCCAGACAAAAACATTAACAAACAAAGGGGTACATTGTAACTATCATGAGCATGATGAGGACATCATTACAAGAGAAAACATCAATAGCATAATATAATAAAAACACATCAAATCAATTACAAACAAAACGCGCGCCGCAATAAAGTTACTGAGAATTGTCGAAAATTACGCGCTTACCACAGCGCTATCCAAAAATCCTGGGGAGAACACTGATTTGTATTTGGATCACACCTCTATTGTGCTCTTTCCAATAGAATATTGAATTGAATTGAATTGAATTGAATTGAATTGAATTGAATTGAATTGAATTGAATTGATAGGATTTCAAAGAAGCTCTACTGTGATAGTCGACTTTGGTATATTTTTACTCCCTTATTGTTAGGATTTCAAACTCCTGTGCTAAAATACTTGTTCAATTAAATTAGTGGATCAGTTGAATAACCTTTCAGATTTAACTGTGACGGCAAAGATTTTGAATAATTTTAAGTATGCATAATTTAAATGGCGAAAATTGGAACCTGTTTAAATTCATATTCTTCTGTTCAGATGCCCACACCTAAATAAGTTTTATTTTTAATAAGTCTAATATATTTATTTTTAAGGTTAATGGGGCCAACAGACAGTCTAGGAAATTAAGGGCCGAAAAGGGGCCAAAAACAAGCATTTTTTTTAACTTATGTATAACTGTATGGATCTGTCTGACATTGTACCACAAGGTTCCATATAACGAAGGGAAGACTTTGAATTAATTTTAGGTTAATATCCCTGAACATTTAGGAATAAGGGTCCCAAAAAGAAACATTTTTTCTAGATTACAGGCAATAACTTGGCTTTAAGTGAATTTGAAATTATGCTACAAGGTTTCTTACTACTTAAAGGAAAGACTGAAATGGAGTTTCGAGGTTTTTGCTCCAAGGTGGGAGGGGGGGTTTCAATAAATGAGGGGTCACAAAAGGGGCCCAAATAAGCATTTTTGTAATTTTCAGTCAATTACTTGTGTTTAAGTGTATACATGTAAATCTCCCTGAAATTATACCACAAGTTTCCATACTACATGTACAAAGGGATGGTTATGAGGGTAATGGCTCAAATCATTAAGCAATTAGGGGGAAAACGAGGTTTTTCTGGTTAAAGGACAATTTAGGAAGGTTGGGATTGATTTTGGGAGTTTTGGTCCTAACAGTTTAGGACTTAGGGGCCCAAATAAGCATTTTTCTTGGTTTTAGCACAATAACTTTAGTTATAATAAGTAAATAGAAATATATGACATTTAAACACAAGGTTTATGAACACAAAAGGAAGGTTGGGATTGACTTTGGGAGTTTTGGTCCCAACAGTTTAGGAATTAGGAGTCAAAAAGGGGCCAAATAAGCATTTTTTATGGTTTTCGCACCATAACTTTAGTGCAAGTAAATAGAAATCTATGAAATTTAAACACAAGGTTTATGACCACAAAAGAAAGGTTGGGGTTGATTTTGGGAGTTTTGGTCCCAACAGTTTAGGAATTAGGGGCCCAAAGGGTCCAAAATTAAACTTTGTTTCATCTATTCAAAAATTGAATAATTGGGGTTCTTTGATATGCCGAATCTAACTGTGTATATAGATTCTTAATATTTGGTCCTGTTTTCAAATTGGTGTACATTAAGGTTTAAAGGGTCCAAAACTAAACTTAGTTTGATTTTAACAAAAATTGAATTCTTGGGATTCTTTGATATGATGAATCTAAACATGTACTTCAGATTTTTGATTATGGGCCCAGTTTTCAATATAAAAAAGAAGATGTGGTATGATTGCCAATGAGACAACTATCCACAAAAGACCAGAATGACACAGACATTAACAACTATAGGTCACCGTACGGCCTTCAACAATGAACAAAGCCCATATCGCATAGTAAGCTATAAAAGGCCCCGATAAGACAATGTAAAACAATTCAAACGAGAAAACTAGCGGCCTTATTTATGTAAAAAAATGAACGAAAAACAAATATGTAACACATAAACAAACGACAACCACTGAATTACAGGCTCCTGACTTGGGACAGGCACATACATAAATAATGTGGCAGGGTTAAACATGTAAGCGGGATCCCAACCCTCCCCCTAACCTGGGACAGTGGTACAAAATGTATAACAATACAACATAAGAACAAACTATAAAAATCAGTTAAAAAAGGCTTAACTCATCAGATGGACAAAAATAAGTTCAACATGTTCAAGTTAGTCCAAATCGGGGTCCAAAATTAAACTTTGTTGCATTTCAACCGAAATTGAATTCTTGGGGTTCTTTGATATGCTGAATCTAAACATGTACTTAGATTTTTTATTATAGGCCCAGTTTTCAAGTTGGTCCAAATCAGGGGCCAAAATTAAACTTTGTTACATTTCAACAAAAATTGAATTCTTGGGGTTCTTTGATATATGCTGAATCTAAACATGTACTTAGATTTTTGATTATGGACCCAGTTTTGAAGTTGTCAAATCGGGGTCATTAATCATAATCCAAATTCAGAGCTGTATCAAGCTTGAATGTTGTGTCCATACTTGCCCCAACTGTTCAGGGTTTAGAACTCTGCGGTCGTATAAAGCTGTGCCCTGCGGAGCATGTGGTTTCAACTATGAATCTTTTTTTTTTGTAGATGGATTCCAAGCCAAATACAATTAAAACAGACAATGTAACAGTAGATTTGTGTTTTCATCCCAAAAAAGATGTGTTGGCAACAGGAGATATGGAGGGGGATATAAGACTGTAAGTATCAGATGCGCTGAATCAGTAGTTGCACTTGGTTTACTTTTATCTTATCCATTCATATCTACACTTAACGTTTCTCAATAGTTTTTGATTTTGATTAGGCCAACTAAAATTAATTACCGGTAGTAGACTTTCATCCAAATTTTTGAAAAAAATGGGGCGGGTGGAAGGATTTTATTTTTAAAATTTTATTTCATATGAAATCTTCTTGTCACATGTTATTCAAAAATGCAAGTATAATAATAAGCTTATATCATGTAAATACATGCATAATGTATCGTGTATAAGACAATAACAATGAAAAGCAAGGAGTAAACAAAGACACAATTTTAAATAATAAATAAGAAACAACATGAACTCCATTATTACTAAAAACCGGGAGTGAAATCAGGTGCTCTGGAAGGGTTAGCATTTCCTGCACCCTATATTGATTTGATTTGATTAATTCATAGCCCTGTCTTAGCAACTTTTGAGAAAGCAGTATTCCTCGTTCAACAAAATAAACGTACTTTGAGCTAGCTCTATAGTATACTCCATATGCTGGTGCTAATTTTTCAAATTCGTAAATATATATATAGTTCTAATTGGCAACCACTGTTCTACATGTATTTGCCGCTTTATATAGAAACCTATTTTATAGTAAACAGCAGAAACGTGGAGAAATGCTCTCTTCAGTTGGACTACCTACACCAATTTTATTTTGCTTTCAAAGCAATGTTTTGTTGTCCTAATAAAATGAAGCAAATGCATTGGTAATAGGTATGCAACACAAGTATGATAAGTACAGAATAAAATGAAAACTCAAACAGTGTTGAAATAATAGGGTTGGTCCTTAATATGCCAGATGCAAAAATAATTACAATGTAAAACATAAATTTGTTTACTAATGACTCTATCATGAGTATTGGGACATATAAGGATGTTTGCTGTTTGTTTACAAAAAATGAATGGCATGGCTAAATCTAAATCTAAGGGCTTGCTATAAATTAATAAATTAGAAATGCGTATGTTTGTCGTCTTTCTGAACTCAATATACATTACGGTCACCAATCTAACAAGTTCATGCTTGTATCAATTTCTTTATTCCAGTCATGATTTTTGTACCAATGTGTTCCACAATTCTTACGCTTTTGGGTTTCATTCACAGTCTAAATTTCTTGACACAAAGTCATTGTATAAAGATAAAAAAAATCCAAGGTGTTTTACTCACAAACATTTGTGACATACAGTGATTTGCGTTCTTGGACACAGCGTATTACTCGTAACCCAATTATTTCACGCCCTTCTCGTAATCAATCTCTATTCTCGGTAAATGAGGTTGACATCATTGATCAGCAGAATATATCGACTTAATTATTTAGTAAGAATACTCTTAAGAAATACGAAAACCGAAATTTTAAACATGAAGTTTTTAATGAAACGAAATTATCAATGGTTACCGGTAATGGAAATAAACAAATCTGGAAATCGAATTTTTTTCAAAAATAAAAAAATCGGGGCGGAAAGATTTCAGAGGGGCGGGTGGGGATAAAAATCTATCAATTAATTTTAATTGGCCTTATATGTCATGTATGTATTTACCTCAAAACTTGAGCACAACTCGTCATGTTAGTCGTATTCTAAATCAAGCCGTGATAAATGATCAAAGATTAGGCACAAACATTGAAAATAGAATCTATTGCTTAAATTACACCACTGCTAAGTTAAACACATGAGCAAAAAAAAACATAAAAAGAAAAAAGCTACACAAATTCCTAAGAATATAAGGATTATCTTGTACATTTGCTGTATTGTTTTATGATTTTTATAGATATTCATATCCTGCTACAGGAGGAGACACAAGTGAGATAATGACATTAACACATCACAAAAAAGCTTGCCGATGTCTGAAGTTCTCCAACAATGGAGAAGAACTATATACAGCATCAAAAGATAAATCAATACAGATTATAGATTTAAATACTGGTGGTGTGAAACATAAGTTCAAAAAAGCTCATGAGTAAGTATAACTTCAGAATAAAATAAGATGTAGAAATACTTATATGCAGCTGTATATAAAATCTCTGTTTGAAGATTGAAATCATCTGTTGAAATATATGAATGCTAATTTTAATATTTTGATAAAAAGAAAAGAATTATGTTTAAAAGATATTTTTTTCATTTCTTATCATTGCTTATTGATATATATACATGTACCAATAAATTGATTAAATGTGATTTGGTTTTTTTGTCCTTCTAGCCTATGATGGGTATTGGATTTATCTAACTGTGAGGAATCTTAGATCTGCTCTTTGTGTCTGTTTTAAGTTATTGTTTAATGTCCCATTTATGGTCATTATGTTTTCTTATCTGTGCATCTGTTCGTCCGTCCGTCTGTCTGTCCTGCTTCAGGCTAAAGTTTTTGGTCGAGGTAATTTTGGATAAAGTTGAAGTCCAATCAACTTGAAACTTAGTATACATGTTCCCTATGATTTGATCTTTCTAATTTTAATGCCAAAAAAGAGATTTTATCCCATTTTCACAGTTCACTGACCATATAAATGATAGTGTTGTTAAGGCATCTGTGTACTATGGCTCATAGTTGCTGTGCTTAATATCAAACAAATGAGGTCAATTTGTGACCTGTAGTCTATAGTTTGAATGTTGTCTCTTTGGTGATCATACCACATTTCATCATTTTTATATTGCACTTATGTAAATTTACATATCTTTTTGCTCTTACTTGAAATTATATCTAAATGCAACTCAGTATTTTATATAATTGTGAATATTTGATATTTACAGCTGTCCTGTGTACTCTATGCTGGTTACAGGAGAACATTTTATAGCAACAGGCGATGATGATGGTGTCATTAAGGTAATGTCAAACAAAAAAGACCAGAACAATTATAAATGTGTTGAAATTTGTTAAATACTGTTAAATTAAATGCACACATATTCATTGTTATAGAGTAAATATAAGAACCTGTGGAAAAAGAACTTTAAGCTATTGTACAATGAAATTTGAATTTAATGTTATTAGTAAACATGTATGTTATTTTCAGAACAGATTTGGGATGTGAGAATTAACAAAGAGGTTGTAGAAATAAAAGAAAATGAAGATTTTATCAGTGACATGGGAATTGATCCACATAAAAGAATGCTGCTAGCAACCAGGTAACGGGAGAGAATTGCATTTTGACACAAATTATATTATGTTCCACCCAAGGATCTGAAAAAATTTTCACCTAATTTCGGTCATTTTCATATAACTTAAAAGTTGGTGCCCCTTTTCAAAAACAGATTGTCAAAATCTCATTACTGCACGAGTATGCTCCTACTCGTAGCATCAACGAACTTGTTTAACTGTTGCATCGCGTTTACTTCATGATTTATCCTACCATTTTCCTAAAATCGATCAAGAGCAATTAAGGGAAGGCAACAGTTTAAGAATAAAATGATTTTAATGACTCAAAATCGTAATTTTCTCAGTCATCGCTTACGTTTCTTTCGATTCTGAAGTCGAAATTCAAACCGGATGTAATGCGACAATACTAAAACGAACAATTCCGGACTTATTTCCGGGATTAGTTTTGTTTATCAAATTCACAGGAAAACATATTATAACTTTAATAGTGTAAGAATATTTATAATGAAAATAGTTGCACTTGCTTTATTTAGCAAGAAATCATTTTAAATTTACGATTTAGTGTCAAATCTGCGGAAGAGAATTTTAGGCATGCGTATCATAGTAAACAAAGCACGTGTGTTAGTAGTGAAAAAAATCTTTTTTCTACGCAAATTATATCAAGTTTTAATTTAATTTTAAATCATAATTGACAATTGTCTTAGCTGAAAAGTAATTAAATAATGAAGACAGTTGGTATTGAATTTTAATTTCTTTATAATATTAGTTCGGAGCTGGTGATTAATAGCCAGGTGTGAATTAAAAACACAGGTAAAGAGATTAGCGATCATTAGCCAATAGCTCCCCGAGGCATTAATATAGCTATTAGGAGGGCCCTCAGGATTATAACACTTTACTGGAGTGGCAGTTTAATTACATAAAATCGATAACAAAACAAAAATATGTTTAAAATGGCGATTTGAAACTCAATCTCAACGAAATGACCGAAATTATTTCTGTTGAAAAATAAAATTTGACCTAAATCCCAAGAAATGATTTAGGACTTTTGAGTTTCCAAATCGGTCATGTCTGGCATATATGACCGTTTCCGGACCCTTGGTTCCACCCAATGAATTAAAAAAGTGAAACGCTTACAATCAAGTTACAATAATTATAGTTTCATTTATATAGAAAAGGAGAGACTATATTGGCATTGCCAGTGCATATAGTATTATCATGTCAGTCATTCTGTCATTTAGGTAAAAACAGTGTCTGGACTTATTTCATTATGCCAGCAGAATTGATTGGATTTTTGGTAAATTAGTGTATAATATAATGATAACTTACAGATAAACTTGATAGAGGTTGTGTTTCAATCCAATTGACCAACTTTTGGCAGAATACTGAATTATACCCCTTAGACATAGAACATTTCATAAACTGTTTTTATTGTATCTAGATATAAGAAGGTGAGTGCCAGTGAGACAACTCTCCATCCAAGTCTCAATTTGTAAAAGTAAACCATTATAGGTCAAAGTACTGTCTTCAATTCAGAGCCTTGGCTCACACCAAACAGCAAGCTACTATATCATAAGTCTTATATTTGGTACAATAGTGCATAATGATTACTTGAAGATTGAGTTTGTGTTTCCTTCCAGTTGATGACTTTTATCAGAATTTAGACATATGTGTACAACACATTTAATTCATTATTTCATATGACAACTGCATGGGGGTTTGCTGAATTGTAGGAACAACTTATTAAATTAAACATTCTTTTAAGGTGGTACCCAACACTTTCACTAAAATTAATTTGGCTCGTTTAATTTTCATAAAATTTTGTCAAAGTATTTACTTTAACCCTTTAACAAAAATATAAAAATTTCAAAACTTTTGAACCAACCGTTTTGTCAGAAAAAATACACTGGTATATAGCAGTTTGACAAACACCAATTTTGATCATTGAGAAGCTTAATATTCCCTTAACTACACAACGTAATTAAAACGTTTAGCTGACTTTCCAGAGTTATCTCCCTGTCGTGTTGGGTACCACCTTAAGTTTGATATATGATTTTCTGGAATCAAAGTACTAAGTACATGAAAGACATGTCTTCTATTTCTTTGCATGTGCTTATGTTGTAGTGTTCATTATATAAAGCTTTTATTTGAACTTAGTACATTTGAGAAAATATGAATTCTGAAATTTTATTGTAAACATATTTTAAATCTAAAATATTGTTTACTTTTATTTTCAGTGGTGATGGTACACTTACCGCCTACAATATCAGACGGAAAAAGTTAGAAATGCAGTCAGAACTGTTTGATTCAGAGTTTCTAACCATAGCTCAAATGAAGGTAAAGTAGTTGAACCTATGATAGCAATCATGTCCAAAAAATCAATCCAAAAAAGGACTTCAATTTTATTTTATTAACTTATATTTCTCCTAGACTATAAGACTATAAAAGCTTCAAGCTAGATATTCATTCATGACAAGAAAATAAGAAGAAAATTTTAAATGTTTCTTTATAAACCAATGATAGGGGAGAATGAGTTTCAGAAGTGAAATGTATAGGTGTCTTCTTTACAAGACACTGAAGTATGAGATCTCTTGAAAACTTTCATTTTTGTCACAACATTATATCTCACTTTTATTCCATGTAGAATTATAAATGTCTAAAATCAGAATGGTTTGAAGTCTTATACTATAATACAAAGTTCAGGTATATTATTAAGACATTATCTCCCTTTAAAACCAATATTTTTTTTTTATAACAATTCTTTTAACAAGTGCTTAGTTGCAAAGAAACTGATAAAAATGAATAGACTTTCATTGGTTTTTTCTAGTTATAATATACTTTATCAATTATTGTCATACAGAGAAAAATAATATATACTAGCATATATTATTTTCATGTACAGGTAAATAAGATATATTCCATTTTAATTTACAGAACAATCAGAAAGTAGTTTGTGGATCTGGAGATGGTGTATTTTACCTGTTTAACTGGGGAGAATGGGGTAATATGAGTGACATGTTCCCTGCCCTAAACTCTCCACCTGTTTCCTTAGACTGTATGGTAGCTCTCACAGATGATATCATAGTTTGTGGATGTGATGATGGAAATATCAGGTAAATGTTTTATTTAAAGCAATGTTCTGTACTCTCATAATATTTATAGGTTTTCGTTGGTCAACCCAACGAGATTGATTTTCTTGTTTGAAAAGGTACAGTGAAAGAGAGAAAAGCAATCAAGTTTAGGTGACCAATGATAATCTGTTTATTACTTTTACAACGTTTTAATTTCATTGACAATGGAACATGCGGCCTTATATTCTAGCGATAATTTTCCATATCACTCTATTTGCTGAGAAAGGAAATTATCATTCAGTAGGATCAAAAGAAAATTTGGTAAAATAGCGATAAGCAGTATAACATACTTCAGGCTATATAGGTAAAGATCCAAGATCTACTTACTTCTAATGTTCACCAAAATGATCAGAATCTCCTAAAGGAGTTATTGCCCTTTACTAAAGATTTTAAGTGTTTTTGTCGATTACCTCCAAAGGAGTAGGTCCGGTAAGACCCCTTTTTGGCCCCAAAATATAGCAGTTTTACAAAATTGTTAAAATGTAAACTTTTAAATATATATTGGACAGTAGAATGCTTCTGCTACATAAATATTGGTTGTTTTTGGCAATACAATGCACATATATCGAGTACTAGCACCATTAAGTCACGCTAAATTACTGAAATCTTCACAATTCTATCATTTTAGCTAAATTTTAGACGGTTTTCGTGTAAAACGAAAGTGGCCGCATTCGTGTTCATCCTTTATATTGAAATGTAAGTTGTATTTTATGATAATACATAACATATATAAAGATTTTGGATGAACACGGATGCGGCCACTTTCATTTTTGACAAAAACTATCTAAAAAGTGACATTTTTCGACATATTTGGTAGATTTTTCACATTTGAGCTTGAATCGGATCGTTTTAATGACTAAATCAGTTATAAATCTTTCACATAAACTAATTGATTCAAATGAAATAGACACTTAAGTGTTTAAAAAGAGGTCAAATTCATTCGTCAGATGAACTTGAAATTTGAGGCCAAAATTGATCCTTACCGGACCTACTCCTTTATGATAGATAGGTAGAAACTGTTAAAAATCAAAATAATCAGGGAAAAAAATCTAACCTTCCTCCTATCCAGTTGCATTGAATCAATTTATGTTAGGCAAAAATGCTAGGCGAGGCATCCTGTTATAATTTGGTGTACATTACATAGCAAGCCATGCACCATTTGAGCTTTGCTAAATGATGCTGCAAAGATGATTAGTTTGAAACGAATGGCAAAGCAATTAAAATTTCTTACTTTCCAATAATTTATTTTTTTATACAAATACTTTTGTATATCATATGTGTATTTATTACAAATCTAAAAAAGATAACTGAAATGAAACAAAGCAACTGAATTTCACTATAAGTTGTAGAAATCTAGGTGAACTTTACTAATAAATTTACATAAAAAAATCTTTTTGAAAATGTATACCTTTACACTGAATATTAATTCTTCTTTTCCAGAGCTATTAATATTTTACCAAACAGAATAATTGGTGTTGTTGGTGACCATGAAAAATTCCCTGTGGAGAACATTAGTTTGTCACATGACAAAAAATTACTGGCTAGCTGTTCACATGATCAAACAATTAAATTCTGGAATATTGACGATTTGGATGAACAGAGAGTGAGTGACAAAAAGAAAAAGAAATCCAATAAGTCAAAACTTTTATCATCGGCTGGTAAGAAAGATGACTTCTTCTCAGGTCTTGCTGAAGGAACCGGTGCTAGCAATGATTCTAGTGACGATGATGATAGCGAGGATGATGATGATGATGATAGTGAAGATGATAACAGTGATGAAAATTAAAAAAATTAATAAAAATTATTCTTATCAACTTATGTATGATATTTTCAGGGATTTATGTTATTCAGCTTGTAGACATGACTGCTATTTACCTGTTTAAATTGGGTATAAGGGTATTTTTATAACAGGCATTACTAGCATACAGGGCAAACACTGCTTAACCTTCCTGAGCACCTGAATTTACCACTAGTTTTGTTTCAAAGGGGTTAATATTGCTTTTGTTTTATTTTGTGCAATTTGATTTTTCAATGTTTCTATTCTTTGAATGAATATGCCATGTTCTCATTTAAACTTTCTTTTTGGTAAATAGTTCTCAAAAGTACCAGGATTATAATTTAGTACGCCTGACACGCGTTTCGTCTACATAAGACTCATCAGTGATGCTCATATCAAAATATTTATAAAGCTAAAAAAGTACAAAGTTGAAGAGCATTGAGGATCCAAAATTCCAAAAAGTTGTGCCAAATACAGCTAAGGTAATCTATGCCTGGGATAAGAAAATCCTTAGTTTTTCGTAAAATTCAAAGTTTTATAAACAGGAAAATTATGAAAATGACCACATTATTGATATTCATGTCAACACCGAAGTGGTTAAGTGTTTTGCCAGAGAATGTACATGTACTAATGGCCAATGACTTTGTTGATATTTACAATTTTACAGATTAGGAAAACATTAAACAAACTATTATTGTCTGATAAGTTATCCAAACATATTAATCAGAGTTTTAACAGATATCAAGGGATTGTGATTAGTAGAGCAAGAACTGCTGACCCTTGTTTCAGCATCTGAGTTCACAACTGGATAGTGTTGAGGATCATGTCAGTTAGTCTTTACATTTCTATGTAGTGTTGTATGGACTTGTATGTCTTTTAATTGTTTTTATAGGTCTACATGGCATATTGTTGTCTGTCAGACTGTCAGTTTATCCTTTCGCATGTGATTTAAACTGGAGAATGTATTAATCAAAAATATAAATTGCATATGGTATATTGGATTGTGAAGCTTAAAGCTCCCTTTGATATTTTAGTTTTTGGCTTTTTTGTTTTATTTAATAGTAACAGGAATTTAACCATCAGATTTAAGGCAATTTGTCATATATAACACACTAACTCCAGTATGTTTGGACTGATCCCCTAAAAAATTCACACTTTTGTTGAGATAATTAAACTGATGCTGCTTTTGTATTTAGAAAATTGTCTGGTTTTTCTTGCTAGAGAAAGCAATTTTACTTCAAAATAAGTAAATAGAACTTTAAGTATGCTTGCATCAAATTATAAAACTGGTAAAGAATCTACATCAAAATCAGTTAGCATCAATGAACCTTTTTCTGTGTTTTAATATGAATAAGACAAATACCAGTAATTATTGTTAGGTGAGCATGTCACAATTCAATGGTATTTGACCATGACCTCATTTTTTCATGTTTTATTGATTTTTTTTGGTTTGGTCGATTTTTGGTTACTATAAACATGAGGTAAAGTATATTTGGTGAATGCGATAATTGTAAGGGGTATGTGTCTGCCAAACATGTCTGCTTGGCAGATTTCATATAACCTTTTCACTCATTTTCATGGTTCCTAGGTCAGTGATCAGTATTTTTGTTATATCTGTTTCTCATGTACAGTAAGTGATAGGACGACTATTGTATAGGTGGTGTATGGAATAATAGTAAGATATTAAAGTCTGCTTGACATGGTTCATCTGATCATGACCTCATTTTTTGTCTGGCTTGACTGAGTAAAAAACCAAGACAATGGTATACTGTTTCCGATGTTGGCGGCAGTGTTTGCGACGGTGGCTTTAACAATGTATTAGTTTGTAATTAGGTCTAGTTATGGTGAACCACTAGTGGTAAGTCAATGATATTTGGTATGCAGTTGTATTAGTATTGGAACATTTCATTACCATGGAAATTATATGGCCCCGCCCCCTCAGTCAGAGTAAATTGACTTTAAAATGTTTTCTTAGTTTTCATGTATTAGTTTGTGATTAGGTCAGTTCAAGGCCTAGGAGAACCACTAGTGGTAGGTCAATGATATTTGGTATGCGGTTGTAATAAAATTGGCATATCTCATTATCTTGGAGATTATTTGGCCCAGCCCCCTCAGTTATGGTTTATTGACTTTGAAATTGTGATTAGTTATAGTATAACTAATCTCCGTATTTGAATAACAAAAATAAGACAACGTGTGACCGAACGACGCATGGATTAAACGAGTGCGCAGCACGAGTTTAATCCATAGCGGTGTTCGGTCACAAGTTGTCTTATTTTTGATATTCAAATACGGTGATTAGTTATTCTTTTTATTACATTGGCAAATGGCTTTTTTTTTATGAAATTAATGTAGAAAATGTAAGGAACCATATCTTTTTCCTACACATAGACAATTTGTTTTGATCCGACGTTATCGACGTCTTGACAACGCCTATTGTTGTATGACGTCAGAGAGTGAAATAACCACGTTTATTTCACATGTGAAATTATCGGTTTTTATTTAACTGGGAAATCAATGCAATTCATTGCAACCAATGTAATAATTTACATTTATCAGTGGCGGATCCAGAAATTTTCATAAGTGGGGGCCCACTGACTGAACTTAGAGAGGGCCCGCTCCAGTCACGCTTCAGTGATTCCCTATATAAGCAACCAAATTTTTTCCCAAAAAGGGGGGGCCCGGGCCCCCTGCCCCCCTCCTAAATCCGCCTATGTTTATTAGTTTGTGTTTAGGTTTGTTTAAAGGGAACTTCTTATGATGGTATTTGGTATGCAGTTGTATTAGCATACACACATCTCATTTCCATGTATATTGTTTAGCCATGTTCCTTCAGTCATGGTTCATTGACTTTGAATATTTGCCAAACTTACATGTTAAAGAATTGCTATTTTCATTTCAACATTTGCATTTAATATTGAAGTTACAAAAAACTGAGACATATCTCTGTGATAACGTATCATTGATATTGTAAAGTTTTAATGTGATACCTTCATAAAACTTTCAACATCAATCCAATCATAACTAATACAGGCGAGGCATTTCAGCTTGTGCACTGTGCACTCTTGTTTTAATATACACATGCACATTTTCATACATGAGTTATTATTGTATACTAATACATATAAAATTTAGCATACAAATATACACATGCATTATAAAATTAAAAAAATATATTACAATGACAAAGAAATAATCATGTGAACAGTTTGTTGAATAGATGCAGCATTTTACAACTTGGTTTTTACTGAACGCTGACTATTTCTTCTCTGTGACTCCGCTCAAGAACTCAATCAAAATCTGGAATAAAAATAATATTAAATATTGCTTTGGTAAAAAGTAGACAAGTAGGTGAAATATGATTACTGTAGTTCTTTTGTAAGAACATTGATATTCTCTCCCAAAAAAAAACGAACAACATCAATTTTGTGTAGAACAAAAATTTGGCAGAGCATTTTTAGTTGTGAGGGCTGATGTGATATAACTTTTGATTTGTTAACATGCTCATTGATGTGGGATACTAAAACGTCCTTCATGTCGAACTTGTGCAAAGGAATGTTAAATAGACATTTGTAACGTGTGTAAAGTGAACACTAACATATGTAATTATTACACATGGTTATTGATGTATTGTGCTTTAATTTGTCAATATTGTCCTGAATATAACATTGTTTATAGCTTTTATTAGTATTCCATCCTTTGTATGCAATGTATGCAAAACACCCCTATAACCACAAGAAAACCCCTTTGAATTACCTATTCACAAGTGCAATACTGATGATTATTAATGGGAAATGACGTTCTATGATAATGTGTCGGCTCCTTAGAAAATTTAAACAATGATTTTGGACAGATATGAACTACAATTATCGTATATAAGCCTTTCCCAATTCACTTGCCTGTCGCAGACTAATTTACTGTAAAGTAGATATCCAAGCATCCTGTCATTTGACCATTCATACTGATGCTTCCCTTTACGTGATAACCACCAGACGGGAAAAATGACGTATCAACGTCAAAATCTGCTGTTGGTAGAGTATACTGAGCCTAAAACAACAAAAATATTTTCACATAGATATTCAGTGCGGCAATGGAGAAGACTGGAAAGTTGGGGTCGAGGGAATTTCTGACAATGATATGACAAAAAAAAATCCATATTTCTTTAGCCTATTAGTATGTGGTGAAGGAGGGGTTGTCCATGTCCCTATCTCCTACAATTTTATATTTCACAATGCCACTCATTTCTTTTCAAAATTATTAAACTCTAATTTGATTTAATTTCAAAACAAAAAATTCCTCCAAGCAAGGTTGATGTATATATGTTGACCTTAATCGACTTAAGGGCATCCGATACAGTTTCAAGGGAGTTAACTCTTGGCGCGACGTTAAGCGTTTGAATTCCCGCAAAACGTCACTTTTTGCGGGACGTAATGCGTGTCATTTTCCGTAATACGAAACGTAATGTGGAATTTCCATGCTCCAATTTCTGTTTCTCCCGCATGCTAATTTCTACGCCATTAATATTAGTCAGTGCATTTGATTCTACCAGGATAACAGTCTAATAACATGATAAGAAATAAAACACATTACTGTTTCTTTGAGATCTTCAACAAATATCGTATAGTGAGCAATCTCAAGACGACTGACCCTTTTGGTGTTACTAATATCATGCATGTCAATTAAAATTTTATTTATCATGCATCATCCACGATTTGGTCCGGATCCGATTTTTTATTACAACACAGAAAACCAATGACATTTAAAAACTAATACCGAAAATGTATGTACACGAAGAAGTCAATTTCCTTTCTGAAAAATTTATTTAATTTATTTATGTAAACAAAAAATAATGGTATACCGCTAATACAAACAATATGATACAACTTTTATAAAAGTTTCTATTTCCTCCACGTTGCACGTAGTTTATCTAACAAAAGGCAATAGCAAACAATATGTTTATGCACTAAAATGGTATAGAAATACCCGTGTCCGTCTGTCCGTCGTAAATATGGTACAGCATATTATCATTAAACTGAACATGGTTGTTTTTTCAGTCATGATGGTCAAACGGTCTGTATCATTTTTGGTAAACTTTATAAGTTACAGGACTTTGTGACTAGAACAGTTTTTTTTACAGTTCGCGCTGCATCTAGAAAACGTTTTATGACTATTGCTCTAAACTTTACGCACTTCTTAGTTATAAATAAATACAATATTTATAGAGCGCATTATATAATAACAAAAACTACTCTAAGCGCTTCACATTTAAAAATATATAAATACAAAAATACATAAATCATAGATTACAAAGCACTATCTTAAAAGAATCAAACAAGCATATAAAAATTTATAAGATACTTAAAAAAGAAAAACAGAAATAAAAGAAATGAAAAATGCATGTACCCTAAAATATACAAAACTGTCTAAAACTAATGTAGTCAATTAAAAGTATATAAAATCTACAAGAAATCCTTAAAAGCAGTCCGAAATAAATGAGTCTTAAGTTGCTTTTTAAAACCATCTAAAGAATTTACACTCCGTAAAGACAATGGCAAATTGTTCCAGAGTGTAGGTGCAGCCTTGTCAAAACGCCTCTCACCGTAGCTTTTGTTCGAACGTCATTTGGAGGATGTAGAAGCATACTATTTTCCGACCTGAGGGATCTACTTGGCTTGTATGGAGAAATTAAATTTTGAAGGTAACTAGGAGCCTTGCCATGCTGTGCTTTATAAACATATAAAAGAAGTTTATATTGGCAACGGTAATGTATGGGTAGCCAGTGTAATGATATTAAAACAGGCGTAATTAGTTATATAATTCTGAAGAACTTGTATATACTTTTGAGAATGATTCAGAATTTTGATTTTAGTGTTATTGAGTGTATGACAAAAAGGGGCTGGGGGTTCACATGTCGCGCCGTATCTCAGAAACCATCTATAATAATTGCATAGAACTTCACATACTTTTTAGTTAAATTATTCTTAAGATCTGTATACTTTTTCGTGATGATTCTTTAATTCATTTTTGAGTTCTTGAATTTTTATTGAGCTTCAATTTGGGGATCATATAAAACATGTTGTGATATATAAACTTATTATTGAGCAAGAATAATGAATGAGTCAGAATATACCTAGCATGACTTCCGTACAACCCCCGTGTTATTTTAAAAACATATATTATGTTGGTTTTTTTTTCATGAGACGAAGGGCGTATCATGCGCTCGAAGCGCAGCTGTTTATTTTTTCTTTATTTTTTTTATAGATATATTAGAGAAATGACGGAATGACAGAAAATACAATGCAATTTTCAATATAATTAATATTTCCAAATGGCATAACTCTTTTAAAGAATAGTTGATATGCACTGATTTTCGAACGTGTCCATACGATATCAGTTTTATAGAAAGTTGGCAAGAATTGTACATTTGAAAAATCTAATTAACCAGAAGTCCGGAAGGACAGACAGGGGAATGGACATGCGGTATTTTATGTACGCGCTGTGGTGAAAAAAATATATAGTTAGTTACCAATAAAATTACGCTATGAGAGAATGATTTTAATTGCAACTAATCGTAATATATCCAGTCCTCTCGCTATTAATTCAGTCATTTTTTTGCCAAATCAAAAATTTCAAAATTATAGTTTCTCTGTCTGGACAAAAGCATCCATTAGCAAATTGAAGATTCTCCTTTGTAAGATTTTGCTTCTGTTTTCTGACCAATAAAACAGAAGATGTGGTATAATTGCCAATTAGACAACTCTCATCAAGAGACAAACATGACACAGAAATTAACAACTATAGGTCTTCAACAATGAGCAAAGCCCATACCGCATAGTCAGCTATAAAAGGTCCCGAAATGACAAGGTAAAACAACTCAAACGAGAAAAGTAACGGCAAATTTGATTACTGTCCAAACGACGCTAACTTTAAAAAAAATTCGTATCAACAAAAACGGATTTTCTCAGTGATAAAAACGTGAATTAAAGGATATTAAGGAGTATGTGTAAAGAAAAAGCAGCCAACCAAACAAAACAAAACAAAGAACAACATCTAGAGGTCATCATACAGTATGAAATAATATACGAGTGTGTACAGTAAATGTACCTGTATGTCATGTTCTAAATTGCCGAGTCTTAAATTTTTGAAAGCCGTAAAAATTATCAACAGTCCGTAATAACTTTTCTTGAGAAGTTTCTCACTTAGACCACAAACACAGAGAGGTATTTGTTATTCACATGATTTTACTTCCGAAAACAATGTTACCAATTTATAGATAGTACTTTACAAGTAATATTTATACATCTGAAAAATGTCGCCGGTAATTTGAAGCGATAACGTCGAAATTGTCTGCCAGCGACGTCGTGCACTTTAGCGCTAACGTTGAGGTTACAAAGGGGTGACGCAATTTTTTAGGATAAATCGTGATTATCAAGGAATCCAGCACGGTGACCTATATTTTTTATTTGAGATTTAGAGAAAGCATGACAAAATGCAGTTTATGCAGAAAAATGATAAAAATGACATTTTCAGAAACAGTTTTTTTCCATTTTTTTAGGTTTAGAAAAATACCACTTTGAGCATCTGGTCCGCAATGTCAAGCAAGACTTGAATGATTTTATAGTTATTCGTATAGTGATTTATTTGTTTCCTTATTGCCACTTATCACAGCTTCAGATTGAACCCGATCTTAATAATTTACGACGAAGAATATCTGCTCCAAAAATTTTATAACATTGCCTAATTTTTTTTACAAAATTGCACAAATCCCCAATTTTCAGCCTCAATTTTCTCGTAAACAAGCACGGTGACCTATGTTTTATTTTGTGTTTTATTTTATAACTCGCCAAGGCCTACAACATATTTCAAAATTATAAAAATGACATTATATCGAGAAACTGTATCGGATGCCCTTAATTTGATTTAGATATTATAGGTTATCAGTAGAAGGAGCTTGACAAAGTTCATATTTTATCAATAAGTGGCTATATTAGCTTATTATTGAGGTTAATCAAAGGTTGATACGTACGTTTGTATGAAAACATTTATCTACAGTATAATAAAGGTATACATAATTTCTAAAGTTAATCTATCCATGGTGAGATTGCATTTGAATCAAAATTGATATATCTTGTATAATATGTACAGATGGAATAACCGCCATTTGTTTTAAACTTATTTTACCTCCAGTCTGAGAGGTGAACACACTTTATTTTTTTCGTTTGATTTTTATTTTAGGTCATTGTTTTGTTTGTTTGTTTGTTTGTTTGTTTGTTTGTTGTTTTTAAGAATGATGATTTCTTGCAGATAGAAACTGGTACACTATACCACTTACTGGTTTAAATGGGCACTGGCAAGGGATCCCAGCCTTAACAAGTGGGTCTGGACAAGTTACGCCGTCTAATAGTTCACATACGTCATCATACGTGCATGAACCAAAACTATCAATACATGGAATCTTTATATATCTTCCTGCAACCTCCTTTTCGATGAGAAGAGTAGCCTACAAATAAGTACATTGAAGATGATTTAACAAGTATAACATTTACTTTAGCAAAGAAGAAATAAATACACGATTTATACATGTACTAAATATCACTATACGATTTTCGAATACATGTACCATAAATTTTGAAAAATTGTGACAGAATGTGATTTTTCTCGGTGCTAATATTCAGTTGTTTGTCTGTAGGTTGAAAAAGCTATTGTGGTATTTATTGCCATAATTTCTACAATTATATTGACATCGCTTCAAATCTATAATAAAATTACGTTTGAATGAGAACGCAAAAAAGCTAAATTTGAGTAAAATTATTTTTGTTTACATTTGCCGTTTCAATTTACGGAAAAAAACTGAATATTTCAACGGTTTCCTATAACCACGGTCCCTGTTTGTCTTGGTCGTTGTCCGATACTTGTTCACCTGCACTGAAAATCAGCGATTGACCATTCGATGAAAGCACGACACTTACCGGTAAAGGTGCTTGAACAGTAGTATTGATGTATGCTTTTGCAGAGATGTGAATAGTTCCTGGAAATTGAAGAGGATCAGGGGTTAATGACAGATCAGCGATCCCTGCACCTTGACCCCCACAGTTCTTCCATGTAAAACTTTCAACATTGTTCATCTGTAAAAGAAATAAAAAAATAACAATAATCATAGGTTTCAATTTCATAAGTGAAGAAATATGTTCAGATTTTTTGTATTTAAAATCCAGACCATATGAAATTTCAACTCACCCATTCCCGGCATTAAAAAAAAGTTATTATAAGAATGTTATGACAATAACAATATGTAGTATGAGACAACTCTTTATCTAGGACCAAATGGCATATAAGTAAATAACTATAGGTTACCGTACAGCTTTTAACAATTAGCAAAACCCATACCGCATAGTTAGCTAAAGAAGGCCCCAATATTACAAATGTAAAACCATGCAAACCCATACCGCATAGTTAGCTAAAGAAGGCCCCAATATTATAAATGTAAAACAATTCAAACGAGAAAACTAACGGCCGACTGGTGTACAAAACAATGAACGAAAAACAAATATAATATTCAGCCAAAAAAAAAACGACAACCACTGAATTTTAGGCATTTGACTTGGAGCAGGTACATACAGAATGATGTGTCGGGATCAATTAATTTACTGACTCCAAACTCTCCGCCAACCGTGGCGGATCCAGCCATTTTAAAAAGGGGGGTCCCATCCCAGAGTAAAAGGGGGGGGGGTTCCAACTATATGATCCCATTCAAATGCATTGATCGGCCCCAAAAAAAGGGGTTCCAACCCCCGGACCCCCCCCCCCCCCCTTCCCTTGGATCCGCCACTGGCCAATATGCATCGGATAGTGGTGTAGCAGTACAACATGAGAACGAGCATAAAAAATAGTTGAGAAGTGATCGATAAAGTCACCAGACCTATACAAAGAAGAAAAACAACCAACAAAAACACAGACCGGACGGTGTATAAATTCCCACAACAAAAATGATACTATAAAAAGGCACGAATCTTAGAGTACTGTCAGCTACTGACAGCTATAGTTCAAAGCTAAACATTCTATGTGAAAATAATGAATCCAAGTTTACTCACGGTAAATTGGACTGTTTTAGCCTCACCATCTTGTATCTGGACCCTCAGAACTTTTGCTGAAGTGAGCGTTGCACAAATAGCTAATAGAAAAACGGACGTATACATAATTGTTTTTCTGTTGTAAATTTTGAACGAGTATCAATCTGTCGAGCTGATATATAACTCTGGAGATATATATATGTAATCGTATTTTTGATTTTATTATTATTGTGATAAAGCTTTATCAACTTAGATAACCTGATAATCTGAGCTCACATGTTTTGAAATCTTACGAGACTGTCTTATGACATGATCAGTTGAAAACGATCAGAGCTATGTCTGTCGTATCTTTCCGGACCGGCTCAATCATTATATAAAAATTGGAAATGAATTGCGTAAAGTTTTGTTATATAAGCATTATGAGAATTATTGCAAAAACATTCTCACGACTGATCGCACCGCTCTTGGTGCAAGAAATAGCACGTCCCGATCCCATTTATCTGAAAACGCCATGAAATTTCCAGTGTCCGTCCGTCCGTCTTAAGGGCATACGATACAGTTACAGGGGAGGGAATGACGTTGCTAACGTAAAATGTTATTTTCGCGACGTCAAACTGTGACATATCGGGAAAAGATGCATTTTTCGACTGGTTTTTATCATTCAAACTGATTTAATTTGAAAACGAGTTCATGGACCCCTATTTTTCAAAACAGCAATTTGTTTCATTTTGCAGGGAGATTATGTGACCCAAATTTTATAAAACTGTAAATAGAGGATTTTTTTTAATTTTGATAAACATGCAGTAAAAAATGACGTATTTTCCTCAATTCATGAACATTTGATAAATATGAGTTATTTCTGAATAAAAAATGCATAAATTTTTAGGATACTTATAAAATACAGAAATTACCGATTATTTAACAAAAAAAAATTTGTGTTTATCTTTTATAACAAAAAAGTTATGTCTTTCTTTCGAAAAAGCAATTACGGCCACAAATCTGAATTTTGAGCAAATATACAAAATTTCGACCTCATTTTACTCAAAAAGTAGCACATGAAGGTATATTTTTTATTACATATTTGATTTAATCAGGTATAAAATGGCCTGTATGCAAATTTTCACGAACTTGTAAATACAGGATCAAAACTGTATCGTATGCCCTTAACGAGGAGCTATGTACATTTTACCATGTTTTATGTATAGTGTTGCAACAACACATTGTTAACGCGACTCCTCTGGTTTTACACAAATTGAACACATTAGTCTTGAGTGCTTTTCTTCAAGTATAGTTGATCAAATGACACCGTTATTTTCATTTGACCATTTCGACGGGAGTTATTGAATTTTGACAATTTTGTTTTCAATTTTAAGCATTGTGCAATTACACATATGCGCATGTACGTTTAAACTCCTAGTATTACTGGAAGGTCTAATACTTGGTTGTATTGTTTGCCATCATGTGTAGTTGAACATACTATACAGTCATTTTGCATAATGCGAGCATTATTTATAACAGGACTTTGACCTTTTGTTTGGGAGGGGGTGTATTTTATATTTGAACAATTACAACCAGGGAACAAAAATCCGCTGAGTCCGTATAACAGGGAGATTTCATACGTACATGTAAGGGTCGTTTGCCGCAATATATGACTGACCATTTTTATCCTAAATTTGATTTGATAATTTTAATGGAAAATAAAACTTTGACAATATATTGGACTAGTGTACCGCAATGACAACTTGTGGACGCAACTCCATTGAAACTGTTTGACGGAAAGCTCTGATAAGCCACTATATTTAAATGACCATATGATACCGTCATTTTAATATGACAGGTTTTTTTTTGTGTTTTGTTATGGGATTTTTACTCTATTGGACTATCCTACCACTATGTTACTTGTGAGTATCTTGTTCCTCTGGCTCAGTTCGACAGAAATCTCTAATACTTGCTTCCATGTTTTTGCGATCATATGTAGTTGACCACATCATAGTTTACATCAAATTTGATCTTACAAATTTTTTTTGGAGTTCTGCTCCTTTGACTTTCTTACCACAATGACACTTTTTGACTGCAACTCCTCTAGTAGAAAGTTCTCACAGCTGGTAGGATTGTTTGCCATCATGTGTTATTGACCATTTTGTACTGTTGTTCTGATCCCATTTATGTTTGGGAGAAATGGGACTTTGACCATTGTACTACAATGACTCCATTTTATGCCTATTTAAGATGTAACATGCAGATATAAGTATAAAAGCTCTAAAAAGTTTAAAAAATACGTTATAGTGTAATCCATGTTGTTAAAGTTCCTGTTCTACAATTAGTATGTACTAAATACGGGGCGCCGAATGGGACTCTTGTTGTTTTGTACTCGAAATTCAATTTTGTACGGACAAAAGTGAGTTTTGTTCAACAAAAATAAGTTCAGTTTAACAAAATTTGTAGCATACTACAAATTTAAATTTTGTCATACAAAATTATTTTTCAGTGGACAAAAGTTACTTTTGTCATGAAAAAATTTATTTTTGTAACACAGACTTTACTTTTGTTACTTAATTTGAAAATTTGACGACAAAAGTCAATTTTGTATGCAAATAAGTTAAGTTTGGATTCTGTGAACTAATTTGCATACAAAACTGAGATTTTGTCACAAAATTCAATTTTGTGTTTATTCTTGTGTAGACAAAATTGAGTTTTGTTAAACAGAAGTGAAAATTTAACACAAAAGTCAACAAAAGTCATTTTTGTCACAAAAGTCAATTTTGTCTACACAAAAATAAACACAAAATTGAATGTTGTCATGACTTTTGTCTGTCTAACAAGACAAGACAAGTTTATTAATAAACAACTCAATTTCGTCTACACAAACAAATAATTTTAATTACAAAATCACAGGATGCTAATTTAATCAACATGTTAATCGCGTACAAATTCAATTTTGTCTCACAAAATTGACTTTTGTGTTTTAATTTCCATATCAGGTAACAAAAGTCCATTGTTTATGCACAAATGAATTTTGTCATTACAAAATTGAAGTTCTCATAAAACAAGTCTATATCGCATAGTTTTGTAAGACAAAAATGATTTTGTTCTGACAGAATTGAATTTTGTGTACACAAAATTGATTTTGATAACAAAAAGTTCAAGTCCCATTCGGCGCCGGTGCATTACGTTTGCGCGCATTACCATTACATTTGCGCGCAAAAATCATTACGTTTGCGCGCAGCTTTTGCTTACATTTGCGCGCATTTTTTTGACAGGTAAACTGAGGTGAAATACAGGTCATAATACTTTATTATTTATTAATTTGTTCAATTATTTACAAGTATCAGTACCCCTTCTGTTAGTCTAAGTCTCTTCTTAGGCAGGGAAAAAAGGAGATAAAGCCGCATATTTTTTTCGATTTTCAGATACAATTCAACAAGTCAAAGGTGTAGGCAAAAGTTTAAGAAATCTGTGACATAGCCCATTAATCATAACTTGAATTTAAGATATAACGGGGTTTTAAATTAATTTTAGAATTCAATATGAACAATATATAATTTAAATTAACAAACTATTTTCAAAATTAATAATTGATAGTCATATATTTTATGAAAATATCAATAAAGTATAGTCATTTATAATTTAATATATGTATGAATTATTATATTTACCTGAGATTACCTGTAAAATGAATGCGCGCAAATGTAATCAAAAGCTGCGCGCAAACGTAAAATATTTTAATCACCAAATGCGCGCAAACGTAGTGCGCCCTTCGGCGCTCCGTACTATACGCACAATTTCATTTCATGTTAACATAGCGATTAGGACATTTCGCTTCAATCTGGTTTATCCTTTTCTTTAAACTCGGTTTCTCTGTTATTCCTTTTATCACTAATAAACTCCTTCTATCATTTCAATACTTGCAGGCCTATTCACTTACTTCGAAATGCAACAATGAATATAATAAAAGAGAAATAGGGAGTAACAGACGTTAACGAGAGTCACATAGTAACCTTTGAAAAACACAAGGAATGACAACCAACTAAAAGAGCGGGAAAGCTACAATAGATATACGCCTTTCTAGGGACAATGCACCTTTTAAAAACCGAACATATGTTTGAAATTAGATCACAATGTGAGTTTGTAAATGCATCGTTAAATCTCGACCAAAAAAAGTACTTCGAAGGCTTACGTAATTTGGTCATATATATATATAGAGAGAGAGAGAGATAACAATACCAGTGTATGTAAAGTGCGGATCCTAAAATATCATTTTAACTGTATATGCCAGAAATTTTTGATGTAGAATGATAAATAAACAGACGACTTTTTATTTTTATTTTTGAAGAAAATGAAGAAAATTAGTTAAAAAGTATATGTTAAGAAACACATAATACTAATAAAACAAAGTAAGAGATGCGAACGGGTTTTTTTCGCGCCTAAATCCAAATAGCTGTGAAATATATACCAAAATAGGTGAATATTTAGGACATTTCACGAACAGATCGTGCAGGTGTTTTATAACTAACAGGTAAGATGTTGTTGCAGAAAAAATATTCATTTCAACACAATTATTAAAGTTGTATAACGAAGAATAGGTTTTGTCATTCAGTTTCTTCATATTGAACTGAATTCCACTATGATGCTTTCTTTATGCGAGTCATGTTTACTGTCGAATAATGATACTATTCTTTCATTTTCACTGTAGAGCGATTCATTAGTATTGTATATGCGGCGCATTTTCACTGTATGATATATTTATCTATTACAGCGTATTTTTTTAAGCATGTAAAGCAAGACTTTAGTTAGCGTGCTTGCTTTTTTTTTGTACAATCATTATGATAACACCCAATTTAATTCAAATATAATAATTATATAAATACAGGTTAAACTATGCCGATACATATTGTTTAAAGATGTCAATCTTATTTACAAAGTTTGTATAAACAATTATACAAACTAAGCAATCAAGTCAACTAAAGTTTTGCTTTACATGCATTAGGAAATTAGCTGTAAAGCCTTAATTTAGCCGACTTGCTCAAACAATAGATAAAGTAAGAGACGGGTTTGATCAAATTTAACTTACGGAGGAAAGTTTGGTTTTAAAACACTCTAAATAAATTCAATAGAAATAACATTTATTTCAAATGTATTCCATTTTAAAATTTCTTATGAATCGTATAGGGATCTTTATCCTTGTTTTTTTTTATCCATTTCCATATCCTTGTTTTTTTTTATCCATTTTCATATCCTTGTTTTTTTTATCCATTTCCCATGACACTTCACCACTAATTACGTACATCTTGATTAAGATTGAATCGTTGGTTTTCCCGTTTAAAAGGTTTTACACTGGG